>JAQISU010000278.1:3642500-4242500 GCA_029339505.1 Unio delphinus
GTATCAATTGGCCCTGGGTATATCAATCCCTAGCCGAGACTAAAAGACAACTCGCTATTCTTTACAATTCAATGTAGTTCCGACACGAAATCTCGAAATCATCCTACCATCTTTATAAATCATTCAGCTGTCATTTTATCATGTCAACAATATTTGGACTGGTGAAAATTCGGCGGCCATATTCTACCTATAAAGAGTTCTGACTTAATACGAGAGAATAATGAATGTCATTGAAAACAAAAACAACAAAACAGCCAAGCGTATGCATATGCAATTTAAATATAGAAAAAAAACGTATATATCACAAGCGATTAATGAATTTGCAACTTGACAGTGAAGATTATATGGGTGTTACATTCGGGTTCAAAGGACACATCAATACCAAGTAAAGGTCCAAAGAATTTATGTAAAATTAATATACATAAAGTAGAAACACCAGTGTTGTTTACAGTACCAAACCCAACCGAAAACTGCCTACTCTACCACTGTGTTCTTGTTTTAGTAAGGGTTAGAGATAAGGGATCTTAATTTAACATTTGTGCCTTATCAAGGCTCAGTTAGCCATAGGAAGATACACAACAGTGTTGAATCTGTTGACAATCTCTGATATGAAATATCCAGAATGCTGGGATTAATGTTCTGGTGGCACTACTAGCAATTAGAATCTGCTAGAAAATGATACAACCACTAAGGACGAAAGAATACTTAAAACACTGGGATGACAAAGCTATTATCCATTTTAATTTGTTGGCTAACAAGATGGATTAAGCTTTGATTATGAACTGTCGGCTGGAGGTCACGAAGCTAGATTGACCTTATCTTAAAGACATTATTTTCCAATGATGAAAATGTATGGTTGTGTTGCACTTTTTATATATATATATATATATATATATATATATATATATATATATATATATATATATATATATATATGACTTAATACTGGACATATAACCAAATTTCGGGCCCCCGAGTGACTGAGTGGTCTAAAGAGCTGTCCGTTACGGATCACGGCATCTCACCTCTGTATGCGTGTGTTCGAGTCTCAGATTCGGCTAATGTGGATATGTGAGAAAGCCAATAGCTTCTCGTGTGTCGGTGGTTCTTTCCGGGAGTTTTACCGGGTTCTTACTACCCCATTAATACTGGCCACCATGTATAGCCTATCGTGTGCTGGACAATGGCGTTAAACCCTAAAACAACAACAATAACATTTCAGAAAGGACCTGAGTTGGCTCGAGAATTTGTGTGCCATATATAGTAATATGGATCTGATGTTAGCATGAACTAAATAAAGAACTTGCTTTTCTATACCATTCTCTGAGATATTGATGTTTCTTAGCAACAGCTGACTTACCTGTATTACTTCACAATCAGCTGTTGGTTTAATTGTATTCCGTATCTTACATTAGCAATGTTGCTATTTTATTTAAATATACGACAATTAGAAAACATTATTTTCAACTTAGCTAGGAGCAGGTATAGGCGAGAAATGGTACTGTGTTTTCAACCTCTAATAATTTTCATAGAAGACTAATTATAGTAGTGTTAGGTCATGGATGCGGACCTTTCAAAGCTGGTTATATCACACTGCATCACAAACATATTACATTTATTCTTATCCAGGTCAATAGGAAATTCTTGTAAAAAAATGTCAATGTAGGAGTGTCGAGAAATTGTGAGAGAAGACTCTGAAAGTGAGAGTGATCTGTGGTTGATACAGTATAAGACATTCCAAAGCAAATTAGCAAAATTGATGTTTTATTCTCCATTTACAATGTAGGCTTTAATAAGCGTTACTATCATTATGAAAAAGATTGCTAATTTGCTTCACAGAGTTAAGAATTTCACAACTAAATATTAAAGATCCATATAAAATATTCAGTGAACGTCAAGTCATTCAATTTAGAAATGTGTTTTAAAAAATGTCAATCTAGAAACATTATTCAGAGAAACAAAGGGCATGTTAATTTACAGTTAAAGATACGGTCAGTTAAAAATAGAAATATTGTATGAATCGTAAATCGGTACAGTTCTCAGTACTTGTCGTTCTGGTAACCGTCATTGCATCTCGCAATCATAGACAAGACCAATCATATTAAAAGTCTTGATTCTTGCAAAAGTGACAACCGTTAGACAATTCCGATACTCTAATCAACGCGTGCATCACTGAAAGAAGGAACCTTGCCAAACTATTGACAAAGTATTTTACCAAATACAGTCATCGGGAACGCCGATGAATTGGGCCAATAAAACTTAATCTTTTAGTTGCATTTTAGATACCAATATTTTGTTATTGATAAGCTTTTCTTTTGCAAATCGTGCTTAGATACGATCCCTTGTATATCCAAACAAGTCCAGCTGCCCAATCTTAAAAGAAACTTCAATCAGATCATTAAGATATATGCGATCGGAGTAAGTCCAAACAAAGATTATGCCACATGTTAATATCAACTCAATTAGGATAATCGTTTTTTGTTTTATCAAAATACCTAAACGGGTATGTCTTTGCTCACTTAAAGACCATTCTTATTGACACACGTGCGAGTTTTAGCATTATGAACACACTTGCCTCAATTCGTGTTCTTTGTCCTTTCTCCGCAACGCATTATGCTGTATATGAATGAATTTACTAGTATATGAACATAGCGTGATACTTTATCAACACAACATCTCATTAAACCAATCTGTGTAATAATCGTATCCATTCCTTTTTCTGTTTGATATGTTGTTCTTCTTTACAGGATGATCCAGAATATCTACTAGATTAACCATACGTCCTCGTATTGAACTGGTGCAATAGTATGCTTTGTCAGAGTAAATAGTGCACCAAATATAAATTTGAATCTCGATGATGCTAGGTGTTTGATCATGATGGAGTGTGTCTGTTGTTATTGCTATATTTATGCTAATTTAAAACATTGTTTTTATATTTAGAACGGGTCATTGACCTATGCTTGGCACATTCATCCGAGACGTTGAGAATAAAAATCGTTTAAGGATTTAATAATCATATCCGTCCGTACAAACAGAGAATAAACATAAAATATATTATTGGTGTTCAGTAAGATAATGATTTCGTTGCCTGTCAAAGCGGTTTTTAAATATTGTATAATGTCTTCATATTTCTTTAAAGTTTACAAGAGGTAAATAGGACTTTTATGGTAGTCCTTTGGCATCGAATAGCACAATGCAAACAATATATATATATATATATATATATATATATATATATATATATATATATTCTTTCTTAAAAGCTTGATGTATCTCACATATGTCTATATAAATATATAAATTCACAATGCGAAGATGTCACGGTTCATGCTTACCACGAACAAAAGAGTAAATATATAGATAGAGAGATAAAATGTATCATATTTGATAAATAAGAAAATACACGGAATTAAAACTACTTTCTCTGATGTGCATTACATAATTGAAATTTATTTTCTTGTAATTTAATGGTTTTAAGTCGTCAATTTTCCATTTATTCTTGCAAAACCTGTTTGAATACATACATACCATAAACATGTCAAGTATGTGCATTGCAAAGAGAAATTATTGCACAAGTGTAATATTGGCTAGGATACTCATTATTCCAGGTTGGAATGGTGTTTTTAAAAATAAAACAAGAAAGAAACAAATTGTCACATAACAAATTTTGATTATCGTACGTTAGAGATTTGCAAATAATTGCACGCTTTCGTTCATATGTTAATGTCTGTGTGATGAAGAACATGTACACTATTTCGGTTAATACTGTCAGATGGCATTAACAGCGCCTAAAAGGTCTACATTGATATCTTGTAGGCATGCCGCAATCTCACAGAAAGTTCTTTCGTATTTGTACTTCATACTAAAGTACAAAACTAGATTAGAGTACAAATGTCTATATAATGCTCGTACTGCAAGGTGGATACCGACTGTTGTAAAACATTGTAAAGGCAATAGAAAATAGTAATGTATTTAATATACATATCGATTGTTCATTACTCGAACATTACATTGGTGGATAAATGATGCAGAAAACGCCAGAATTAACTGACGCCATTATTGCTTTAGATGCATATGCAGCATGGTACATTTCAACACCTCCAAACGAACCATGACGACTTTAGAATCGGTTCCAAGGCTAGTTTCAGGTCTGACCTTAACTCGACAGATATGCATAGTTAATATATACAATTACTTTTGATTTGTTAAGAATACATAAATGAATTAATAAAAGAGTGCAAAGTTACAGATAATATTCTAGAAAGGAACACAACGCATGCCAAGAAAATAAAAACGAAAAAATTAATTGCGCGATCTTTTGGCTAATATTCATGATAATGCGGTTGAAACCAAAAAGGGGGAGAAAACTCTACAGAAGACATCACGATGGGAAATGAAATATTGCAATTAAAAGAAGGTAAAGTCGTTAATGAATGGTGTATATTGCTGAAAACATATTAGGTAAAAGTAACAATACACACTGCAAAGCTGATTACAAAGCTGTGTCACACGACCTGCATAGTGATGTAACTCGTCTGGCTCTTGGTAGCGTCATTCCAAGATGTCGTAATTGTAAACTGTTGCAGCAAACAGCAAACTGAAGAGCGGTTTCAACACTGAGTTAAGAAAAGCATGCAGAAGGCGATGGTTGAGAGCGAAATAGAGTATCTAAAATCACATAAGTGTAAAATGCAAGATACACAAAAATTGAAAAATGCAAGATACACAAAAATCATTATAATAATTGATGAAAGCTGGTTGGTTTATATTAACCTATTTATGTGTCATATATAATAGGATGTTAGACAATAGATACGAGAAAAGACGTTTCGTGCAATCAAATTGGCGTGATTCATCAATTCTTCCAAACTAGCAAACAATCAACATAAGGAGGTTAGACGTACCAACAAAATTCCAAAATTATGAAGTTATAGCAAGCGAATTCACGAATTCACCGTCTAGAATTGAAATTAAAGGACCAAAGGATAATAAATAGGACTTTAAAATGAGCGTTTTCTAAAGCATGCCGAAGACCAAGTGCTGGGGAAACGGAGATTGTTTCATACACATTATACATTCGTACTACTTCATTTCCTTTTCTTGCCTACCCACAAATGAGACAACCGAAGGAAGTCAATCGAAGAAAAACAAATACCGGCCTAGCAACGCACGCAATCGTGTAATAAAATGAAGTGAACAGAAAAATAATGTTTAATGGTGTCTATTTTTTTTTCATTGATACATATAGCAAAAGTCACATTCTCGATCCTATTTATTAAACACTCATGTAATTAACTCGATTGAGGAACGCACGCATAACATATAATGCACTCAACCAAAGAAGAGCTAGAATGTTTTTGTCAATTACAAACGTTCATGGTATCTCAATGATACATCAAATTTTGCTTCCCGAGAAAGAGTTAATTATATATATATATATATATATATATATATATATATATATATATATATATATATATATATATATATATATATATATATATATATATATACACACACGAACACACAAACACACACACACAGAGTCGGCTCCGCTTATATGCATGGCTTCGGGACAGATGCTATGATATGTACGCGGCGTGTGCACTAAACCGGCGTTCATGTTATGACGTGTATCTGATGCAGCATGCATACTGATACCCATTATTTCTTCGAAATAAACCCCCATTTGGCCTTGTTCATTTAAATGTGACGCGATTTGCTCTGGTATCGTTTGAAGGTCAGTTTTGTCAGTAGATCGAGGAGCAGACTTGTGGTCAGCGCTCCAGTCTTAATCTATCGAATTTAATGACCAGACTGGATCGGATTCTTAACGAGCTCGATGCGAGTATGTGTTAAAGCTAGTGTTAAAGCCGTCGACCATGCTTGGTTAATTATTATGATTGTCTACTATCGCGCCTCCTGGTGATCAACAGAGAATCAGAGAGCTAATGCCGTCTTGGTAATATTTATAGTTGTCTACTATAGCGCCTCCTGGTGACCAACGGGGATCTAATAGCTGTGATGTTGATATTAACAGACCTCATTAATCAACATTGACAGCCAATGTTCAGAATCGGTTTCTTTCATTTTGAAAGGAACAATTTTGAACAATGCAATTATCCGAAGCAACTTAACACATAATAATGCATGTTCTGACCAGAAGAATGTATGCAATTATGCGAAATATGCATATAGACGATATGCAATTGTCCGACATTGATATCCATTGAAAACAATGGTAACAAATCGGGACCGGCACAAAGCTATGCAATAAAGCGGAATATGCAGTTATACGATATGCACATATCGGGAGCTGACTGTAGTAGTAATTACCTTTAAGTACGCTTGAATGTGTCGTAGTAGGTAATTATTTATAAGAGAGCTTAAAAGTGTTATAGTAGTTAATTATTTAAAAGACAGCTTGAATGTGTTGTAGTAGTAGTGACCTTTAAGTCAGCTTGAATGTGTTGTAGTAGGTAATTATTTATAATACAGCTTGAATGTGTTGTAGTAGGTAATTATTTATAAGACAGCTTGAATGTGTTATAGTAGGAAATTATTTATAAGACAGCTTGAATGTGTTGTAGTATGTAATTATTTATAAGACAGCTTGAATGTGTTGTAGTAGGTAATTATTTATAAGACAGCTTGAATGTGTTGTAGTAGGTAATTATTTATAAGACAGCTTGAATGTGTTGTAGTAGGTAATTATTTATAAGACAGCTTGAATGTGTTGTAGTAGGTAATTATTTATAAGACAGCTTGAATGTGTTGTAGTAGGTAATTATTTATAGGACAGCTTGAATGTGTTGTAGTAGGTAATTATTTATAGGACAGCTTGAATGTGTTGTAGTAGGTAATACTGACTAAGTGCTAGGCATCACTATAATAATTGCTACACTGCAGACATCGTAGCGATATGACTAAAAAAAATAAAGCTACGTTAAAACCCCAAATCACACGCGCACACACGCACACACACACGAACATTGCGCACACTTATTAAAAATATGTGATACTTGTCAATAAACAAACCGCACAATATAGGTAACGTAATGTCTTCTTATATTGTTTTAAATACGAAGACAAGATGTGTAATTCATATGAAAGTTGATAACTAGGAAGGCAAGTCTTGTGCAGGAATCCGAGAAGAAAGTTTATGAGCCAAGACAGTTATTAATAGTTTACAATAATCTTATCAACACGTATTCAGGAATATTATATTAGTATATTGTGCTTGAAAATATATTGGGACAATTAATTCCTCTCAACAGACTTGTCAAGTGTACATAAAATGTGACTGCAGAAGAGAGAGAGAGAGAGAGAGAGAGAGAGAGAGAGAGAGAGAGAGAGAGAGAGAGAGAGAGAGAGAGAGAGAGAGAGAGAGAGATTAGTTCGTTGAGAAAAAAATGATAATAATATATTTAATCTTAACTAGGTCATAGGGTGGATGACCTGTACTAACAAGTACCAACTATCACTGATCTCGATGATAGTACATATACAAAAACATAGTATATCAGCAAGATCGCGTCCATATCTTGACTTCCTCATTAAGGAGCTTGCTCTGACTGACAGCATGTTCAGAAGCGTCTAAATATTTAGATACTGCAGATAACACGTGCCAACACAGCTGTTGCTCGCGGCAATTCCGTCAGCTTTAATTATCCCATAAACTTGATAAATCTCAACAGATACGTGTTGTGTATTTGTGAAGGCTTCTGTGTGTGCTTTGCATTTGTTTTAGGTTCAAAGTCAGAGAGCCTAATCCTTTTGTACATAAATATTTATGATTAACAAAACTCAAACGTCATTGGCATATGAAGCGAAAAAGGTTTCTGACGCTAAACAACTGGCTTGAAGAACTCGGACAAGGACTTTCTGCTTACCAATCTTTAATTAAACCAGTGTATTGCTTGCAAGGCATTCATTTTAAAGACCACATGATTTGATAACATCTAGCTCAAATTATTTTTCTTATAGAGAAATGCATTTCTTTTTGTTTTTTGAGGTACTGTTCTCTTTTTTTTGTATATACATGAATAATTCGCAGCATCGTCGTGTAGAGATCAAGAGACGAACACATAGTTTTGGTCTTGATATTTCATTTAATATCAAAGTTGCTTTTAACTCGTTACTAACATCAATGCTATTGTATGTTGAAATGACTAGATGCAATCAGCCGTGTCCAATAATATCATTTCGCTTCGGCTTTGGATTATCTTGCTAAATCAAGATTAGCAGCAGAGGATGTGAACAGACCAACTAACTTTTAAGCAAAATATTTTAAGCTTCCTTTTACCAAATAGAGCCTTGGATCAGATGGTTATATTTTAAGCAAAAATATTCTAAGTCTCCATTTGCCAAACTGAGACTTAACAATTTTAGAGCTCTGTTTGTCAAACGGAGCCTTCCTCAAGGGTAAAAAAAAAAGACGCCATTTAGTTGACGTTCACCTCCTCGGCTGCTAATGCGCTAACTAAATATTTGATCAAGTCCGATACGATATCTTGTCCGAGGGTCTGATAAATTTATCGTCACAAATCCGTGTGGGATTGTCTGAGCGTGGCTAAAGAAATTTCTAAATCGATTATGATCCATATCACCACCGCACCAAGTTTGCCAAATATTTCTAAGAGTATGAGTATCAACTCCGTTAAATACACACAGCATATTGCAGTTATCTCTGATCACTTTTGGTATTTGAGTGTAACGTTGAGTGATATATATCACATCGGTGTTTTTATGTCTGCCTCTGGAAAATATTCTAGCAGGATTCTTTTGATTATCTAACATGATATCATCATATACGACTAAATTGTTAATACTTCCATCAATATCATCAATACTAGGTGCCTCTTCGATATCGGTTATAAACTCAATAACACCATCGCTGTTAATTTCTTGCGCGGCATCATTAAAATCCTTTAATACTTCATAACATCGTTGATCGTCTACACTCGGAGCAATCATGTACAATTTATCCCACTTCATCCATCTCGTTATCAAATTAAGTAGCAATTGTGTTTTACCACTTCCAGATGGTCCGATGATAATCGCGCGAATAGAATTTGGTAACATTGCATGGTGTCTAATAGGTTCCCGTCGTCGAGTAGCTGAATAATCAATTACATTCATAACTGTTATATATAAATTATGGATCTATATTGTGTGAAGTGTAGGACGCGTACTGGCACAAATGACTTGACGACGATTACAACGAAAAATAATCGATCAGCGCTTTCTGGTAAATGCGTACAATGTAGTACGAAAAAATTTAGATTTACTTCCACGAAACCTTTAAAAAAAAACGAGGAGGTGATATTGCAGCCAAATTGACAAAACTCCCAGGAACACCGTGGGCAAAGTATCCAGGAGAAAAGCATCTTCCAGGATATAGCTACTGTGGACCGGGAACACGATTAGATATCAGACTTGATGATCAAAATCAGCCCCGACCCGGCGAATATCCAATAAACGCTATTGATAAGGCGTGTCATGCTCATGATGTCGCTTATAAAAGCAGCAATCTTCAACACAGACATCTCGCAGATGTAAAATTAATTCATGCGTTAAATGCTATTCCTGATAAATCCTTCAAAGAAAAATTGGCTTCGTGGTTGGTAAAATCTGCTATGAAGGGTAAATTGATGTTAGGTGCTGGTAATTGAAAATGCTAGCATTTTAATATGGAATCTATTTATTATTCTCCGAGAGGATACTGGAGAGGTTACGCAGCAATCAATAAACTAGCTAGTGCATCAAAGGTGAAAAAAACTACAGCGGCAAACTGGTTATCTAAACAGGCAATATGGCAAATTTATCTACCAGCGCCTAAACAAATTAACTATTCGCATTTTGATGTTACAACACCTAATGAAGTTCATCAAGCTGATATACTATTTCTGCCGCATGACAACGGTTACAAATACGCGTTAACGTTAGTTGATATTGCAAGTCGATACAAAAAAGCAGAACCGTTAAGGACAAAATCATCTACTGAAGTAGCTTCTGCATTTGAAAAAATTTATCGACGAGGTCCTCTGCGCTGGCCAAATCTGTTACAAGTTGATCCTGGCAAGGAATTTCAAGGTGTTGTTACATCTACGATGAATCATCATAATGTCGCTATCAGACGAGGACACACTGCGCTACATCGCGATCAGGCAATTGTTGAACGGTTTAATAAAACCCTTGCTGAGCGGTTATTCGGATATCAATACGCAAAAGAATTCATACAGGATAAACGATCCCGTGAATGGGTCAAGAGATTACCAGCTGTGATTACCGCAATCAATAATGAGATTACTAGAACAATTAATATGAAACCTGTCAACGCTATTAAGAAGGCATCTATCAAAATGGAAATCCAAGGAATTTCACAAAAAGAACCAATTCTTGGTAGTAATGTCATTGTAAGGTACTTATACGAACCAGGAGAGCTTGAGGGTGGTAAAAAAAGAGCTACTGATCCTATTTGGAGCGTCACTACGCATAAAATATCCGGCATAACACGATCAACTGGTAGACCTCCAATCTATAGACTGGATTCAACTGCTCCTCAGCGGGGTTTTACACGCGAACAATTACAAGTGATTCCTGAGGATACTCAATTACCACCGCGTGGTCTTAATTAGCACCCAGGGTGCTGTCACCCCGGCGTCTATTACACTCAAGACAGGTCAACATCACATTGTTTCTGACATGACCGAGATTGTTATCTTTTCTATCTACGGTGAATTGGCGAGGATCTTTATCCGACCAATTCCAACTCATTATACAATTACAACTCGCGCAGTGATTGTTCTGTTGTTGCTTTAGTGTCTTAATTAATTCAGCATCAATGTCAAATTCTCTTTTATTTTTTTTATCCTGTTGTTTATAACCAGAGAGTTTTTTTCTGATTATATTATCATCGGTGTGTATATTACTTATTGTATTGTCATTATCATTAACCACAATTCTTCGAAGTTGGTTTATTCGCCGTACTCTGGATACTGCGAGATAAACTAAATTTGACCACTCAATATGATTATCTACTATCCAAAGAGTTGTATCGGATATAGTCAATCCCTGTGAAGAGTGTATTGTTGCTGCATAACCTAACGTCCACGGGGATTTATCAGCACCTAATGCATCTTTAACGACGCTGATATCAACCAACACAATATCATTTAATACTAAATTCTGCTTTTGTTGTTGTCCAGGAATGTCAACGTCGATATTCTGCTTTCGTGTATCCTTAGGTCTATAACAGAGTGGTACTGGAAGTGTTGCAAATTTTTCTTTATGTAGCGCAAACAACTTCATCTGAAGTGCGTCTCTGACTATTTTTCTACTCGCGATTATTAAATCATTTGGCTTCCACATTTCCCAAAAATCATTCATGGGAGTTTCAGAGATTATTTCACGCGCTATTTCACATTGGATTTTATCCGGTTGTAATCTAATTAGCGCTTTGAACTCGCGTAATTGTTCATCAAGTGATCTATGGTCGGTATTAATCTCTTCATAATAATCTACAAATCCTTTTAACCATTCATGTGGAGATCCACCAACAAATGGCTGCGGTTGGCCGTGATCCCCGCACATGACGACTTTTGTGTTTTTTGTCAACAACCATGATAGAAATGTCTGTAATACTGTCAACGATATAGTACATACTTCATCAATGATTATTACATCAGGAATGAATTTATCGCCCATTCGATCAGGAGTCCATGTATCGCCTTTCCATCGAAAGAAGCTGTGATAAGTACAGGCTTTTACCCCCCGCGCTATCATCTCTCTGGCGAGTCTGTGAGTTGGTGTTAACACAATCATGTAAGAAACGCTAGCGTTTCTACGGAATAATTCGATTGCACGAGTTGTCTTTCCTGATCCACCACAGCCGTTTAAATAAACTGTCTTGTATCTACAAATCGGATCGGATACGGGCGGTGCAGTAGAAAATTCTGATTGAATCTCTGAGATATTATGGTTACTTTTCAAGTATTTATCATCCATAGCAACGTCTGCGGATTTACAATACTCATGTAGTGTTTCTTTTTTAAACCTCCAATTCCCCCACGCTTCCTTAGGATCTGTGAATTTAGCTACATCTGATTTATATTTCTCATGGATATACATCGAATCAGTAGCTACTCTAACCGCGGTATTAGGAAATCTATTTATCATCGAGAATAGATTAATACAAGAATAGGCTAGCATAGAACTTCTCAATTGTGTGTATTGACAACTTTTTCCATCACAGTAGGTAATAACCGTACCTAGTTTTTTACCATTTCGAAGGACATCATCTACCCAAACATTATTAGTTCCGCTCGCAGATTTGTAAGCTTCCTCATCTAATTCCCCTGATAGAAAAGCGTTCTTACGGGTTACAAATTTCCCTTTTTTTATTAAATCAGATATTATGAAATTGTATTCTTCATCGTCTATGATTAATCTCGAAGAGTATTTTGCATTATCAAATCTTCCACCTTGAGTGAATTTACCGATTATTTTTCGTCCGAGATCTTTAGCCTCTCTATTACTACCTTCGAATAATTTCTTAGACCAATCTATGATTTGTTCCTCGCTGAAATTCTTCGAATTTCCATCTAGAAATTGTTTTCGTTGTTCGTTAATTATTTTTTCGAGATCGGGTTTTGGTAACCAAACATCTTTCTGAGCGTTATAACAAATAATCGCTTCACTGACAATTAACGATATTAGCATACCACAATCGATCATATACCGCAATAGCACAATTGGCATCCACGCTTTTTCATACATATGTCTACCAAGCCAAAGATAACTACACGGATGTAACCCTGTAGCTAATTCGAATGATATCACACGAGCGAACCCGGTTAAATCAAAATCAGGCAATGGACCATTAATCGCAACACGAGTCATTTCATGTGTGGGATGTCCAAATCGTTTAAAATATTCAGAGCATTCTCCATACCCGAGAAAACTTCCAGGATAACACGCGGATATATCAATTGAAATCATACCATCACGTGAGTATTTCGTATTCCACAATCCTCCATGACCAAATTCGACGCAACTCAACTTCACATCCTCCAGAAAATCACTTCGTGTTGGACGCCATGAATTCTTTTCTCGTGCGAAGTGAGCTACCACTGATGGAATAGTAAAACTATCCGTAAGTAGTTTTTCTGTAGAAATGCTAGTGTTTCCTTCTAAATACTCATTAGCGATTTTTCTCATTCTAGTATCTAATTCTTCAGTTCGATATAATTCACCATTTGGTTTTACAAACTGATCAAATCCTATTTCCGGATCCTCATTACTCCTGAGTAACCATACTGACACAGGGTCGTCTTTGGTTAACGCGTGAATAGCATCAAATAATTTCTCTTCATAGAAATCATCCTTAGAAAATTCTTTAGGGATATATCGAACAGTTCTTTCTCGTGGAAATATATTTACCGCGGGTGTCCACGCGTGTTTGTTATGATCAATAATTTCAATTGGAGCTCCTCGCGATTGATATTTCGGTTCGTATAATACTTCTCCGGTTATTGTCGCTACCGATATTGGAAATTTTAATAATGCTTCTAATTTAGCTATATCGGAAATCGTTGCTCCATGTTGATTCACTGTTAGTTCCCATTCGGTTATTTTTTTTCTTCGTAGATCAGTTAATTTGTTTCCCCGGGATGCATTTGTAAAGTGTTCTATTAACCGTGTTGCTACACAATTAAGTGGCAAAGCCACTGATGATGAAAACATAGGTGCTAGTTTTGTAATACTTGGGTTATTATTTATTGGATATAACCCATACACAACTGCTGTTACAGGGTAAGATTTCTCATAGTATGGTTTGTCAATTCCAGTTAGAATTCCTGGTTTGGAATCTCTACTCACAATAACAGTTTTTTTATCCTTAAGGATTGGGTCAAATTTATCTCTGATAATCCATTCACCTTCCTCTTCGATAATGAATTTTATTCTAAAAAAATACCTCCGTAGAGATTTCTGGCCAAGGTGTGAAAGTATCACAGCTGCTCTTATATCATTCATAGTAGCATCAATTACGGGTATATTGACATCTTCATCAATAATTCGAAATGTCGACCACGTATGAGATGCTCCATCACGCTTAAACTCATTAAAACAGTCGCTGATTTTACTCAATAGTGGTTTATCATCTACTAGACTTTTAGGTATATCAGAGATTCTATCGAGATTAAATCTAACATTTTTCCAAGGCTTAATTTTCGATAATCTCTTGAACTCCTTCATATTATAATTAAAACAAGTATTTAAATAAGAAAATTTTATATAATGAATCATTGCAAATGGCTTATGATTGGATCAAAGACTCCGTGTAACAAATCATGTAGAAATGAATTCTGTGGGTATCATATGCAGAGTGTGAGAAACGGTTCGGAGGGACCTCTACCATGCTTGCATTGTGGGGTAGGTGTAAGAGGCAAGTCGCAGTTATGCATTAATTGCGGGGGTAAGCGTTATAGAGAGTTAAAACGTTATTATGACAAGCGAAGAATCAAAAATCCTGACGACGTCAATGGCAAAATCATAAAAACTACGGCTGATTATATAAAAAGATTTGCTAATGTTATAATTCAGCCAATTAACGAATTAGACAAATAGATATATTATATATAAATGAGCCAAGAATTTCAAAGACATCCTGTTATTAAAAATTACGAAGCTTCTCGTGATGGTGTTGTTAGACACAGTAAAAATAAGAAATCTGTTGGGCGGGATAATGGTATGGGTTATTTGATATTTAAAGCTGGAGGGAAAATGTATCTCAATCACCGTTTCGTCTTCGAAGTGTATAACGAATCAATCAAAGATGGTTTTGTTATTGATCATATTGATTCCGATACTAAGAATAACAAGTTGAACAACCTTCAAGTTATTTCTCAATGTGAAAACACAAAACGAGGAAGAACTGGGAAATACCCGAAAAATGCTAGATCCGTAAAGTCAATGGACACTGACAACAAGGAGATGGTATTTCAATCAATGTCAGAAGCTGGTAAGTATTTCGATATTCACACCTCCTCGGTACAAAAAGTAGCAGAGGGAATTTATAAGACTGCTTTTTCAAAGCGTTTTAAAAACAAAATTCAGTTTGTTTATGTATAATTTGCATTGGAAATTGCTTCGTGAAATTGTGAAAGAATTTCCATTGAAAATCTTCAATTTTGCAATTTCACATGGGAGATAACTCCGTTAGGTATAACGCGTGTGAAATCCATAGGATTTCCACCAATGACAGAGTTACGGATCTTAAACATTGAAACGCTAGCACATTTACCTATGTTCGCTCAGCCGGAACGCGAGTGTTTCCTATTCATTGAAGTAGGTGGGCGTGGTTAAAATTCCTTGTATTACAATGATCTAATTGATAAGGATATATATACTAAAAAATCTCTATTTTGTATGACGGCTCTGTGGTGTAATGGTATAGTGTGTTTGTCTTGTAAACATAGATCTATATCAACTACGTGTTCGGTCCCCATAGCAGATACATTATTTGATGGCGAAACGGAAGATGTTTTTATATTAATTGGGGGGGAGGGGCGGATCCCCCTCAGCCAAACCAACATTGTAACTCATGCTATCGCATTCTCGGTAGCGTGGGTTGGTGTTTTTTCCAACTCATGCAACCATGAAATCGAATTCATGTGTTGCCATGTTGGTTTGGTTTACCACGCCCACATCACATTACCATCATCGTTCCATTGAATTATAATCCATCCTTAATTAAGTACATGTTATGCCTAAAATTTGCCGCAACACTCGAGCGCGGAGATATATGGCATTGTACCGTCCTATGTGTATATAACCGCCTACAACACTAGATCAGGGGTTATTGTGCCGTCATCCATTGTCATTGAAATCAATTCATTCATTGTTCACCTATAATCTATTGTTATGTGTTTGTCGGTTGTAACCGTTGAGCGCGCTGCTTGATGTATAAAACACCAAGGGGTTCAAAACGGTGAATGTGCCGTCGTCATTCATTATATATAATCATAATCACCTATAATCGCATTAAGCTTCTGGGTATACTAAGATGATCAACACCTTAGTGTATCCAGAATTCATTTTGAAATACTTTTAAAGAATTTTCATACTTTGTATTTGAAATACTTTGCATTTAAACAAATATATTTTTATATATATATGAATCTTGAAAATCTCAAATTGATTATTATTGAAATCAACAAGTTGAAGGATGAAAATGTAAAATTATGTTCAGGTTTGGATTGTGATCAAATTATGACCAATTTCGAGGATATACAATTTGCAGAACAGACAGGAAAATATGTCCTATCTAAGAAATATTTTTTAATTAAGAATATCCAAAAGCTTATACGTGAGAGCTTAGTCAATACTGAAGATGTTAATGTCTTCGTACCATTATGTAGCATCGTTGAACGTGTACGTAAGCAATTAGGATTAGAATATGAACAAAAGAGACTTATTAATTGTAAAGTGAGACAATTAAAAATGTTAATGGAAAACTCTGAAGGTGATGAGCCCCACGCGTAGAGAGCCTCCTTTGTTTGTATAACCAGTACGGTATGAGGAAGTAAAATTATGTGTGTAACAACAAGGAAGTATTAAAATGATTTGCATTTTTTAGTTAGTGATTTCTTTCGAAATGATTTGGATTTGAAAATCCAAAGGATTTTTATTTGACAATTAGTAATACTCTTTCAATAATGGTAGGAGAATCATTAACTACACGGAACACTAAAGAAAGACTTGAAGCTCTTAAGAAAATATTACCCCTTCGTGATAGAATCCGTGAAAAACTTCAACAACGGCAATCAATGGCCACCGACTTCACAGAGGATACAGAACAACTCTTCAAACCGGTTGTCAAGGCAACTACAGATGTGAAAACAGCAACTGAACGGGCGATATACGGAGATGTCCCTAAAGAAGGTCCTAGAACAGAGAAGCCTCTTCTCCCTGTGTTGGAGAAAATAGCAAAACGAACTAAACAAACGAAACAAGCTGTACAAATACTTCCAGGTGAAATCGCAGGGGAGATGGAACTACAACGACAGCAAGAACGAGAAGAACGAGAAGAACTACAACGACAGCAAGAACAAGAAGAAGAAGAAGAAGAAGAAGAAGGCGCAGTTTCCACTTCTCGTGGTGTTCCCTTTATAGACAAATTCACTCCGACGGGTATAATAGAAATAAAACAATTTCAATTAATGAAACCCAACGATTATATCGCCTTTGGTAATTTTGCTGTTCAAAGTTATTATTCAAGAGAACGTTTTTTGAAGGACGATTATAAAAAGAGTAAAATATCACGAGATGACTGGGTTGATTGGTTGTTTAAAATGAATCAAAATATTGATCGTTTAAAAAAAGGAAAAATGGAGTATAAAATGTTTATGAGAGGAATTGAAGATTATGACATACAACAACAACAAGAAAAACAACAAGAAGAAGAAGAAAAGCAACAAGAACAACAAAGAAAAAGAGAAGCAAAAACTAAAAAAAAAACCGGAAAGGGATATTCACCTATGGATTTTCACTCTAGTGTTGGAAACTCTAGTGTTGGAAATTCTAGTGTTGGAAACTCTTCGAGTGGAAATACAAGTATTTCTTGCCCTGGTAATATTCTCGGTGATATAGCACGATTAGAAGTACTTGTAGGTGGAAAACGAGCCGGGAATAACTCACTGGAAATAATCAATGAAGCAGCTGATATCTGTAGGAGATTATTTCAAGGTGGTATCATGGATATTGCAACATATAGAGATTTCATTGAGGAGTTAGCCGAAAATTCTCATGGTTATCATAGCGATTAGATAATTGGAAACACTAGCATTTGGAAAAACACTAGTGTTTTTGTATATAGAAGAATGATCATACACTACAACCATGATAAACCAACTAACGTCTACGTGGTAAACTCACGATTACCAAAATACCGAGTATACTATGGAGATGGTCTAGGTAATACTATAATGGGATTATTTTCAAGAATGGCTCCAAAAGTGGCTCCATTCGCAAAACAGGCAGCAATGAAAGCAATTGATGTTATCCGAGATAAGGGTATTAACACTGTTGGTGATCTTGCTAGTAAGGCATTTTCAGCCGCTCGGGATAAACTAACAGCGCTAGTGAAATCACGAAGTGATTTTCGACGAAATTTTTCAAAACCTGGAAATGCTAGCATTAGAAACACTAGTGTCGGAATGACTTCACTGCCATCTACTGCAGTAATGCCTACACAGGTTAGTAAAATAATAAATAACGCCGTGGATAAAAAACTACAGTCGTTAATGACTAACGCCCAGGATAATATAACAGCAAATATGATAGCCGGAAGTGGGCTTTCGGGAAGTGGTTTTAAGAAGATTCGCCGGAAACGTTAGAAATATTTATTTGAACAGGATTTCCAATTATGATAGTTATTGTAGAAACACTAGTGTTTCTAATGCTAGCATTAGAAATATTTGTGTCAGAATCACTTGTGATTCTATTTATTTGAATAGGATGCTCAGTTGTTATGGTTATTGTAGAAACACTAGCATTAGAAATATTTGTGTCAGAATCACTTGTATCAGAAACATTAATGTCAGAATCACTTGTGATTCTACTAACGCTATCTTCATTATCAGATATTTTCATCATCATTATTAAAATACACCCAACTAAATAATTTTTTTATATTATAAAATATTTATAATTTGCTAATTTTGTTAGATTTTTTACTTTTTTTACTCATTTTTCTAGTGTTTTTACTCATTTTTCTAGTGTTTTTATGCAATTCATCGACAAAATTTCATGAAAATCGAGGATGAAAACCCAAGGAATTCATTTAGAGAAAATCGATTTTGATCAGATTTTTTATCCTGTGAGGCTAAAAATATGTTGTTTCATCGAATTTTCGATGTTTTTTTTATTGATTTTGTATTGTTTTTTGGCTAATCCGTCGACATAATTTCATGAAAATTGATTTTCTCTAAATGAATTCCTGGGGTTTTCATATGAAACTATTTTAAAATAATTTCAAAATTCTTTCAGAATTTTTTATTTAGACCATCGGATATATAATAAAAATGTTCAAACAAAACCCTGATGTTGCATTCGACATGGAAGCCCCAGTACTTAAAGATGATTCTGTACGTGATTATCAATTTTTTGCTTATCACGCAGTGCAACCTGATCTTCGGTCACGAATTGAACTTCAAGTTCATGATACTAGTAAATACTTTTTACCCGCTGAAGCCTTTATTGAAGTCGAAGGTGAACTCGTAACAGCTGCTGATACTCCTGCGGTACCAGCGCCATATCCAGCCGGTACTCAAGTCGGTTTTGTCAATAATGGTATCATGGCGTTATTTGAAAGTGCAAGATATCTCATTGATGGAAAGGAAATTGAGTCGATAGAACGTGATGTTGATGTAGCAACAACAATACTAGGGCTAGCAAGATATTCCGACGATTATACAAGATCGGCCGGTCCCTCTATGATGTTTGCAAAGGATATTAAAAATACTACTGGGAAAAATCCATTTGTTGTAGGAAGACCAAGAAATAATGCTGGTAACGCTGGTGCTGATGTCGAGAATATGATTATAAACGCTGATCCTAATTTCAATCTAGGAGCTGCAACACGTATGTCAATGTTGGAAGGCGGACGCAGATCATTTTCATGCGCAATTCCACTACATCATATATTTGGATTCTGTAGAAATATCCGAAAAGTTATCTATGGAGCGAAACATACTATAGCGGTTGTGCGAAAGGGTACTGACAATGATGCAATTTGGAGGATTCCAGCAGATGCTGCAAACCCAAATGCTGATGCCGGTAAAGTCGTTTTAACAAAACTATCACTCTGGATGCCAGTGCTGACTCCATCGTTGTCAACAGAACCACGTTTACTATCATTTATGGATCAAGGGGGGAAGAGATTATTAAGTTGGCTAACAATGAGTACAGATGTTGTACAATCAACTGTTAACGGCATATTTACGTGGAACCTGGCATCAAAACAGGGTATTTCAGCTCCACGTCATATATTTATTGCGTTACAGGATACGACGAGAATTGGAAATCAACTCTCCTCCCATATGATATTTGATCGATTAGGTGTTAATGAAGTCTCGCTGAGAATAAACGGACAACAAGAACCATCCGAGGATATACAACTTAATTACGGTCAAAACCATATTGCACGAGTTTATCATCGATTGCTGTCGTATATGGGACGTGATCAAAATGTCGATACTGGTCTACAAATATCACAGTTGGATTTTAGTACTCTTTATCCAATTTATTACTTTTCGTTGGAACATCTTGACTTAATGAGACAGTCCGTCGTTGATATACATTTCCGAGCTCGTGTACTTCGTGGTGCTATCCCTGAATATAGAGCTATTGCTGTTATTCTCAGTGATAAATCAATGCTACTCGAAGGTGTTGGTGGACGAATGAGACTTATTGATGCACCAGTGGAAAATCTTTAATTGAATTTAGAAATGCTTGCATTTCCGATTTAGAATCAATCTGTTTTGTATAATGTCGTATAGTAATATCAATGTTACGTTGACACCTGGTCAGCTAAAAAAATTACAATCCAAATCAGCTAAGCAATGTGGAACCACAATAACGCTGAAACCTAATCAAATGAATGGCGGAGGGAATAAACTATCGCTGACGAAAACTCAGGTTAATCATTTTAATAAAGCGCTGAAAGAAAAAAAAGGAGTTCAGGTTACTCTTTCTACGAGCGCGATTAAAAACATGGAAAAGACTGGTGGTATATTCCCGTTGTTAGGGTTGATTCCAGGGTTGATTGCCGCAGCAGCCCCAGCGGTGGCGAAGGCAGCAGCGTTAGGAGCCATTGGTACCGCGGCAGGAATGGCATTGAAAAAGGCAACTGGGAAAGGATATAAAAAAAAAGGAAAGGGTCTAAGACTACCAGGAACCCCGTATTCATGGTACAGCGGAAAGGGTCTTCGAATTCCAGGAACGATATAGTTCCGAAATCTTCGATTTCCAAACCGATGGTTCCCATGTCCAATTTTGATTTAATTGATACCGCTAAAAAATTAAAAATAAAAAATTTCAGAGGTGTTTTTATGAGAGATCAGTTACCGACACAACCAAATGATGTTGAAACCGGTATTATTAATTTAGATAACAGCTCCGGACCTGGAACACATTGGGTTTGTTACGCAATTGATCCACGTGGGATTATTTATTTTGACTCATATGGATTAGCGCCGCCGAAAGAATTTATGCGTTATATAAAAGATTTTCCAATGAAGACTTGGTATTCTACGTTACCAACACAAACAATGCTTGATCCACCAATATGTGGTAATGAAGTATTAAACGTACTTGATGCTATATCCAAAAGATTTTCGAAACCACCTCATATAGTAGTAAATGAGTATACTAGCGGTAGAAACGCTAGCGTTTCTCGGATTAGAAATCCATAGGATTTAAATGATAAAAAGATTTCTATAATAATGATTGATATTTGGGGACGACCTTTATCATCGCTGAAGAAACCTGATAGTGGAGTTGAAACCGTTGATAACAAGGATATTAAAAAACTAATCGAAGATGAAATATCCGAAATATTAAACCTAGCAAATATTGATCCTGGTGAAATAGTTGTATTTCAAGATCGTCAGGGTAAGTTGAAAAGTAGTAATATCTCTCTTAATGATATTTTGGTTAAACGACGAGACGCAGCAGAGGATACTATCGCGTTATTTTCTGATGGGGGTAAACTCAAACCAGGTGTACTTGTTTCAACGATTACGGATAAATTAGCAATATATGATAACACAGTGAATTCATTAAAATCGCTTAATGATAAGTATGATGATCATATAATTGTATTTGACCAGTTTAGTGAAACACAAAGAAATACAATTAACAAAATTGACAAACCCATACTAGAATTTTTTGGAAATCCACCAGTAACCACACCAAAACTCACCTTAATAAAAGATTCTATGTTAGAACTAACAAGTCTTCAATCCGAATATGAAAAACACACGAAACTATTTATGACGTTTCGTAAAAACCTCATGGATAAGTTTATTGGGAGCCCATTTGATAAAATTGAAATAACCCTTCCTGATATTAAAAAATCCATCGATGAACTTAAAACGACCACTAATAACATCGTAACTGATGCAACGAGGATGATAAGCGTCATTGAAAAAATAAAAATTCCTCATAAGAGCACCAACAATATCGTATACACAATTCAACACGGATCATATACGTGGACTCCCATAAACAACAAACTAGATATCACCGTAACCGTAAAGGGTATTTATCGATTAACAATAATATCACCGACTCAGTTTGATATATCATCAAGTAGTTCATCTGGAGTCAATAATACGATATCAACGATCATCGACAAAGGAACAACTGAACTATTCACGATAACGACTACAGATATAAATCTATCCAAGGTTTCAGTAACGTGGTACGTAGAATTCGTAGTGGATTTAAGTAAACAATTAAATTAATTTAAAAATTCTTTCACGATTCAAAATTACAAAGTAATTTGTAATTGAAAATGCTAACACTTTTAAAATAAAATGACTCCATCATCGAATCAGTATCGCTATGATCAAGTCAAAGAGTATCAAACTAAACTCAGTTCTCTCTGTGAAGAATATCAAATAAAAATCAAAAAATACAAACGAAGAATAACCACAGTTGATATCACCGTGTACTCGGTGTCAGGAGTAATCACTGCTGCTGGAATAATACTATCTTCGGTTACAATGATTGCTCCGGTCGTAGTTCCAATCGCTATTTCCGCAGTGGCTACAATTGCTGGTATATTAACTGGGATCACAAAAAAACTATCATCGTGTAGCCAGAGTAAACTACATGATTATTTAATTAAATATCATATTGCATCTTCCAGTTACTCGCAATTATCCTCGTTGATATCATCGTCGTTGGATGACACAACAATATCAGATAGCGAATTTTCAACGATGGCTCAATTGTATAAATCAACAATGCTGAAATTAGAGCAGAATAATAATAATAATAATGTCGTCGCAAGAACTACTTCAACAAATAGTAACAAATACAACACCGGTGAAAACAAGCACGATATCAATAACCTCAACACGTCCCGAATTTAGTGTTAATTTTCCAATTCCTGTTCCCGTGAGCGAGATCGCACTAGCAAAACTACGAGTGTATCATAGCTGGCCTAATATTAGATCGGTAGCATTTGGTGGTCAACAACCAAATAATTCCTTGGTGTTCGCGTGGAAAAATCGTGAAGACGGAACCCCAGATTGGCAGGTTGTCTCGTTACCAACTGGGTCATATCAAATCGAACAGATCAATGCTGAATTTCAACGCAGAATAAAATCTCTCACTGGAAAAGAATCGAAAATCGCTATAACGGTTCACGAGCCGACGTTATCATCTGCGATCGAGATTAATTCCCCTGGGTATGTTGTAGATATTTATCAGAGTTCTATAAGATCAGTGTTAGGATGGCCTGAACTACCACCACCGGATGACTCAGAAAATATTATTATACCACCTGAACCTAAAAAATCCGATTATATCACCGACAAAATAAAACCCATCAATGAAGTCAAGAGTTATCAAGATTTTTCTCCCAAATTTATAGGATACGACAATAAAAATAATATGATATTTTACACCCACCTAATCAAAGAAAACTTAACAGCGATGAATAATGATTTTTCATTATTGTTAATATCCATCAAATCCGGCTCTCTCACCAAAAACGAGTTTATTAGTGTAGTACAAACAGGTAACAAAATCATCAACGATATGGAAACATTTCATACGCAAATTATTCAACAAGTATTAATGAGTGAAATTTATAAAGAAGTGTTTGCGGTAGAATTCAATATCCCAAAAGAGGATATTCAAACATCTAAAATCCCTGGATATAATCCGGATAAACTAAAGAAACAACTTGACGATGCTATTAATATTGGGTTCAAAAGAATCCACGATAATTGGAAAAAATCGAAGAATCCTACAGAAAATATTCTGAAATTTGATAATGATCCAGAAGGCGGCGGTAGACATATTGCTCCGAACAATGTGAATATTTCAACGGTGATTGCGCTCAATTTAGTATGTGACGTTATCGAAGGAAATTATCAAATAAATCTCGAACAATCAAATCAAGCTCAGCAAGGATATATTTTATATTCATTTGCACCAACGGCTCCTCCAGGATTTCTAATTATTGAAGACCCAACTAATCTAGTCTATATGCGATGTCATAATAATTTGTTAACGAGAATTAATTTCAAACTCACTGACCAATCTAATAATCTGATTGATTTACGAGGTGAGGTTTTACAAATTAGTTTGTTTGTGAAATCTTAAGGACTTGATCAAATATTTAGTTAGTAAAAATCGAAGATTTTCATAGCAGCCGAGGAGGTGAACGTCAACTAAATGGCGTCTTTTTTTTTTACCCTTGAGGAAGGCTCCGTTTGACAAACAGAGCTCTAAAATTGTTAAGTCTCAGTTTGGCAAATGGAGACTTAGAATATTTTTGCTTAAAATATACCCCAATTAGAGAAAGTCTGTTCACCCCCTCTGCTGCTAGATTTTGAAGACGAAAAACACTTTTTTCACTCACTATTTTTGCAAAGAATAAGGGATACGGCATTCTAAAACTGGGTGAAAAAAATACTAGCAATTCGCATAAATTTGTGTCTTAAAACATGCATAAGACTGAATTCGAATTATCATCTGCATTATCATCTGCATTATCATTTATTATTAGGAAGTTACTTGCTAAATATAGGTGCTCAGCGTGTATGCTAAACATGCAGACAGGTAGACATAATAGGCCTGAGAGAAAAAATAAGTACTGTGAATATTGGAGGTAAATAAAAAAAATTTTGGTAGACGAAAATTGTCTTTGGCTTTGTCCACCTTGTGACCATTTTTTAAGAAAGAAATATTTTATATTTTATTATCTCTGTCCCTCTGTAGAAAATAATTGTATCCCATTGGAGTCAGAGTAATATATTAATTATATGAAGTCATTCTTACTAAATCAATTCGACTTTTAGTGTAAGAGAATTTTTGACAACTCATACAAATGTTGAATGATATAATTAGTGGTAGTAACACTTTTATAATATTTTAATATAGGAAAGCTTATATGTTGCACGCCATATCTATTTGCTATACACCACAGCACACACTATATTCGCTTATGTTATATGTTTTACTATAGGAAAGTGGTCTAAACTGCTAAATAACATCTTCTTCTTCTTCTTCTTCTTCTTCTTCTTCTTCTTCTTCTTCTTCTTCTGTTATTATTATTATTATTATTATTATTATTATTATTATTATTATTATTATTATTATTATTCCGGCTTTATTTGCTTATCTCTTTGAATTTATCTGCAAAACAATGCAGCTGATTGAAACAAATAACATGAAATTCAAAAGAATTGAATTTACATTTAACACTGACAAGCCAAGGAATGATTGCATATTAAAGGCATTATGTTTTACGTTTATCTTAATCACAATATCATATCGATCATACACTGAGTCTAAAAGCGTCTGACCATTTTTCACCATATAACTGTGGCACTTTCTATGAGATTGTAGTCAGGTAGCATAATTATCAACAGTTATGGAAGATCTTGTCTAATGCTGACGTTTATTAATCGATAGTTAATATTGGTATCATAGCAAAACATTTTGGGCGGATAGAACATTGGGGAAAATAGGTAATGAATAATACCAGCCTCAAGAGAAGATATAAAATAATGCAACGCTTGAGAGAGCTTACACTATTATTCGCTGGGCAGAATCTTCAGACTTGATAAACATGCCGTAGATAATTATCTTTTTCGGGATGGCAATGGAGAGGGAGTTAGTAACTAGGGACATCATTTCAGCAAACTACTATTCTATGATAGGTGGTACATAGTCGGTATACTTCCGAGTCGGACAGAGTCATAATAAACGATGCAACAGTATGTTTTCAATGAACATGTCTTTACTGGTTATGATCGAAGAACCACGGAATGTGCATTCATGACCTATTGAATGTCATAATTCTCCCTCTCCCCGAGGGTGTCAGTGACTTAGTCTGGCATCAATATATTTTGTTAGATACTAAATTGTATAACCAATCAAAATGTGCCATTCCTTTAACACAAATCATTTTGATTTCAAGTGTTTGTAGGTACAAACATAGCGCTGCCTGTAATGTCTATGTACCCATATATGAGAACATTACCAAAAAACTTTTAAAAGTAGCGAACCAGTCATATTTGAGCATATAAAAAGTAAACAAATACTGGTGCAGGTTACAATTTGTTTTTACACACATAATATATTGGTGTTGTCCATGTGCTTGTGTTTTGCACACACGCCTCTGATATGGTCTGTACACTTAAGTCCACTCTCGCACTTCATAGCTTGTACATTAGTAGAGATATACTGATTAGATCTGTGCAGATCAGTGTGTAAACCAGTCTAAACGGTGATTTGTTCAATATATATCTGGATAGAAGCGATCAATACAATGTGCAATACATACATTTTGGATTAGCCCGATAAACGGTCCATTGTAAAGGATTATTCTTCACAACTATAGAGGACATTTTGTAAAACGCCATGACGGATTCATTCCTACAATCCTACACGTTTGCCACACAGGACTTACTAATTGATTTGTCCCACAAATTCTTTTTTTTTCTTCAGATTTCGTACGGAATTGTTACATGATTCAAGTCACGAGGATGGTCCAGTATTTATACATCACGTTCCTCGTTTTTCGTCTATATAGAAAAAACAGCAAGCAATAAAAACAACATTCTGCCCCTTGATGCTTGATATTTCTATATTGGACTTTTCAGTAAAATAACAAATACGGTATTACAATGATGATGTCAATGACTGGTAATAAGTCATTGTAGGCTGACAGAAATTTTTCATAACTACGGTACATATGATACCATGCTGTTTGATACTAATGTCTATCCAAAAGGAAGCATATTAAATATACCAGAAATCAATAAGACTTATCGGGAGTTTGCAAGTATGAGCTAAATGGTGTTAACATTATAGAGCTTTGTAAATTAAGGCCATACTGTTCTTAATTCTTGACTCTTAGAGACAAAAATAAATAAAATCAAATGCATTAAAATGGATGTAACTTGAGAATTGCTCAAAGATTTTGCTAATATTAAATAACTAGAAGTGTAAGAAGTCCAAGAAAAAGGGCAAGAAAATGTGAAAGTTATAAGTTGCCCATTGGAAATGAATATTTAATTTTGAAATTTGTCCTGTATATGTATTTGATGAATGACAAATTGCCATCTGAAATTACCAACTTCTTGATAGGCATTATGTATGCAACTGTGGATTTAAATGCTGCGTGTTAAGCAAAGTTAATAATGATTTATTTGTTTCACTCTAAACTTGAAGGCAGGCAATGGTATCAGAATCAGATCTTCAAAGTCCAAGGCAGAAATCTGATGGGCACCAATAAAAGATAATGTTCTGAAGACCTTGTTGGTTAAATGTCAAATTGTAACTTTCAAATTTCGGAAGGTGACATACGTCATTTGAAACATACCGTTACTAATGGTAACTTTATCTAACAGAATCTCCAAAGCTGTCTCTGGTGGGATACAAAAACACATAAATGGACATTAAATTCCAAAGATCACCAGAATATGAACTTTCATCTATAAAAAAAATCTGATAGATCTCTACGCATGGCTGCATAGATCTGATTTAAATTGGATTGGTCTGTAGTAAATAAAGCCTATATTGTTGGTTACCTGGAAAAGTAGTGCATATGGTATTGGGGTAAGTCTAAAAAAAAGTCTTCTCATGTTTTCTTTTGATATATAGATTTTATGAAATTACAAAAGCTTCTATTTCTGTAAATGGCACCCAAGCTGATTCTTTTCATTAATAAGTCCAATGGGGATTTCAATTTACTACAACCTACGCCTAATATTGTTGACATCGATTCAAAGAAATCAACAACCATGAACATATTTTATGCTATGGATATACTATTTATGTAGCGGCTTCAGACGCTATCAGCAGGCTGTTCATTCTTTATTATGTACGTTCTGCCTTTTTTAGCATAATAAAAGGATCAAAATGCTTCCGATATTACCAGGATTGTCGTGTTCAATATATTGATGGCTTTGAAAAGTATCAAAGCTCAGAATTAAGCCGCCGCCATCAATTTGCGGTCGATGGATAGCAGGAAAAAATGAACGAGATTGATTCAATCCAATCTCTTCAACGCGTCTTTTCTTACAATTCTGGAAGAGACGGACTAATAAAACAGTATATAAATCTCTTCCCATTCAGTCTTTTATCCGCATTGATCACGGTAGGTGATTCTTTTTACGTGTTACGTATAACAAAATGTTAAAAAAATGCTGTGTCTGGCTTAACTTTAGAGGGATCAAAGGTGAACTGCATTCATAAAAACGTCGCTCAACTCCAAGTCTTACTCGAATATAGTAAGACCACTCAAACTGCTGATTGTGGCAACTTTGATAAAGAAAATGACCATCAAAATGCTGCATTTTCCCCACATTAATAAAGGTTTAAAAGTATGTATTTAAATTTGTAACTATGTGTTTTTAACAAAGTTTCATGATAGAAGGGAATGACTAAAACTACTTCAGTCGCACCAACAATGGTTACGCATTGCTACGATCCAGTGTACTCCTAAAGTCGTGACACTTTAGATTTTACTTCTTGCATCTTTCGTGCAATAGCAATGATAGTGAGTTTAAAGAAGAGTTGGGGCTTATGAAGTTCTTTACTCCTCAACCATGTAAGGGTAACTTATATTCATTCACGCCAAGCGATCGTGCGGTGAAGATACAATTGACTTAGTAGTTAGTGTGCCTTGCGCGGTGATGTCGAGAACAACTAATTGTTTTATATGTGTAATGTTGCTCTATTTTACTCTTTCATTGCTTTAGTAACTGAGGCTGCCTGATCTATGTGCAATACCTAGGCTTGATGATCAAACGGTGTGCACTTCGGTTTTTGCCAGTTTTCTATATAAATTGAGTCTATATGTCCTTCTCTCTTTTTTTGTCACTCTCTCCCTCGCTTCATTTAGTTGTCAAGTATAAGAATATTATTGGGTTGAATGACTCTAGTCAAGGACGTATGAAATCAAATTGGAGCTACAAATAAGAGTTGACATTATTTAAGTTTACGTGGCATGTAAAACAGCAGTAAACCTTCAATGTCTTGAGATGATTTCAGTATGCTTGAAGGCTGAATTATTTCCTGGATTCCTAGTCGTTTGTTTCGAACTAGGATTGAAGTGGGTTTTAAATGCAATCGTGTAATTGAATTGATTCAGGTGTCATTGCGGCTGATTTTCGTAGCAAGCAATGGCGATGTCCCTTACAAGTGGATATTAAGAAAGAGAGACGAATTATGTCCTTAATGGTGGGCAGGTGCACCCAAAACTCCAGAGATGACTTTCCCAGGGGATTGACACACCGGAGAGAGAGAGAGAGAGAGAGAGAGAGAGAGAGAGAGAGAGAGAGAGAGAGAGAGACAATCATGATGATTACAAACGGCAGATATGTTAAAAAGCTTGGCTTTTGTACAAAAATTTAAATTTTCAACAATTTATTGTTGAATTCTTTAAAATTCACCTGCTATTTAATAACTTACATAAACTAATATAATTTACCATTTAAGTTGCGAAGAGAAAATGTTATAGTACATATATTATGCTAATGAAAGGTCGATTTATTGTAAATATTAAAACAAAGTGTGTTGCCAGACGCCAGATTAAAAATGATCTTCATGCTGAACACATACATTTAATTCAAACGTTTTGACGACTTGATGGATTATGTATGAGAAGCGATCACTTAGACGTCAGAATTCTGACCGCCT
Organism: Unio delphinus; assembly: GCA_029339505.1. Taxonomy (NCBI): domain Eukaryota; kingdom Metazoa; phylum Mollusca; class Bivalvia; order Unionida; family Unionidae; genus Unio; species Unio delphinus. Next base: position 3,672,456 of record JAQISU010000278.1, read on the forward strand.
ACTAATTTATTGAAGAGTTTAACGTTGTTTTTGTCTGCGTTTATCTTGGTATAAACTGTCAGTTGCCGACTCACACAGCAAATAATGCCCGAACGTCAGAATTGTGACGGCTCATTGGCTTCATCAGATCACTTATCTTTCAGACGTCACAGTGTTAGTGGCTATATGCCTTACGACGGATGATTGACCTATCAGACGTCATAATTTCAATCTAAATTTGAGTGTTTTACGGACACATTTTATAAATCTCTTAACAATGAGTTTTCGTGGAAATATTATTGACGTATCTAATGACGTGGTTAGTGTAACTTGATTATCTCTGTATCTATAGAGCAACTGCAGGGAGAGTTGTACTATGCAACCGTGGTGTGTACGTTCCATCAACAAACAATTTTTGTGTAATGGATGTTGACTTTAGGATGATTCAAGTTTGAAAGCATCACCGTAACTCAGACAATAATTGAATAATTGAGAAACTGTTCGGACCTTGGTAATATCTTAGCAATACATAATAAATGACACTATCGAGGCAATATTGATTTTTTTCTGCTACGTTTTCATTCAGGTACACTTCGTTTTTTTATGTTGGTCAGGGATACAGACATCTGCCAATGTCTTTCATTAAATCGTTAACAAACTGACCTAACTAACGATGAAAGGTAAATTTGCAATATAAAAATGGAAGCATTTGCAAGAGCTTTATATTACAGACATCCCGCGAGAATCTGGTTGAACGAGACTAGATCCGATATTTTCTACTGTCCTACTTATATAATTACAACAGGTATTGTCATTTGTCAACCTTGATCTTTCCTAAAACAAAATGGCCAGATACACTGTATCTAATATAACCGAAAATGGCAGAAGTGTTGGTCGATTTAGGATTATCTACATGCAACTGGGCCAAACAATGTATCTCACCGTGACTTAATCTTGACAATATGAGTTGTGGTCCTCTAGATGCATTTTCTGATCAAGTCTTTTAAACAAAACAATGGAAGTTAGAGATAATTACAAATTAGGAAAAGTATATCCATGTGATTAACTTGTCTATATAGATGTCTCAGACTGTAAGGAGACATTTGGCTTCTTTAATAAATTGCAGATAGCACCATAATATAACAAGCACATTGCACATAAAATGTAGACCCTATTGATGTTGGAGATGTACTATCTGTGGAGGGGAGGGGGAAACATATCAGAACGTACCAGAACCATGTTAAAATGCAAACAGTTAGGAACATGAAGATTCCGTTTAGAAAACATAATCATATTATTAGACCCTGGTAATTGAATACCTTATGGAAAGTCACAGACATAGACCCTTATGATGGTATTCAATAGTATGTATCTTATTCATATACCCTGGTGATGTTATTCTCTGGAAAGAGTCATATACCCTGATGATGGTATTCCCTGGAGAGGGTCATATACCCTGATGATGGTATTCCCTGGAGAGGGTCATATACATAGACACTGGTGATGCTATTCCTTGGGAAGGGTCAATGCCATAGACTGTGGTTATACTATTCCAATTGAAGGGTCCCAAATTAAATTGAATCAGCGCCCTGTTCAAACCCTGTAAAGTCATAAGGACTCAAAAAGGGAAAGAATTTGTAACTAAAAAAAGGTTATGTAGAACCATACAGAAAATAAAATAATTAGACGCATATCCTTAAATTTTCCCATTCAGATAACATTGGACTCAAATCTGGTCAACAAAACAGGATGGATTGAATTTTCTATACAAACGTTTAATATGTCATTTGTCTGCAATGAAATGCTGCTCACCGGAAAATGCTGAAGATAATTTATCATACAGTACCAGTCTTCACTTCAAAACAGTCAGACGTAATGAGCTTCGGTTGATTTATTTATTTTGATTACAACACGTATAAAGAGCTGAATGTATAAAATGAAAGCATGGAGATTTTAATATCATCCAAAGTGACATTTTTTTCTATCCCAGTTTATCGTTCTGTGCGTGAAACTCAACAAATATAGGGATACTTAATACTCGACGAGTGTAACGTGCAGTATCCAACGAGCGTTCTGTCCACTTGCGCAAGCTGATCTTGGGATGCATACATAGAATGACGGATAAAGAGAACAGTGAGGCGAGACTGAGTTGAAAACAAAACATAATCATATCAAGGTACAGTGGTGTCATATATGTAATTGCTTTCAATATAATGCGATGACCAGTCAAGAACATTAAATAATCGTCATATGCATGAAAATCATAGCCTATACGTATGCTTGAATTAAATGTAATTGTTCTTGAATTTGTTGGAAATAGGTAACTTAAAAACATGCAGTGAATGTGATTTCAGTTCACATGACTGTTTAGATGGGTGGGAGTAATTGGTAATAAAGTGCTGCTCATTTGTTGGCACCGATTAAAACTTTTCAATCTGCACATAAAATTAAAGAATTTTTTTATACTTTAAGTGCGAATGGTGGAAATGGGAAAGTCTGTATAGCTTTTTGTTTTGGAAAATATCAAGCGAATTCACAATACAATATCGGTAATGGGTATAAAATAAAATCATTTAGCCATGTCTTGAGCCCAGATTGTTATCTAAACAGCAGTTGCATATGTATGTATGTATGTATGTATGTATGTATGTATGTATGTATGTATGTATGTATGTATGTATGTATGTGTGTGTGTGTGTGTGTGTGTGTGTGTGTGTGTGTGTGTGTGTGTGTGTGTGTGTGCGTGCGTGCGTGCGTGCGTGCGTGCGTGTGTGTGTGTATTTTTAGCGTAGCTTCAACAGTGTTTCAGTCATATTACTAAGATGTCTGCAGTGAGGCAGTTTATAGTTATGTCTAGCACTTGGGTATCATGCCGCAGACATGTAGCACCATGTCCCACTTAGTCACATTATCCTGACAACCATTTTTATGTCTCGCATGACTCAGCCGGGGTTCTAACCTGCAACCTCCTACGTCCGAGACGGACGCTCTAACAAGTTTGGCTACTTGAAGGGTGAAGGAGGCTATTCACGTAGTTTGTCCTCAGCCTGGTCACTATATAGGTAAATACATTAAATACAAGTAAAAGCTTCCAAAGGTTTTTATACAATAATTCCGTCTACTTAGTAAGCAAATGGGAAATCGTTCGCAAATGATGCAAGGTTGTCATGCAGGATGCTGCACACTTTACACCCTTGGTTCATTATTAACATTCTATGAATGCAGTTAATGCGCCGTTTTTATACTTTATACTTTGAATGCATAGGATATCCAAATTACTTTTTTGAAACCCGGTGAACTAGCATGCGCACGAAACGTCTTTCCTACTACCAACAGCAACCATATTGTACTGGTGTTCTTGTTTGTTTGTTCAAATTACATCAGAGCTAATAGGAAATGTAAATCAATCAACCACCATTTTGAAATAGTGGATTTGACAGTGCCGGGAAACATGGTATATAAAGGTATAACGGTACCAATTGCGCAAGTCCATGTGGGTGGAGCTTAAGGTGTGGGGTCCATTGCATGCAGAAATAAACATCAACACAAGCTATGATTGGTGGACTATGTAAGAGTTGTACTTTCTGTTAGGCTTATAAAAAAGTTTAGCCTCTTGGCAACATGTGAATTTATGCTAATTCCTATATAGATCATATTTTGTATTTTTTTTTTATGATTTTTTTAAAATGACTGAAAATAGGTATGTTGTGACTAGATAACTCATGCCCCTGTCTAGTTCCAGCATAGTTATCTCTCTTAAATGCAATGGAGTACCTGGTTTTGTCGTCATCAAATTGACAATCTAACATTGTTCTCTATAACAGTGTGTGAGATGCACGCTAAATTAGGATAAAAAATATATTTATCTCTCCAAATATTAGCATTGAGGTCTATGGAAAAACAATTGGTACCGTGATACCTAAAGATAGAAACACCGAGGCCGAAAACAATGCTATGGAAAGGGTTCGGTAAATTCCAGTTGAGATTTGGCATAAATTGTTTCCCAGATGACGCTGTCGCTTTTCTCAAAACGCGACTGTCACCGCAAGTTCATTTCAGCAGATTTCTTGCAGAAATGCATGTCCACGATTTTACTTAATTTTTAATTGGTATTTCCAAAGCATCAACTGATAATATAGAAATTATGAATACTAAACTAAAAAAATAGCGCTTTTATTGTTAAATTTTGATCATTTTAAGCCACAAATCAATGATAAGGTATTGTGAATTAAATACCAACTAGTCCTATATGCTTATTCACGAGCTCAAAAGTATATAATAGCAATGGAGCATTATGCTGAAGACGTAGCATGATGTTCTACCCATTCACATTATCCTGACACCAGGCCGACCAGTGCCAACTCTAACCTATTAATGCTGATCGCCAAGTGAGGCAGCCGTGAGTACCATTTTTTTAAGTCTTTGGTACGACTCGGCCGTGGATCGAACCCAAGACATCCCGCTTCTGTGGCGGACGCTCTAACCACTAGGCCACGGGAGCGGTCTCCCAGCCTTTGAGGAGTACAATGTTGTGATTGATTATCAAGTGTCAAACATATGCAACAGACAGCAATGTATGTTAATATTTCCTCGATACACAATATCTCATGAAAATAACTTATCATGTCATTTGTTATCAGCATTAACGCTGATTAGATCCCTTTTCTTAAATCAGGAATAGATAAGAAATGGGCGCCATTAAAAATGTAGGTGTAAAATTATATTTCTGCATTTCTATCATGACATGCATACTCGTTTATCTCGCTGGGATTGTACATGTAGCACTCACTCTAATGGCAAACTTATATTTTATGAAGCCTCTTTCTTCGTAGTGGATTGGAACTGTAGACACTGTTGTAGCACATTTGTCTTAAACGTTTGGTTCGATTTTTATTTATTTGTTCGGTATTTGTTGTTGTTTATTTAGCTTGTTTTATCTGCCTCATTTATAGGACAAGGGGCTGGGGTTCATCAAAATTATGCCTAGTTTTTCCAAGTAAAGTGCGAAAAACAATTTGTTGAAGCATGGACAAGGCAATAGTAAGTAATAAAGGAACGATCAGCAACATATAGACTAAAGTAAAACATTATGAAGAGAGAGAGAGAGAGAGAGAGAGAGAGAGAGAGAGAGAGAGAGAGAGAGAGAGAGAGAGAGAGAGAGAGAGAGTTTGTTTTGAATCACACAGTGTGAATGTTATCATTCAGTGCAAGCTACACGTTGTTCAATATACATGTATCTTTTGAGTTTGATTCATATCTCTCCTCTGTTTTATCTTATTATCACTGACCGTTCCATTTTAGGTGTTATTTATTATACTCTGTATCTGGCGAAATAATATTTTACATGTTATTTTACGCAATATGTGTATATACAATTTATTGAAAACAAATTTACGTCGAAGAGGTGATTTCTTTCATTACTGACCGATTTGAAAGTAACTTTTAATCCAGTTTTTCATTCGTCTCCATTGAGTATTCCTTCCAATAATGTTTTCCATTTCAGAATCGACAATGTCAATGTGTTAATAAAAAAATGAGAATAGTAATGGTGCTTGAAATCGGTTAATTTGTAAAAGAAATCGTGTTAAGTGCTTAAGGCTGTCATAAACGATATGCCATAGATTTTAAGCTTTTCCTCAGCGGATACAATATATACATACATAGATACACAAATGTTTTTCTGTCACATTTGTTTTCTATCGTGTTAACATGTTCTCCTCTATGCCACAATATACAAATACTTATTGATATATGAGTGAAACACTTTATACTTGTCTTTATAAATAATTATTGATATATGAGTGCAACACTTTATACTTGTCTTTATAAATAATTATTGATATATGAGTGCAACACTTTATACTTGTCTTTATAAATAATTATTGACATATGAGTGCAACACTTTTTACTTGTCTTTATAAATAATTATTGATATATGAGTGCAACACTTTATACTTGTCTTTATAAATAATCATTGATATATGAGTGCAACACTTTATACTTGTCTTTATAAATAATTATTGATATATGAGTGCAACACTTTATACTTGTCTTTATAAATAGTCATTGATATATGAGTGCAACACTTTATACTTGTCTTTATAAATAATTATTGATATATGAGTGCAACACTCTATACTTGTCTTTGCTGGTTCTATGTTGTCCCTAAACGGAAACATTCTTTAGGTTGTAATGTAGTGTCTTCAACTTTTCGTATAGGTGTATGTGTGCGCATATATACCAGTATTGATCCGAAAGTTAGCAAACTCTAAACAAATATAAATATTTTCTAAAAAAACGAGCATAAATAAATTTTTTATACGTATATCCACCATTTACAAACAAATTCTTGAAATTTCTTATGAAATAAACAGTTCATTCTTTGCTTTTGTTGATTGTAAAAATTATTAAGATAAAAAAACAGTCCTGTGAAATCGCAGTTTAACTTATTTAAAGACGCGCTTAACTTGTGTTTTATAAATTAAATATTTAATTATACCTGAGAAACAAATCGCATTGGAAAGTATGACATTTCAAGGCAAATGGCGGTATGAAATTGTATTGTGTTTACTTGTAGTACAAGTGATATGACGATTAAGGAAAAAAAGAATGTGTGTTGTAAGAAAAGATGCAGAAGATCAAGTGAAACCACTGACAAAACCAACAAAATGTTAGTAAAGTACAAAGGATGTTTACCCTTGTATTTAAACAGAATCAGGACTATTAGGGTTAAATACTGGAATATGAACCAGTCTCCTTAAACAAAAATACAAATTACTTGAGTTAAAGATCTGATCTAAGAACCTCTTATACTTTCATTGAGGAGGGGTAAAACATTATCTAAAGCTGAATGATAGTACTCTACCTCCATAAGTAATTTCATTTCATATTGTCAAGTATTTCCCATTAGTGATTTCATTTCATATTGTCAAGTATCCCCCATTAGTTGTTTCTATTTCATTTTATCAAGTATGTCCACAAGTAATTTCATTTGATATTGTCAAGTATCCTCCGTAAGGAATTTTATTTTATAATATCAAGTATCCCCCACAAGTAATTTCATTTCATACTGTCAAGTATGTCCACAAGTAATTTCATTTGATATTGTCAAGTATCCTCCGTAAGGAATTTTATTTTATAATATCAAGTATCCCCCACAAGTAATTTAATTTTATTTTATCAAGTATGTCGACAACTAATTTCATTTGATAGCGTCAAGTATCCTTCGTAAGGAATTTCATTTTATAATATCAAGTATGTCCACAAGTAATTTAATTTCATATTGTCAAGTATGTCCACAAGTAATTTCATTTTATATTGTCAAGTATCATCCTTAAGGAATTTCATTTTATAATATCAAGTATCCCCCAAAAGTAATTTAATTTCATATTGTCAAGTATGTCCACAAGTAATTTCATTTTATATTGTCAAGTATCTTCCTTAAGGAATTTCATTTTATAATATCAAGTATCCCCCACAAGTAATTTAATTTCATATTGTCAAGTATGTCCACAAGTCATGTCATTTCATATTGTCAAGTATCCACCGTAAGTAATTTCATTTCATAATATCAAGTATCCCCCGTAAGTAATTTCATTTCATATCGTCAAGTATTCCCTACAATTTTTTTCATTTCATATTGTCAAGTATGTCCACAGTAATTTAATTTCGTATTGTCAAGTATCCTCCGTAAGGAATTTCATTTTATAATATCAAGTATCCTCCACAAGTAATTTCATTTCATATTGTCAAGTATGTTCACAAGTAATTTCATTTCATATTGTCAAGTATCCTCCGTAAGGAATTTTATTTTATAATATCAAGTATCCCCCACAAGTAATTTCATTTCATTTTATCAAGTATGTCCACAAGTAATTTCATTTCATATTGTCAAGTATCCTCCATAAGGAATTTTATTTTATAATATCAAGTACCCCACGCAAGTAATTTCATTTCATACTGTCAAGTATGTCGACAACTAATTTCATTTGATAGTGTCAAGTATCCTCCGTAAGGAATTTCATTTTATAATATCAAGTATGTCCACAAGTAATTTAATTTCATATTGTCAAGTATGTCCACAAGTAATTTCATTTTATATTGTCAAGTATCTTCCTTAAGGAATTTCATTTTATAATATCAAGTATCCTCCAAAAGTAATTTAATTTCATATTGTCAAGTATGTCCACAAGTCATGTCATTTCATATTGTCAAGTATCCACCGTAAGTAATTTCATTTCATAATATCAAGTATCCCCCGTAAGTAATTTCATTTCATATCGTCAAGTATCCCTTACAATTGTTTTCATTTCATATTGTCAAGTATGTCCACAGTAATTTAATTTCGTATTGTCTAGTATCCTCCGTAAGGAATTTCATTTTATAATGTCAAGTATCTCCCACAAGTAATTTCATTTCATATTGTCAAGTATGTCCACAAGTAATGTCATTTCATAATGTCAAGTATAACCCGTAAGTAAATTTCATTTCATATTGTGAATTATCCCTCGTAAGTAATTTCATTTCATAAAATCATGTATCTCCCGTTAGTAATTTCATTTAATATCGTCAAGTATCCCCCACAATTATTTTCATTTCATGTTGTCAAGTATCGTCTTGTTGGATCTGTAGGTAGCTCTTTTCACTCTGTGTGGTGAATATTGCTAACATTGTTCGCTCCATGTTTGGTGAATATTGGTGACACTTTTCACTCTGCGTGGTGAATATTGCTAACATTGTTCGCTCCATGTGTGGTAAATATTGGTGACACTTTTCACTCTGTGTGGTGAATATTGCTAACATTGTTCGCTCCATGTTTGGTGAATATTGGTGACACTTTTCACTCTGTGTGGCGAATATTGCTAACATTGTTCGCTCCATGTTTGGTGAATATTGGTGACACTTTTCACTCTGTGTGGTGAATATTGCTAACATTGTTCGCTCCATGTTTGGTGAATATTGGTGACACTTTTCACTCTGCGTGGTGAATATTGCTAACATTGTTCGCTCCATGTTTGGTGAATATTGGTGACACTTTTCACTCTACGTGGTGAATATTGCTAACATTGTTCGCTCCATGTTTGGTGAATATTGGTGACACTTTTCACTCTGCGTGGTGAATATTGCTAACATTGTTCGCTCCATGTTTGGTGAATATTGGTGACACTTTTCACTCTGCGTGGTGAATATTGATAGCAATTTCTACTCTGTGTCGTGAATATTGTTAAATGGCTCTATTAATATCTGCATGCCGTGATTTCTGCCAAAGGAGTGACTGTACCTAAATGAAAATTAATTTCTGGGTGGCCATGCTTGTGTTTTCTATGTACGAATACCTATATGCATTATTAGGAATGTAACGAGAGGATATGTGGATTTGTTTGGGCAGGGATTGCAATGAATGCCGTAACCTGTGCGCCAAGGCTCGAATCTCAGTAGGGAAGGAAGTGCATATTATCTAACCTCTATGACAATAACCTTTCTCAGTATGTATGTATATATGTATGTATGTATGTATGTATGTATGTATGTATGTATGTATGTATGTATGTATGTATGTATGTATGTATGTATGTATGTATGTATGTATGTATGTATGTATGTATGCATGCATGCATGCATGCATGCATGCATGCATGCATGCATGCATGCATGTATGTATGTATGTATGTATGTATGCGTGTGTGTATGTATGTATGTATGTATGTATGTATGTATGTATGTATGTATGTATGTATGCGTGTGTGTGTGTGCGTACGTACGTGTGTGTGTGTGCAGGTAGGTAGGTAGGTATGTGTAAATGTGTAATTGGTATCTCAGAGAGAGAGAGAGAGAGAGAGAGAGAGAGAGAGAGAGAGAGAGAGAGAGAGAGAGAGAGAGAGAGAGAGAGAGAGGGTGGGGTGGGGGGTGGGTGGGTTACCATAACATTCGTAGCTATTATATACCGAGTAAAGTTGATATCAAATTTGATTAGTTGTCCCTGAATTCAGACCCTGTGATTACAAAAGATGTTCCGAAATCGTTTCATCTCCATGCAGAAAGTATTCAAAGCTATCAATGGTTTGCCGTATTTAACTCATCAATGCCGTTTCCGGCCAATATGTGATTCATTGTTGTTTTGTAGCTTAGATATACTATTCTAACATTTCTGACGAAGTTCACTTTGAAATTTCCGCTAGTTTGTGTTGCATCGCATTTAATGGCGTGTTGCAACTGTGTGCAGCGAATGATTTTCCACACACCCAAACACCTTATCTTTCCAGTGTGTGACCAAATGAAGGAGGACAGGGATATCACTAAAAAGACTCTTCCGCATTTAGATGTATCCCATCATGCTACTGTGAGCTTTGAATGTGGAATAACTTTCCATGAAGCCTGCGTACTTTTTTTAAATATAAATTACTGATCAAAGGTAAAGGATGAAGTGAAAACTACGATGGAGATTTTTTTTAAAAATCTGCTTTATATATTAACACCTTTAAAACATATCTCCAATGAAGACAAGACAAAGCATTGAATAAGAAAACAAAACTATATATGTGCTGATAAAATCCACTGAATAACTATACTTTGTTCCATATTCACTCAAAAAATTTAATTTCCGTCATATTAAGTCTTTTTGGCATCACAGTTTTTATTTCAATATCAGGAAAAACACACATATAGTTTAGATATCTTTTCTTTTTGTCTAAGAAAACCATTGGTTTTCAGCACGTCTCCAGTCAATCAAATCTTGATCCGACTAACACAATATAGGTCCCCCTATCTATATAGACAGGTAATTAGCTCCTTTGTTTATAGGCAATGTACTTTACGTCCTTTGGTGTAATAAAGCTTCGTTGTGTTGATGTGCCGTAAACACCAAAGTACAACAAAGTCAAGCTATGTAAATCTACAATCTACATGCATATATTATATTTGAGAACCAGTCCATAAATAACAAATCTAGCAATATGTAGTTTGATTTGCGAAAAGGACATCAATTCCAGCCTCTGTCTGTCTGTCTGTCTGTCTGTCTGTCTGTCTGTCTCTCTCTCTCTCTCTCTCTCTCTCTCTCTCTCTCTCTCTCTCTCTCTCTCTCATATACATTAATAAATTTAATAGGTTTAGAAAGGGTAAAATAACAGAATCTCACTTAATATACAATGTACCAAATTGCTACAGTTAGAAAAAAAAAATTAAATGGAAATCTGTTAATTTATCATCATTGGAACAGTGTTAACGAGATCATTTTTATTGCAACACAAACAAATTAATTCAGGTGGTAAATGACTGGACACTCGTCCATAATTTGAAAATGAACCATCAATAACTTGTATCATATAAACTGATTTGAACGTTAGCACAATGTCAGGCTATGGAGCAACAAACGCTTTTAAGAGCTTTCGTGGTTTTAAGTGTCGAAATATTTTCTTCAAAGGCTGCTAAATATATTTTAGTAACTGGCGTTATGTACGTCTGTTTTAATATATAATTAATTGTTTGTTTGTCAGTTTTAAATCCATTTTTATTTTTCATTACATGCTATTGTAATGTACATTTGTTCACTAGAGATTATATTTTTTCTCTCAGAAAATCGGTAGAGCTGAATATTCTTTGGTAAACAGGTAATGTTGACCTTTATTATTTTAAAATGGTTGGTTGTGTCAAGGTCAGGATGGGATTGGTTAAAAAGTAAGCAACTTTTTATTTTTGGAGTGGTTCTCGTTAGGGTAATGTTAGGGGTAAGTGATATAAAATCATCACGTGACTCCATCCCGCATCCTTCAGATTTCGCAATTTAGGGATTTTTCAAAACTTCATAATACAATATAGTCTTTGTTTTAGTGAAACTTAGTTAGTTCTTGGTTTTTACAAATGATGTTAGGTCATTTTTAGTACCCAGTTTTTAAATCCATGCTAGCAATTATTCGATTTATTTATATTTTAAAGGATTATGTCGTATCTTTGGAAATATTTGATGTAATCATATCAAATTCGTGGACACAGAATCAAAATCAATTTAATCAAAATCCTATTCGGATTTCCAATACCGGAGTGTTCAAGTTTGTGATTCTACAAGGAACTATAGGTAAACACAAAACAGACTTCAGCATATCGTCATCTATCTTGGATTTTCCAACACGACTCGAACTTGAATCTTTTAGAACATTCCATTATGAGGACTTTTGTAATTTAATTCGTGGATTATTCTTGGATTATATTTGTATTTGACTGTTAAAACTGTAAGTTCCTGTTCCATTTTGACAATCTCTTTTCAGGGAAATAAATTATTTGTTAAATGTTATAAAACTTGTTGTTTTCACTTTTTCTTTGTATCAGATGAGTAGAGCCTAAAGTCGTAGTACTCGTGGTTTAGTAGCTTGTATTTCGGAGCGAAGGGGGGTGGGGGTATCGTTGTGCCTTCCTCTTTCCACGGCGGATTTATCCTTTCTTTCTCTTTGGTAAAACCCGTTGTGAATCGATGTATTTTATGGCATTCGAGTATTAACCTGTCTGCCTTGTGATGTTTTCATGATGTCTGCTTCCACAACTTGGTTACGTTCCAACAGTAACAAAAATTGACGTGATCTAATTACTTATGACCATGATCATCCTTTGTTCCATCCGGGTTATTTTAAAACCTATTGTCGTGTTCTTTTTATATATTTGACTTCCTACGCCGACTTTATTTAGCATGTACATCATCTGAAACAAAAATACTTTGATGTTACTGATAAGTTAAACAACATTCCAGATACGACCATAACTGTTGTTATTTTTATTGATAAATACGGTCTACAGATTACAAGTTTCTTCACTAGACATACGACCAATGTAGTATAGAACACAAAAGAAATGTAGAACCTAATCGATAATTTCATCAGACTCTAAGGATCTGTCAGGATTAGTTGTCTATCGATTGGTAATCAAAGCAGAGTATTCATGTGCGTGCACAGATTATTTTAAAGTGCAATACCAGTGCAGATAACGTAAATCAAATTCAGTATTATTTGAATAGAAAATAAAGTCTGGAAGCGGTATAAACAAACCCGATTGAAAAATTCTCCATAATAAGTGAGAAATACGCTCAGGTGTGTTTTCGAAAATATTACACATCGGACCGATTTTATCGCTCGGTCATTTCCGCAATGTATAGATCGTCTGACGTCACATTATGAACATATGCCTTACTTTCGAAACATAAACAACGCAAGTTTTCCGTTCCATATTAGTTATTTTATCATCCCATTCATGCCAAAAGAACATCGTGGAGGTACAAGCAAGGGCAGCGGGGTCAGGTGTGTTGCAGCAAATTGTGGGAATACAAATGCTGGTGGGTTTTCCATGCATTCCTTCCCGAAGGACCAATCACTTCGTCGTAGGTGGACCGACTATTGGGAAAAGAGGAAACTGGGATAGTCCGACTGAGTTTTCTGCCCTCTGCTCCTTTCATTTCACACCCGAATGCGTCCCTTTTACGTATAGATTTGAGGTTGAGCATATGTGTAGGGCACCAAAGAAAGTCGAACTCAGTGATGATGATGTCCCGTCTATCCACTGTGTGGAGGAAACTGACAACCAAACCAAGGTAAACAATGGTATCATAACCTTAAACACCAAAGCATCAGCTGTGTAGACTTTAAATGTAGTCACCATCAGAAGAAGTTACTTGTCAAGTGTCAAGTGTCACCGCCAAAGAAAATAAGAAGGGGCTATTCAAAGAGAGCAGCAGCAATGGTGAGTTTTTAATGACAAGTACCATATTATTATATCTATGATATTCAACAAATCAGTCACCACATCATTACCATGTGAACCCTAAATCAGTCACCACATCATTTCCATATGTACCCTGTAGAACGTTTTCAAAATTTCCAAAAAAAAATGCAGTAAACATCCAATCAATCAAGAACTGAGATATAAACATTTGATAAATATAATATAAACATTTTATAAATATTGTCACAATTTTGACCATTTGAATAGAGAAATCTTTCTGCTGGTTTATTTAGAAGGCCTACATAATGTGTGCATCAGATTAAATATAGATATTTACAAACATGATGAGGTTTATTCTGATCCCCAATTAATAAAAATCTACAAAACAAAATTTAATGTTGGTGGTTCTTCCCAGGTTTCTTCATCCAACAGTTATACTGGCTGCCATGTATCGCCTATATTGTGCTGAAAAATGGCGTTAAACACTAGAACAACAACAACAACAACCAAATGGAGTACAAATTTTACAATGTTGTATACCTCAAAATTATCTTTGTAATGGAAACACAATATTTAAACTCCCAATGTAGATGACAGTACATTTTTTTAAAAAACAAACATGATATTTGGAATGCAAAAGCACATTGGGGTCTTATGGAGTACATATCATATAGGAATGTGACTCACTAACTTTATTGGTCTAGTAATTTATTGAATTTAGATATATTTTTGTTAGTGCACATTTTAATTTTCATGTAAGATAGCATAAAACCAAGCTAAGATGAATATATTTTATAAGTTATAGGATCTAAAGTATTTTAAAAGCTTGAAGAGATTGTGACCAGCAGGCAAATGAGAAAAGTTGTGCCAATGCTGTCATCTGGACAACAAACTTCAGCACTGGAGGGATACCACTCTGTAATCAATCATTTTGCACCAAATATGATTGGTTTCTCTTATCATGGATTGCTTTCAAGGTAAATCTTATATTATTGCACACACAAAAATACTGTTTCAGGTTTTGAAGTGTTTTATATATAGTCCAATCTATTTATCTTCAAATTAAATTATAGATATCAAGATCTGATTTTTGTATATCCTCCAATGTAACATTGTATAACAGTTTTTAGTGTTTTGAAATCTTTGCAAATAAAGTATTTGGTTTTTGATATAAATATGTATTGCATTTTGAATCTTTATTTACTTTGAAACAGGCTTTGGCTAGCTGCATTGCATTTTAATGAAAATAGCCAAAGAGCGCTAGCGAGCACTATGAATAGGATATAAAATAGTGCATCAAAAGTACAAGAATGGAGAATACACTGTCAGGAAAATCCTAGTTGACTCAACACATATATAGTAAGAATATGCATTAGTAATTAATGAACATAAAGGAATATAGCACTTAGAGATATAAATAATGTGTAAGTACCTATATTATTTTTTAATATATTAAATTCAACAGTAAAGGCAAAATATTTGTTAAAGTTGACACTCCTTTAATTTTAAAGATCAAGATTTCGCCCTATGGTAAAATAATAAAAATATGCAAACACTTGTAAATACAAATACTTTTAATTCATGTATTAACTTCAATACATAGTTGCAGTTTTTAGTTTGTACAATACAATGCATATTAAATTTTCTTTAATTTACAGATTATGTTGAAAGTTTGATGAAAACAGCATTCAGAATTGGACAGGTAAATGATGAAGGAGTCAAACTTTTTGTAGATGTACCACCACCTATGTGTAGTCTGTATGAGAAGCCTGGTAAGGATATTGCTACTCAAAATCTTCTTAGAAGGTTTAATCGCTATCAACCTAATGAAAGCATGTGTAGTTCAGGTTTTGATCAGGAAAGGCAGTGCGGATCCTCTGAACAACACATGATAGAATGATGACCCTCACTTTCATGCCCACGAAGTGCCAACACCACCGAACAAATTGTCTATATGCTGTATACAGATGTCTTCTGAAATAATAATTTGAAAACTAAGTTGAGATTAATTATGCTTTGTGCATTAGATCAAATTAGGAAATCAAAAGTTTTAGGAGCTAATGTTATTGGTCCAGTGTGATTTATCGTTATTTTTTTGTACCAATAAAGTTATGATTCCAAAATAATCTGTGCATATATATATATATATATATATATATATATATATATATATATATATATATATATATATATATATATATATATATATATATATATATATATATATATATATATATATATTATAACCATGTTATTTTCTGACACAAAAACTGAAATAAAACAATATTTGAACATGTAGAACATGTATATGTGGTTGTTTTTATTGGGCATGACTTATCAGTATCACTGTGGTATAAAGGTTAGATGGTGTAGGCCTCAAAAAGAGTGGCTCAATCAATGAAGGTGGCATAAAATGACTGGAAAAAGTGGTTTATTTATTTTCTGTATTAATAATCCCAATAGTATGCTGTCATGCATAGATCATGAAAACAAAAGAACATGAAAAATTACTCAGACATTTTACTTACCTGTACTCATTTCCTTGTTCTGGACGTTCTCCAAATTGTTGTCTATACTGATAGTATACAACTATTAAAGCATGGATGTGGAGACAAACTGGACTGAACAATGGAGGTGTGTTATACATTGTATGCCTGGTATTCATTGCAGACACTTTTGACCTCTATGTCACAACTATATACACATTTCCTTGCTGTGGGCATTACCAAACAATGTCCACAATTACACCTAAAATAAGAGTTTTCTTTAATACACTGTGCTGTGCTTATCAAATTTATTCCTATATTTATGAACACATCAACGTCACAGTACAATGACGCAAACTGATTAATGTCAGGAACAGGTAAAACATGTAGTACATCCCTGTAAAATTAAATTAGAGATGAAAGAAAATAGAAGTTGCAAGAAGATTACTACCACATGAAAAGGGTTTATTTAATAGTTTATAACATACGCTATATGCATACATAAAAGAAATTAGAAAATTTAACTTATAATACAGTGTACAAAATATGAATTCAATTTTGCTATCATGTATCAGTAAATATCATGCCTATTTCAACAGTTGTGCAAAAGAGGACGTCCTCTCCTAGGAATCTTAAGTACTTCTAAATCATAAATTTTTTCACAGGTTTTTGAAGCTCACAACTGTTATCCAATGTACCTTTTACTTATCAACGTATAAATGCGTCTCTACCCATGAAATGCAATACACTTTTATATCCTTTATTACAGGTGAGAAACATTCTTTTGTAAACGAATATGATACTGTGTAACACTACTGCAAATATCGTCGGATACATATATTTATCGTAACTTAGGCCGTAGACATATTCAGAAAACAATTTCCATGAACCGTCCGTCAATATATCTCGTCTTTCTTTTTCGTAATCTTTATCTGCAGCTTCGGATTCGTCGGTATTGGAAACATAAAGTTCAAACTAGTTTGGATTGGTTTGGGTGCCGGTAGCCGCTTGTACACCATAATCATAATATTCTGAGCTTATTAAATGACCATCTTCTGACCGGCAGGACAGTGACAATTCATTTCCTTCAAAATTGCAACTTTCGTGTTGAGTTTCTGAAGACTTTTTCATAATGGGACGATACCGACTCAGCCGTTTTTTTACAACAAGTGTTCATAATGTGACGTCACGCTTTGTTTTAACTAAATACCGGAAGTGGTCGGCAGTTGCGTTCGGTTATTATCGTAAACAGGTGCAAATGCGATATTAGATCGGCTCCCATGCAGTTACTTAAAATTTTTCAATAGGATTTTTTACATTCATATTTTGAATATATATTCTCATTAACCAAGAAATAAACTGAATAAGTGTGGATAAACTGTTATGACACTTTAAGTAGCAAGGTACTTGTTTAAGAAACACGTTTCCATTCTAAATACACATTACAACACAAACACGTTTCCATTCTAAATACACATTACAACACAGACACGTTTCCATTCTAAATAGACATTACAACACAAACACGTTTCCATTCTAAATACACATTACAACACAAACACGTTTCCATTCTAAATACACATTACAACACAAACACGTTTCCATTCTAAATACACATTACACCCCAAATCGTTTCCATTCTAAATACACATTACAACACATACGAATGCACTTTGGGGTGTGCTTCGATTGGAAATGCAAAGAACTTCTGCAGCAATCAAGTCTTGCTCAAGCGCATTCCTTTCTTATCTCCATAAATCCACAATAATACATGTCCTTAATAATACATATCCTTAATAATACATATCCTCTTTAATATATATCCTCTATAATACAAATCATCTATAATTTATATCGTATATAATGCTATAACTAATACTGCGTGTGAAAGGTTTTATACAATCCATCAAAAATTTAATGTTTAAGGAAAGGTTATTGGGAAAAAATGCAGTTAAATCATTTTTTTAATACAATAAAGAAGATATAATCATATCTGACATTAACATGATAATGTAAATTGTATATATACGAGGAATGCGACGATAATTTCGGTAAATTATATATATATATATATATATATATATATATATATATATATATATATATATATATATATATATATATATATATATATATATATATATATATATATATATTTGTTAGCATTTTGTGTCATTGACAAACTGTACATAGATATTTTATGTTTTATTTTGTTTTTAAGATTTAATGTGAGGGGTATACGT
The DNA here is from genome assembly GCA_029339505.1 of Unio delphinus. Classification (NCBI taxonomy): domain Eukaryota; kingdom Metazoa; phylum Mollusca; class Bivalvia; order Unionida; family Unionidae; genus Unio; species Unio delphinus. The sequence goes on from JAQISU010000278.1 coordinate 3,690,865, forward strand.
CATGTACTTTGCACGCGTAAGAAACATTAGATTCGTATGTTGGCGTAGTAAAAGCATCTGAAATTATCCACAAACACGCGCAGTTACAGAGATAAACGTAACAGAAGAGTAAGCGAATTTTTGAGAATGTTTTCATTGTTTATATTACAATACAAATAGGTGTATTTCTGTTCTAGACCGGTGTATAAAACCGTTCCTATGCTTCAGTTAAGATGATTTGTTTGTACTAAAGTGTTTCGTTCTCTAGCAAAAGATACAAGTTCTAATTAGAACCTAGTCTACTAGAAACTAAGTAGGTCTTCTTCAAGTTCCAAAGTTGGTAGAGTAGGAACAGAGATGGTGAACTCCAAAACACCATCTTACTTAAGCGCATCTTGCTTCAGCAATTCTATTTTGATAGAAACAATGTCGTCACCCGACTACAGACAGGATCTGACCAACAATGATGCCTGTGAAACGTTATCCAGGTCCAAGCACCACCATAACAATGATCTGATCAAGAAGTCATTTAAATCTGAGCTGGAGTTAGAGATGGACGTCCATTTCCATCAAATCAAAAATGACCTTTCATTATATCCAGTGTTTCGATTGGATATGATATTCGTTTAAATCCATATCATGCTTAGTCATAGTGGTATCCTAATACTTCTGAAAGGTGAAACTATTTATATGTATGTAACAAACACAGTGTAACATACAAACAACTAACTACATGAATGTGAAGGGTAGGTACCAAGACCAAATAAACGCGGTCATTTTTTAGTCTAATAGATTAGTATGAGTTCAACATGAAGGACATACAGGATATGCACAATTTACACACACTATGAATACAATATACAATATTTGCATGACCATAACATGCAGTATACTATATGAGTACAGCATGCAGCATGTATTCGATTAGTGGTGTGTAGAATGTACAGTCTTTCTCTATCTCTCTCTCTCTCTCTCTCTCTCTCTCTCTCTCTCTCTCTCTCTCTCTCTCTCTCTCTATATATATATATATATATATATATATATATACACACACACACACACATATATATATATATATATATATATATATATATATATATATATATATATATATATATATATATATATAATGAATACAAAGTACAGTATATATAGGATAAATACAAAGTACAGTATATAATACAATGTGCAGTATATATATATATATATATATATATATATATATATATATATATATATATATATATATATATATATATATATATATATATAAGATGAATACAATGTACAGTATATGTTTAGGATAAATACAATGTGCATTATATATAGGATGAATACAAAGTACAGTACATATAGGATGAGTACAATGTACAACAAACAATATAACTACCACGTACAGTACAAAGTGCGAGTACCAGTTGCAGTGTTAAAATATATAGTTATGAATTTCTTCAAAAACAAATCGCGACTAAAAGTGCGATCGATATTTTCTACAAGGTATACTGTAAGGTGAGGGTTAAAAGGATGTAAAAATTTCTAAAACAAATTACTATGTATTAGTCTAGGCTGACTTCATCGATAGACAAAGTTGGGATGCAATGCGAAACGCATTCAAAAATATCTTTTATTTCTATCAAACAAAGAAATACGGGTTTGAAATCATATTTTAGGTTTTTTCTAACGCCCCCCCCCCCCCGAAATCTGTAAATATATTTACAAATCTGTAGGTTAATGTCTCTCCTTGTTGTAAGGTATTCCCTTATTATTAACTTCGGACTTCATTGTTTAATTCAGCAGCCATTTAGCAATTTGCAACGTTTCATTGCGTTCAAAAGAAATAAAAAAACAATCGATATCAATCGATCGAAAGCCTTTTCAAAATGGTCACTGCAAGGACTAAAGTAAAGTATGATTGTGGCAAAGTCCAGAAATCGTTCGATGAATTGCTACCTAGTCCGTATTATATGATCTATATTGACGAATGGCTTAAGTAAGAAATATTATTCACGTTATATCTTCCAGGTTTATAGTGACATTAATTGATTTTATAACAAGGTACAGTTTGACGTGATTCCTCAAACGAGTAGTAGCACCATGTATTAACATAAATTTTCAGTTGACTAGTGAGACTAGATATTAACATAAATACTCAGTTGACTAGTGAGACTGGATATTAACATAAATACTCAGTTGACTAGTGAAACTGGATATTAACATAAATACTCAGTTGACTAGTGAGACTGGATATTAACATCAACATGCTGCGCATACCTATAATAATGTGTAGCTGAAAAGGTTTCGTCGTCAGGCTAAGACTGCACTGCAATTTTGTGGATAATGATGGTTCCCTAAAATAAGATTTGTTGTTGTGATTTGTGAGTGTACTATTTATAACATACTTTGAATTTAAAGCCTTGTTACGTGGATCAATTCAGTAATGCATTGTTACATGTGAAAATAACGAAGCAACACAACCTCATTGAGAAAGATACAGAATAGTAGAAATATAGTCATGGTCTTTTGACGAATTGTTAAAAACTATTTACCACCGGCATTTTACTACGTCAGTATTTAATGCATCTGATGACTTATAACTTTTCATTGTACCATGCTATGCTACTGCTTTTCGTCATCATATCAATTACAAACACAACTATAACATCACTACCAATATTTTTCTTTTGCCCATATTTCTTATCCGAAACGTTTTTCTGAAATCTTATGGAACTGTTTTCAACTACTTCATATCGTTGTTCACCTAAACAAAATTTACACCTGGTTACATTGAATAAATATTTATAAGCCCTAAAACTTTGCTTTAGTCACCTCGAACAAATATTCCAAAACTCCTTATTGTCGCTCTCGTTGCCTTGAATAAATATTTTTAAAGCTCCGTATACTTCGCCCTAGTCATCTTGAATGTATATTCGATAACCCCTTATACTTTGTTCTAGTCACCTTGAATACATACATATTCGATAACCCCTTATACTTTTTTCTAGACATCTTGAATAAATATGTATTCGATAACCCCTTATATTTTGTTCTAGTCCCATTGAATACATATTGGATAATCCCTTATACTTTGCGCTAGTCATCTTGAATACAAATTCGATAACCCCTTATACTTTATTCTAGTCACCTTGAATACATATTCCATAAGCCCTTATACTTTGCTCTAGTCATCTAGTTTGGAGTAACTCTTATCTGTTGTGTTCATGTAGTAACATTAAGAATGCAGATATAGTTTATCTTGTACTTATATATTATTTGAGATGCAACGATGGTTTCGACTATTCAGTGGTTTTAGAGCGTGATCATAATTCTTGGAATATAATAATACTCTCGAACTATTGTGAAGTAACCAAAGAAGTTCAAGACAAGGTCATTTTGACAATATCACGATTCTTGGCGGTCCAGTACATTTCCGGTTCAGAATATTAGGGAATGTTTCATTCTTTGGGACTATAATATAACGTTTTCGGATCATTTTGGATTACTTCAGACAAATGTTCCTCCCCAATCTTCATTTATAGCTCTTTTAATAATTAAGATATTAGTTACGTTTTATTATAAATTTGTTTTTTTCCCATCTCCTTCTGTTACCAAGTTTAGGATCATGGAGTCGTAACAAAATTGAAGCATCGTTCGGGAAACGAATTTCAGAAATATTTCTGAGAAGTTAAAATTATTTTCCAAATTAAATTTATTTTATTTAGGATATCTCGTTATACATGATCTTTTAAATTTACAAAGTGAAACCATTATGCTTTCACGATGTCGATTAATGCAGTAAGCTTTATTTTAAATACTCCCAAGGAAACGTTATAGTCCTTGAAAAAGTAGAAATTGCTTAAACTTGTCAGCAATATGATATTTCATAGGTAAAGTCATCATTATTAAAAAATATTTTAGTTACTTATTTGGTAGTAAAGAATATTTTGGATAAATGTGCTTTGGATTTGATTAGTAAGTTTCCATCTGGCTCTAACTTGCAAGGTATGAAACTGAAATTTAAATATAAGATCAAAATTAAGTAATTTAAGAAAACTTGGCATTCAGAAAGATGAAAGAAAGGATCAAATGCAAATGCAATTAGTGAAAGAGAAAAGAATGATGCAAATGCAATTACTGAAGGAAGAAATATAAATGCAAATATAAAAAGAAAGATATTGATAAGATATGCTAATGCAGATACATATAGAGAAGGACGAAAGAGAAAGATAAAATAAAAAGCGGCAAGTGTAAATCCAAATGTATATAGACCAAAAAGAGTTGGAAATGCTATTACAATTAAACGAATTAGAACTGGCAAGCATGCAAATCTCACTAATGAATGTTCAGCTTTGAATGTTATCAAAATATTAGATTATTCCACCTTTTAAAGAAAAAGATGTCATCAATAATTTTAACATTTTGAAAAAATAGTCGAGAATTTAAAATGATCACGAGAGTATACAACGCTGTTAATACATAGTCTACCTATCGGCAAAGACCGTGACGTTTATTGTCAGTAGAAGTTAGTGATGATTATGAATTAGTTAACAAATGTATCTTAAATATTTATGATTAAATATCTGAGACATATTGACAGAGATTTAGGAATCACAAAACGAAAGAAGTAGCCAAACCAATGTCGAGTTTGCTAGGGGAAAAGAAAACAATATTTGTTATTTGTTATGCGTCGAAAAAAGATTAATAAAGTTTATGACAAACTTAGACAACTCATATTGCAAAATGAGTTTAAGAACTGTTTCAAAGGTGAGGGTAAGATCAACTTTGATAAAAACAAGGTAGACACTTTGGAAATCGCTGCTTGAACGACTGACGACTATTCCTTGACTCATAAAGTTTCCTTTGTCAATAACATTTCTTATCAACAGATGATTAGTAAGAAACTATTTCAGTATCAAGTGAGTACTCGCAATATTCAATCATCTAATAAGAATCAAACGTCTGATAAGATTGATCAGAAACCCATATCTCTTACGACGTGTATTTGCAAAGAAATTAGCCACCTTCTTTCTGATTGCTTTAAGTTTAAAAAAAATGATATAATAAATACACAGGTATTGCAAACAAGTATTCGTTCTCAGAGGCCATGGGCGGACATTTATTAGAAATAATGTATGTATTAGGTTAAACAAAGCCCGGCCTGATTTGGTTATGAAGAATTGTGAATCTTCATGTCGAAAGTTTGTGTATCACCTGTTGGCGATTCGGGTAAACCTTTCTCTAATAAATTATTAATGGACACAGAAACTTCATAAATCTTGTATTATCAGGTAATTTGCCCTTTTCTGAGACGTCTTCTTCTTCTGAAACAGTTCTTGTTTTTATAGAATTCAATTAAAATTCTACTCCATAATGTTAATTTAAAATCTGACTTATTTTCAGATTTCACTGGTTTCAGGACCAGTGTCAAGTCTTGGCCAATTCTGGCTGTCATTTTATTGCTAGGCAATGATGTAGCTGGAGATAAGGTTATGGTTACTCAACTCCTAACTGAGATGCCTTGTTTGGATCAAAATTGTGACCCTATTCAAAATGAAATCCCTGATTTAAAAACTGCTTGTGATATACTTTTTGCGCGATGGCAAGAAATAAACTATTCACTTTTCTGACACATGGATTCGTCACTATTTTGATTAGTACCTGTTGGTCATGTTATTGATTAATTAAAATATATTGATCATTGCGATCATCTTAAAACTAATCATTATCTTGTTTCTAATCAGAATAACAGATGATAATTACTGTCCTCAAACAGGAACAAGATCCAGAGATATTTTGGTTATTTGCATAGCTGAATCTGCAGAGGTACCAACTTGCTATTTTTTTATGGGGTCCTAATGAGTAAACGGAGACTGACTGTGGTACACGCTAGTGACGAGTGGTCGGTGAGTTATCAAATCAAATTAAATAGTATGAACAGGAAATTCTTAGCGTATCCCATGAAACTCATTTGACTGGCCATTTAGGACTCAATACGACTTACCACATGATCTTGCATCATATTTGTTGGCCGAAAATTAGTTATGCTTTTAAACTTGTAGATCTTGTTTTATTTGTCAGTTGGTAAGTGTTAGTTCCTTTGAACTAGTGTTTGGATAAGTTGTCCATGGAACAATAAAATTGTTAAATGAGAAACTATTTTTAAACAGAGAATTCCGACATTAATCTTTCAGATTATGTGATTGAATGTAAAATACCAAGATATGATCTTGTGTCCGCTCACTTAAAATTACATATAAGGTAGTTCAAATGTACAAAGATAGGAAACTTTCAAACTATTCATAATGTTCTGTCTTTCTTGCCAATACTTCAAAATGCTCTTTATGTTAGATTGTATGGTCCTTACAACGTTTAAAAAATGATTTAAATTATATCAACACTTCTGTGAGGCGGAAACAGAAATAACTTCGTCACCAGTTATGTATATATACTTCAGGTGTATGCTGATTTATATAGCTCTTAAATCATTTACTTACTTCAGTTGTATCTGTCCCACATAGTGACAATATAAATGATGACGTAAAATCGCATCGTCATGACTTTGGTTCAGCAAGTCGAAAACAATTATAAAACATGAGAGAATCTGAACAATACATTTTCACATCTACAGCCACAGGAAAAGAACGAGTTAAACCAGCAAATATGTGAATATGAGCACTTGTTCCCATATGCACCAACTCTAACAAACTCTACCAGGATGATGTTGTTGGAGATTCTAAACCTGTAAACAGCATTGTTACATGATGAATCCTCTCAAGCAGGAATGTTTCGAAATCGAAATTTAATATTTGTTGAGAATAACGTTATTGAACTAATAAAAACTAACTTAACTTTGACGTGTATTCGTCTGCCGAAACGAGACAATTTTTTTCAAATGTGCACTGACAACATTGGTGCATTTAAATTCCAATAAGTGATGACTGTATTAACAGAATTGCAGATGCATAATATGCCACCAGGTTTGGCTTGTTGAAACAATCCTGACAGTTTCCACGTTCGGACAGACCAAAGATAATATCAGCCTTTGCAATTCCATATGAATACTACCAATACAATGTGATGTCATTTGGTATGAAAAATTCTCTTTCAACATTCCAGGGTGTAATGAGTATGATAACATCTGGATTAGATGCCCGTCATGCTTATATCGACGATTGAATAAGGCAGAGCCCCACACCAATTTATTGCGTAAGAAGACCAAATTGTATTGGCCTGAGGAATATCAGGATGCGTCCAATATTTGAAAAGCCTCACTTAAAAGCGCAATATTTCGATCAATTATAAAAATGTATGTTGATGCAATTTGGTGATGGTAGCGTAATAAACCAGGTAGACAAAAAAAGACGTCGATCGTCCAGTGTGATATTCTTTTAACAAATTAAGTAAGCATACAAACATACATACATTGAAGCTTTTTCTAAATCTAGATAAACTTCACAAGCAATGTCTTCTGTATATAAACTCTGATCAACTAGTTTGATTATTACTGTTTGGCACGAATGTTTTCCCCATTGAATCTATATTAATCAACGTGAATTAGCTTGCATTTATTTATTTAAAGAAGTACGTGTTTATTAATACATTTTCCAGAGATTTTGGACTCAGTAGGAGACATAGATATAGTTTTATAATAAATTTGGTTCGAGCTGGAACCTCTGTTAGAAGTGCATTGCGGTTTGTTTTGGAGAGGGGCTGGGTTGCATTGCTTTACAAATGTTTTTCGGTCTGATTCCCTAATCAAAGTGTTAATGTTTTTCATATATTTAATTTTTGGCAAATCTTTGTTTCTTATGGCAGTGATCTACTGTAAGTATATTCAGAATAATCCAATCTAGTAATGGTGTAAACATTACTCGCTCCATTGAAGTGGCAGCGTGTATGGCAAGAACCCAGTGTTAGCATGTGCTTCAACAACACGGTTTTCATTATCATAACTGTCTGAATTAAGTCAAACACCAAGGCCGTTGAGACTGAGACACTAACAAGGCCGTTGGAACTGAGACACTAATAATGCCGTTGGGACTGAGACACTACCAAGGTCGTTGGGACTGAGACACTACCAAGGCCGTTGGGACTGAGACACTAACAAGACAGTAGGGACTGAGACAGTAACAAGCCCGTTGGGACTGAAACACTAATAAGGCCGTTGTGACTGAGCCACTAACAAGGCCGATGGGACTGAGACACTAACAAGGTCGTTGGTTGGGACTGAGACACTAACAAGGCCGTAGAGACTGAGACAGTAACAAGGCCGTTGGGACTGAAACACTAATAAAGCCGTTGGGACTGAGACACTACCAAGGCAGTTGGGACTGAGACACTAACAAGGCCGTAGGGACTGAGACAGTACCAAGGTCGTTGGGACTGAGACACTACCAAGGCCGTTGGGACTGAGACACCAACAAGGCCGTAGGGACTGAGACAGCAACAAAGCCGATGGGACTGAAACACTAATAAGGCCGTTGGTTCTGAGACACTAACAAGGCCGTTAGGACTGAGACACTAGCAAGGCCTGAAAAACTAAAGCAGACATGGACTGGTTTACAAAAAAATCCACATATGCTAAAGAAAAAAAGAAAAGTACAAACAAAAAAAACGTCGGTATGCAAGTAAACTTAGGAAAGAGGCACAAATAGCGGCATTTAGTGGTCAAACTATATAACGAAAGTATGCTGGTACAAAATGTATGGTTCGTTTACATTTTTACGCTCTCGCTCTTCACTGGATAGGAAATTCATTTTAAGGTAAACTCTAATGAGAAAGTGTTCAAAGTTTTTTTTTTTACAAATCATTTTAAAATACTCTAAATGCAAAACACTGCATATCAACACATTCACTTCTCACAGAGTTACGCGCGTTTAAAAATCAGTATTTGTGCAGCTGTACAGTAATTGCTGTATTTGCTGTCGAATCTTCCTTGCACGCTCTGACGTTAAGTGTTGAACCTTTGTTAATTTCTCGTAGTAAAACAAGGTCACTATAGCGATAAACATACAAGATGACCTGAATGACATATATAGTAATATCAACAATGCTTATTTATTTTTGTTTTATTCGTTTTTTGTTGTTGTGTTTTTGTTTTCTTCCTTTGGTTATTAGGGTTTCAACATATCGCAAAAGCAAACTTCTTAAGTTCCGGGATTTTTCAAAATCAATCACTTCCATTTAGACACTATGAGACACACTTTCCGAAATTGACAAGTTTAGCCAAGTGCAAGTATTTTGCATCTCTGAAACTAAAGATATATGAGAAACGTTTACGATCAAATAATATTTTCGATTATCCTTGGCAAGTCATCACAGATAAAGTTCGGGTGTCACATGTTGTGAACTACTTTGTTAGATTCTTAATATGCATATTTGTCTATCCAGATCGTCTGTGTTGGGATAATGCACACAATTCTTCAGAGAATCTGTTGATATCTGATTCGTTTACTAAGCAGCGGAGGGCCTCCAGTGGTCGAGTAGTTTAAAGCACTGGACTTTACCGATAAATATCATGTCTAAATCGGCTACCTTGATGCTTACTTGGACTCGGCACTGCAAATATTTCAAAATTAACAACCAAGTGAGGTCAGACAGTACAACATCGTGTAAAATAGCCGTGCCCTTAAACTCAATTGTTTTTGAGAGAGAGAGAGAGAGAGAGAGAGAGAGAGAGAGAGAGAGAGAGAGAGAGAGAGAGAGGTGTTTACTTATTAATAAATAAAAACAATTATTGTATCTGAATCAGAACTTAAAGTTATATTAAAGTTACATTATGCCTTTCATCACAATTCGAATTGTAAGATTTCATTATATTCACTACGAAATAATATCTATAGATAAGCTAGTACAATTACTGAAATATGAAGATTCATTCATTAACTGTATATAATGCATTCTAAATCTGAATATCTACCATCACTGTCTAGTTCCCCTCTCACTCCGAAAACAGTATTTCGTTCAGTGATGAAAATACATCATGATGTGCTTTTTTCCCTCACTTTGCATATATTTACAAGTTTGTGCTAAGTCGTCGTAATAACGTACATTTTCTTCGCAATACACAACTCTAAATGTTTCCCCTAGAAGTTAAAAGTGATGTATATTATAATTAAGAAAGATTTCGGGGTCTTATTCGCATGTAAACTTTTTATGGAGACACATATCGCATAGCAAGTATTTTTTTCTCACTTTTTGCTAATATATACGTGTCCGGTTTTCTAGAAACCATTGTCATGTGAAATTATACGCATTTACTTATTATCGTTATCCATAAAATAAAATGAGCACGTAAAACAAAATGCTTAAATTCATTCATTCATTTCCTCTGCAATTGAAATTTAGTCAATATATATATATATATATATATATATATATATATATATATATATATATATATATATATATATATATATATATATATATATATATATATATATGTGTGTGTGTGTGTGTGTGTGTGTGTGTGTGTGTGCTTTAATGCTAAGTCCTTCCATACACTTTAAACTAAATTCGGTTTGCAGAATGAATGCTGGTGGTCAAGTGAGGGGGTAGGCGGACAGGAGAGGACTAGAAGAGATTGGTGCTTACAACTCCCAACCACTAAATCTTAAAAACAATTTTCATTTCTCGTAATTTAGACGACAATAGCCCACTAAAATTATTTCTAAACTAGAAACAACTATTGGTCATTTTGAATCAAAAACACCAGATACAAACAAAAGAATGATATTACCTGGCAAAAGCGGTACAGTAGGAACATTACTCGGAATGGTTTCGTCGAGAAATAAGTTGATATTATGGTTGCAGGAATACATATCTATGGCATTGTGTCTAATCCGCTGGCTGATTCTATGAGGGTAATAAACGGACAACATTGTATGATGCCTCGTGAAGGACTGCGATGTTTAATGAATATTGATTGTTAGCGGAAGAGGCAAAGCTTAGAAATGACCATATACTGTCCATCTGTTATCGACGGACAGCAGGAAAATCAAGGTGACAGATCACATCCAATCTCGCTTATGGGTCTTTTAGTGCAATTTTGAAGTACCATGTCTTATCAAATAGTTTTGTTCCAATATGACAGAAATATCAATCTCTTTTTCTCCCTGATAGCTCATTGTCTAACCAGTCCTTAATTCATATTGGCAGCTTCATATTAAGGGAATTGAATTACTAATCTGTTTTATTCCAAGTTAGGCCAGTCGTATATCAGCTAGTGGGGTTAGATTAGAGCAAATTGTTTTTTTTTTGTTTATAGCAAAGTCCGTTTTTGTTATTCTCGCGCGATTTATTCAGGTCAATTCTAATACTTAATTCTAAAAAGGTGTAAATTTCTTATTTGAGAATTACAATTACTTGAATAATTCAAAAACATTCCAATTACAAATGATAGTGAGCGTGAAATACATTTATGCGGATATTTTAACAAATTATGTTTTTAGTGACAAATATGTTACATTTCGTCTAGAAATCTTGAAACCGAAAACAACTGTCATATCGCTTGTAAGTAGAAATACTCCTTTTTCTGTTCTTTAAAATATTACCAAATCGATTACGATAACGTTCTAAATCAAATTAATATTCATTTGTCACATGTCGCTGCATTGGACCTGTGTTAATTTTTCAGATAAATGACAAACCAGGTTGTAAAACGCTTGATAAGACCAATAATGATCAAACTTTCATGAGCGCCACTTTCATCTGTCATTCAAGCCAACGTTTCCTTCCTTTTCTGTCCAGTGATTGGCAACAACAGTTAGATTAAGTGCCTTTCAAAAATGTATTTACGTCTTTCAAAAATGGAAAGATTATCTATAATTTATAACGCCATTCTTAACATCCTCTACACAAATTATATTTGGATTGATTTTAACTTCATTTACAGTGTTGATATTCACTTCTAACGGAGTTACTCCGTAAAATTGGTAATAGATTAGCTAGGATTTACCAGAATGTTTTCAACTGCAATAACTTATTTTAATGTTGCAAATGTTGGTGAGGATTCTATCCGTTTAAGAAAAGACCGTGGTGAAGAATTTGCACAAAATGCTGAAGTGATTCTTTTGGGGTTTTAACATCGTCCGATCCGGTCAAAACACTTTCTCAATTCCAACTTATATTCATTAGAAGTACACATGTTAAAGGCAACGAAATGGTAGGTTGATACGAATTTGGACCTCGAAGATCCACAAGTAATTGTAAATAAAGCTCTGCAAAACAGCCACTTGAATGTTTCTGGCCTCTGAGAATATAACTGGACATATACAAGGCATGCATATATTTGTATATGTAATACATTTTGCCTAATCTAACTGATTCATTTATTTGCTTCGTCTTATTTATTTATGGTTTGCTTAATCACCAAAGCAGTGTATTAAAATGAATGCGCTTTTTTATGATACTCACGGTCTCGACCGCTCCGGTGGCCAAATTCCTTGAGTGTTTGTCTCGGATGTAGATGGAAGCTGGCGAGTTCGAATCCCAGCAGAGTCATACCGAAGACTTTAAAAAATAATACTAGCAGCTGCCTACGTATGGACTCAGCATTAAAAGGTTATTGTTAGGGCTAATTCCGCCTGGTGTCTGGATAATGTGACCGATATCATGCAGCAGATTCATGCTGTATGTCTGCTCCAGTTCTGTTATCACAATAAACTGCCACACTGCTGACACGGTAGAGATATGGCTGACAAAATTTTAAACTACGTTAAAATTCCAAATCACACACACTCGTGGTATCACTAGACGAGTTAATGTTCAATATAATAGTTCCTGCATTTTTACACATTTATAATGAAATCCGCTGCATTAGTTATAAGTTCAGATGTACCAAGGCAGTCATATTTATGTTAAGCTTTAAGAAGGACACAAACTATTTTCTCAAACATCAGCATATGTTACATTCCATTGTCTGGATATGGGTGTATGTTAAAACAATAACGAATATTTGCGTTGAGATACATTCCGGAAACCGGTAGAATCATGTCATGCTATGCCAAAGACCATTAACCTCGATAAACAGCTTATCTTCTATTTAGGCTTTAATTCTGCTTTCTAATAAATGCAATCTGGATTAGATGCTATTATCTCCAGGAAAAAGCTGAGAGAAACGATTAATGATTTTCTAAGGAACAATATCAAGAGGATGCAACATCTGATTGATTCAGTTGGTGAGTGTAGTGCTACCTTAAGCAGATGACACAGTTTATACCCATTTAATAAATTTGCTTTTCATTGCTCTGTATCAGCAATGAGACACATCTATGTTGGTTGCATTTTCATCGGTGTGGTTAGCACCAGAGTACAAATAATCGTGCAAGACAGCTGCCTAAATGGAGCATCATGTGATGTAATTGGTACCATACATTAGGGCAAAATACAGGGCCTCTCGTGCCATGATTGTATCAAAAGTGAAACGTGTTTGATGTGATTGTGGTAGTTAGTTGTTAGTATTGATTTCTACAAATAAATAACTATTTCATGAATAAAAGTACCTTTTCTTCACTTTTATTATAATTGTAATATTACAATTTTATAAACAAAAAAAAAACTGCAAAAGTTATAACGTTTGGGTCAAATACTCATATCAGGGTGTGGGGGGCCCCCGAGTTGCCGAGTGGTCTAAAGCGCTCTCCGTTACGGATCACTGCCATCACACCTCCGTCTGCGTGGGTTCGTGTCTCGAACTCAGCCAATGTGGATATGTGAGAAAGATTGCCAGCAGCTTCTCATGGATCGGTGGTTCTTTCCGAGGTTTTCCCGGGTTCTTCCTCCACCATTATTACTGGCCGCCGTTGATAGCCTATCTTGTGCTGAAACATGGCGTTAAACCTTATAATAACAATAACATATCAGGTTGTTGCTTTGGAAAGAAATCTTGTCCAAATAAAAACATTTGTCATAAGCTCAACTTGATGTGCTGATTTTCAGAAGATACTAACTGTTGAGAAGGATGACTTGTAAGTGTTTGATACATGTAGAACTCAAAACTTAGCATATTCCTGACAAATAATCAGATCAGGAGACCTGATGTATACTGTATGGGTACCATTATATGTAATTTTAATGGTCTATTCAAACATTTATAATACCATCATGTGCCATATTGGATTGAATATTCAGACCCTTATGGTAGCGCTATGGATCAACTTCAAGATACCAATCAGACCATTTGGTACCACTTCCGTGTTTCCTTGAATGGACTTATCAGACATTAAAGTACCACTTCCGTTTCTCATGAATGGACTAAGCAGACCATTAAGGTAGCAATTCAGTGTTTTTTTGAATGGACTAATCATATTATTATGGTACCACTTCCGTGTTTTCTTGAATGGACTGATCAGACCCTTATGATTGCACCATGTGTCACCTTGAATGGACTAAATATATACACTTATAGTAACGTCATGTGTCTTCTTGAAGGGACTAATCAGTGTTGCTCTCTACTGGATGCAATTAACAATCTTGATTAGTTGATACCTTGACGAGAAAACAATAATAATGACTAGGATATAATAACGGCTTATTTATGCAATTAGAGTAGTCACACATGTTTTATATTATAACTCCCATATGAAGTTCATGTCTGAACGTAGCAAATGAAACATCTAAAATTGTACAGTGTCGATTTCATTCATTATGGAGACTACGTTTCAAAGACCTACATTACTTTCATATTGATCATTTTTCTAATTGATTGGACATATAACGACCACTGTAGCAGACGTAATGCGAAAGCAACAGATTTGTGCGGCAGTTGATACACATACAAGATATATCGTTGATACAAATACAAGATATATCATTGATAATATACAATATATATTGTTGCTACATATACAAAATATATCGTTGATACATATACAAGATATATCGTTGATACATATACAAGATATATCGTTGATACATATACAAGATTTATCATTGATACATATACAAGATATATCGTTGATACATATACAAGATATATAGTTGATACATATACCATATATATATATATATCGTTGAAGCATATACAATATACATCGTTGAGACATATACAATATATATCGTTGAGACATATACAAGATATATCGTTGATACATATACAAGATATACCGTTGATAGTTTATATATCAACGTAATATTAATTTGTACAGCTGGTATGTTTTTGTCATCACTTCAGCGGTGTCAGTGTGATTTACAACATATTAACATGTTGGCTTACGATGAACAACACTATAAAGTAATTTTAGGCTCATGTGCCATTCCCATGCCAGTGTCCCATTGAAGCTATACGGGCCACCATGTTCTCTCAGAAGAGAAATATTCATTACATCCAAGTCAATGACACGGATCATACCTTGACTGTATGTCGATATCTATCATATCGATACTCGTATCGTAGACATAGCCAATGTGGTCCTAATGGATTAAATTTCTAAGTGTGGAAGAAAGTTTTGGCGAACAAAATGTAGGAGTTCTCTTTAAACTACAGCTCCGACAAATAATTGCAGTAGACCGTTGTCTCGTACAAGTAATTAAGGTGGTTCTAAAAATGATGTAATATTACTGCATGATTACTATTTGAAAGTGGAAATTACATATATAATGCAATGTAACATATATTAAATTTAAAGCTACCGAAAATAGAAAGATTAAAATGGAAGAAAGTGAATTAAGAAAGTAGTGCAGAGAACAAACATGCTAATGCTGTCATGATACAGTCGTATCAGTTCATACTAATAAATAAGTATACGAATAATATATTTTCTTTCTCTTGAAAATTTCCTAGGAAAAAATACATAGGAGGATGAAACCTAGGAAAATCTTTCTTGCTAATGATAACATTACGGCGCATTCAGTATCTCCTAATTTACACTCTGTATCAACAAAGTAGTCCACGTTATATGCAAGACTAAATATCAATAGACAAATTTCCTTTGGTACAATTTCTCAAGATTGCATATTTTTGACAATCGAAATCTTTGAGGATTTCTACTTCACCACGAGAATGCTTATTGTTTTACGATGTATGATTTGTAAATAGATTTGCGGTTTGTGGCAGGAGACCTAGCCTAATTCTGAATGGCAAAATATGAAGAAAAAAAACGTATAAATGGATTGATATGTAAATTGAAAGTTTCCAGAAACAAGATTATCTTGGACACGATAATTACTCTCATCGTGTAACTGAAACTATATGTAAAGTAAATATATTTTCAGAATGGAAGGTTGGCCCCAGAAGCCAATAATTATAATGTCCAGGGGAGGTGACTCTGTCTGGAACTGCAATCGATCCTCGCAGTTATTAGCATATTCTCAGGGAAACGTGCAAGTGTGCAAAATATTAATAAGCCAAGCCATACACGATTTACAGACAATGACAAACATAAGACAGGCACATTCGTTATGCCTGAAGCCATACACGATTTACAGACAATGGCTGACATAAGACAGGCACATTCGTTATGCCTGAAGCCATACACGATTTACAGACAATGACAGACATAAGACAGGCACATTCGTTATGCCTGAAAATTAATATTTACCAGTGTCGGTAAAAATGGTAAATTATGCAATTCCAATTGGAGTTCTTGAAATTGTTATATAATCATTCATTTCTCAAATCAACATTTCATGATATCGAATTGATGATCAATTTAAGTGAGCATTATACAGTTACGTATTCTATACAGTGGCGCAGTTAATCTAGAGATGGGCAGAGACTAAGCAAACGACACTCAGTCGATAACACAATTACTATAGACCTTCTCTGAATAAAGATTTATTATAGGAAACCTTGAAAGAACGAAGCAGCACGTTCATATAACGTTTTAGTTTTGAGTATTATTATTTTATTTAAGAAATATTCCACAATCATTCGTTTTACACTGTGTATTTCAGTTAGAGACTATACTCGATGCAAATGCTCAGATTGGTGTCGTCTTACCTTAACTGAAGATTCAGCTCATGGTTACGTCACACTAGAGAATGATCCATACAATTGTGCCCATTCATTTTACCATCTCAGTTCTTAAACAAAACCCATTCCAATCCAACATCGACGTATATCTCAATTTTTAAGCCATCAATACATAACTAAATTTATGACTCTGCATTCAGTTTTTATACACATTAACTGTTCTATGCAATGATGGAAGTGTTGTCTTTGCAATTACTTGATTTTATTCCATTGGTGACGGGGTATAGCGAATGCTATATGAAAGAATAGTTAAACCAACTTTGCCAGGGCCGGCGCTTCCGCTATGCTAGCTAGGCAATCGCCAAGGCGCGGTACTTAGGGTTTATTTTCATGATGGGCAGGTGGGGTAGGGCGTGAGTGGAAGGGGGCGCCAGATATCTGATCTCGCCTAGGACGCTAAAATGCCTTGCACCGGCACTGAAATGTGCATAATATGCCAAGCCTCGGGCTGAATTTATTTTATTGCTATTGACATTAAAACCAAATTTGTATATGACGCCAAGTCTGGTTAAGAGCGTTTTGATTGATTTTGACTTTTATTCTGAATTTCTGTCATGTGTTATATTTCTTTTAGGAAAATAATTAGCTTTAAATATTCTATTCCTGAAAACACCTGGATTACCCAATACGTTATCGATCAAGAGCGAATTGTTGAAGCGTTCTATTGAGACACCAGTACCAACCGACTGTCAAAATACAGCAAAACATAAAGGTGGTTTATTACTTTTCACTTCAGAAGCCTGCCATTGTAGAAGGGTCAGACTGATTTTTGTCCCTAGTCTGTGTTAGGAGGGAGCTCTCCCTCGCTATAAGCCCCCACCACGCTCGTCTTTGGGGATACCCTTTTTAAATCTCCGAAGTGGTATGCGATTGTAAATATATTTGGAATAAGTGAATCCCTTATTATGCACGCAAGTGGCAAGGAAAATATAACACTTCGTAGTCCAAAGAAAATCATAACTTTGTTGTAAAGATATAAAAACAATGGTATAAATCAACCCTCAGTGTCTTCAGAGAGGAAAATTGTCACTCGTTTTATAATGCAGTCAGCTATAGAAATCTAAACCCTGAGGGTTTCACATATTATATCGAATGGAGAATAGAATGTTGGAGATTAGATTGCTACAATTCTTAATGTCCTTGTATTTATGCCAATTTATATGTAATGTAATTTTGGACTCCTATATTTAAAAAAAATATATAGAAAAGCTTTGGTTTCGAAAATATATATGCTGGTTTAACTTAATTCTTGTAAACAGCCATTAGTTGTTTACTCGAAAGAAACATCTTCAGATGCAGATTTCAATTCTCAATAATAACAACTATATTTATGCCATCCATTTAGTGAAAGAAGAAAAAATGTTTTAATTGTGAAATTTATATGACCAAAGACTAGGCACAACGCATATAAACACCTGAATTATAATTTTTAAATTATGTGTTATATATATATATATATATATATATATATATATATATATATATATATATATATATATATATATATATATATATATATATATATATTTGTTTTAAGTGCTTATTTTATACTGCGATATATTCGCTGGCCGAAGATCAGAGATGTTAATCTATCTAAACAAGTAGTTGGGCTAACATATCGGAAACCTGGCTACTAAAGATCGTGACGCGAATAATAAAAATATGATTTAGTTTTATTCATTTGCACCGTTGATTTCCATAAAGGACTATAATACATGTATTTCCTCTATTACGAAGAGTGCCTCATATATCTGCTTTTGATTCACAAGTTAGCTTTACGTCCCTGGCGGATGTCTGCGCAATGTGTGGTGGAATTCAGATGACTGTATCAGCCGTATATGTCCTTTCCCATTCACTTCTCGCCGCCACCATGCCTCTGTCTGTTGTCTGTATGTTTATCTTTCACATAAACAGAAGAAAAACAAACAAAATCTGTGTACCAAACATCCAATGTTATGCATATTTAGGTCTTCATTTTGTATATGTTGATTAGAAATATTCTGTCACGGCACTGAATGTAGTTCATTTCCTGGCCACGGTTGCATGCTTTTCTTTTTTGACAGCAGTATACCACCGCATATTATTAATTGCAGCTGATTTAGAAATTGCATGTTATGAGAATGTAACATTAGAACGACACATTATCTTAGAATTATGAGCTCAGATAACGATGACATAATTAACACAATGTTTAGACTATGAATGATTAGTGTCTGAACTAAAACATGATTAATGTCTCTGTTATGGGTTTCACATTGACCTGAATCTAGATTTTCTTAATGGTGAATTTGTATTAGTCTACAGGTATAAACATGCATCGAAGAGAAAACGGATATTAATTTCTATTTTGAGCATATGTGTTCCAATGTATTGTTATTGTTCCTTGCACAGAACTAGGCCCATCTTCTGAACTGGCTATTTTTGTTCGTTTAAGGTTATCTATCAATTCAACATATAAACGCGTGTGTCAGTATAGTGCATACATTTAATATATAAAGTTACATGTATATACAAAACTAGAAGACAGCACATACGTAACATATTCATTACCTTATACTCATATCAACGTAATGTTAAAATAGTAATGTTAAAGCGATCAGGTTAAACCAGTAATGTTAAAATAGTAATGTTAAAACAGTGATGTTCGTGAAGGATATCGACTAAACAAGTTTTTCTCTTGCACAAATAAACTCTTTCTACAATAAGTTAATAAATGGTGGATAAATATAACAACGTGCTTCAAATGACAGCCCGAATTCAACATAATGTATAAAGAAGGTTTTAGCCCACATTGCCTAGGTAACTAGACTAAGCACATTGGTTTATGATGTAAAAAAACATGGACTGTAAATCCTAATGAACTAGATTATGCGCATTAGCTTCTTATATTACACACATGGACTGTAATGCCCAGTGAACTAACTATGCTCATGATCTTGTCAATTTATAAACATGGACTGTATGCCTAATGAACTCAATTCCTCACACTAGCTTGTTATTTACAAATATGGACTGTTATGCCTAATTAACATTAGCTAATCATATTACAAATATGGACTGTAATACCTAATTAACATTAGCTTATCCTATTACAAAAATGGACTGTAATACCTAATGAACTTTAGTTTGTGTCATTACAAATATGAACTATAATGCCTAATGAACTACAGTTTGTGCTATTACAAATATGGACTGTAATACCTAATTAACTTTAGTTTGTGCTATTACAAATATGGACTTGGACTGTAATGCATAATGTACGGTTAGTTTGTGCTATTACAAATATGGACTTGGACAGTAATACCTAATTAACTTTAGTTTATGCTATTACCAATATGGACTTGAACTGTAATGCATAATGTACGTTAGTTTGTTCTATTACAAATATGGACTTAGACTGTAATGCATAATGTACGTTAGTTTGTGCTATTACAAATATGGACTGTAATGACTAATGAACTAGGTCATGTTAGCTTATCTAATTTAAATGCCAAATTAACTCGACTATTTAAATTTAGTTTGTGATAATGCCATCATGGACTGTAAAGTCTAGATCTACTGACCATACATATTCGTTTGTCCTAAATAACAAACAAGGACTATAATATATGTATATATATATATATATATATATATATATATATATATATATATATATATATATATATATATATATATATATATATATATATTTATATATATATATATATATATATATATATATATATATATATATATATATATATATATATATATATATATTTATATATAATATGTTGTTTTAGCATCTATTGCTATCCGTATTGCTCATTAACGTTTTCGCGCTTCTGATGAAAGGCTAAACTTGTTGACGTCATGAAATAATAAAGCTATATATATATATATATATATATATATATATATATATATATATATATATATATATATATATATATATATATATATATATATATATATATATATATATATATATATATATAATATGTTGTTTTAGCAACTATTGCTATCCGTATTGCTCATTAACGTTTTCGCGCTTCTGATGAAAGGCTAAACTTGTTGACGTCATGAAATAATAAAGCTATATATATATATATATATATATATATATATATATATATATATATATATATATATATATATATAGGCAGATAGGTTGGCCCGCATTTGTAATTGGATTTTAAATAGTATGCTTGACCTTTGTTCTTCATTTCGTATCAAATTTATTTTTAATTGGAGCAAATAATCTAGAATATTATCACATAATGATCACCTACCGTGTCCGACATAGCGTGGTGTTGGCATCTTCTGTTACAACAGTGACACCGTCAAATGTTGTGCTCCAGCTTTCAACTGAACTCCAAGGTATGAGTATAAAGACATGTCATCGACAAAAGTATCGACATTTTCATCTCTTTAGCAGCTTGCTCTTACGATGACAATATGTCGCACCCTCATTAACACATGCAACTACCAAAGATATTCTGAGTTTGCAAAGGCTGTTAAAATGCGGGCATTGGCACCAGTCGGAACCTACAAATATCACTTAGTAAGATATAATGCCAATATCCTTCAGTAACAGCTAGTTTGGACATAAACTGCAAAAATACCTAAGTAAGATCCGACTTGGACATACGGTACCACCTTTGCCTACATACCCTCATTATTCGTCATTGTCACGGAATTAATTATGACTGGTATCAATATGTATATGTGGTCAAAAATGTCTTCGGGTTTCGCTGCCGCGTACAGCGTCACCGAGGGTGGTTTATTAATTATCGGCTCTAGTTATTTCGAAATAGTAATCGAAACTAAGTTCATGCTACATGGGCGAATTGCCTGCAGTTTAAAAGTCTAAGTACCTAGCTGCGCATATCGGTCACAGCTAGGGTATATTATAGAGCTAATAATCAGTAAACATCACATTAAAATCCAGTCTTGTCAGAAAGCTTCTCGCTTTAAGAAAGCAAAACTTTCAGCTAAAGAGGTAAAATAGATTTAAGATTATATTGTTATAGCTATTCATTTTATATGATATAATTGTTTCACATATCAGATACTTCAGTATTTATTCTAAATTCTACAAAGTAAATACCTAAGTTATGCAGCGCCATCATATTAGTAATGCTATAGTCTGCTTTGATATATTTTTTTTGTTGTAACTGAACAAATTGAGTTTAAATATACGCTGCATGCATTTAAAGTTTAATGGACATGGATAACTAATTCATATGCGCGCATGTGCAACATATATGAATGTAGAAGTAGTTAACCGTTGTCATATGTATTACTCGGTTTGGTTGTTATAATTTTAGCCGACCGTGGGTGACCGGGCGTGAATGTGTGTGGTGCCTGTGTATGGTGCTTTGTGTATGCTGCGTTATATATATGTATTATATATAATCGGGTGATGTGAAGTAGCAGAACTCTTTTGTTTAATTGTGATATATACGCTGTGTCTGATGACGTTGGTTCGGAGGAGTGTGCTGGTGTTCTCGATGCGAGGGACCAAGGTTTCACGACCATCGGGTCTGTGTTGAATGTAAGGGCTCTCGAGGAATCCTTCAAACAGACAGGGGAAAGTGGACCATGCGTGGCGACTCCGCAACCATCGACTAGAGAGGGTGGAACTGGAGATACATCTTGGACGTCAAATGGACGCCACGATAGTTATAAAATACGTGTTCCATAATATTGCTATTACCATCTGAGCAAATATTGCACATTTATGTATCAACTTCGTTATTTGAAAGATAAATTCGTAAATTCATAATTTCGTTTCTACATCGCGGTCTCGTTATTTGAACGATAGATTCATAAATTCATAATTTCATATTTACATCTCAGTCTCCTTATTTGAACGATAAATTCATAATTTCATATTTACTTCGCAGTTTCGTTACATGAATGATAAAATAATAACATACATGCCTTTACTTTGGTAAGTCGTTATATGAACGATGTAACCAAAATTACAGGCATTTACGTCTGTCTCGTTATACGAGCTATATATATTTGTAAATTCATACATATAATTGTATTTGTTGATCGGGTGAAAAGACGTGATTCAGGTCAGTTTCAAATGCCTTTCGTTGAGATCATCCATTGAGGTTTTTTTCATTTATTTACTTGTTATTGATAGTTCCATGTTAGGTACCTTATAATTTTTCCTTATCTTTTGTTTATAATGGTGTCAGATTTGTTTTACATTTGAATTGCGTTTATAAATAAACATCTTATTAACACAGTTGCTTTCGATGTCTTCACTAATCCAGCCCCAACCCAGTTTCATCCTGTGACAGCCATCGGCTTTGCGTTCAACAGTGTGACTGTTTTTTGGACAATGGTGTCTACACAAATTGGTTGTTTCTGGACCAGCACTTGTTGTACAGCATCCCATTTACATCCTCATCAATCATCTCCCATGCATTTAACCACTGGTTCTGATTCGTTCTAAATCCAGGCAGACATAAACACTCTCCACACCGCCCGAACCATTTGCTCTAATCTCTTGTTCTGACAAGATTTTCTTGGTTAACGTATTCATATCCGAGATTTTTTATTTTAATATATACCTGTCCAGGATATACTGTCTTAACGTATTACTGTCCAGTATTTACCATCTTTTACGTAATCCTGTCCATGATTTACAGTCTTAACGTATTCCTGTCCATGATTTACGGTCTTAACGTATTACTGTCCAGTATTTACACAGTCTTAACGTATTATTGTCCAAGATTTAACCTCTTAAGAATATTCCTGTCAAACATGTACTGTCCTAGAGTATTCCTGTCCAAAATTTACTGTCTGATCGTATTATTGTCGAATATTTATTTGGTGCGCAAAGTTACGGAACCATTTCTTGTAAGCGACCATTTTCTTAGATCAGGTTAAGAGTTTAAGAAAAAGCTCGTGTGGCAGTAACGATCTCCTAATTCGCCAACACATCATAAAAATTCAAATCTAGATTTCAGGTATTATATGTCTCAGTTAAATGTAAAGCTAATACGTGAGCTTGTGAATGTTTGATACAGGCTAAAGTTTATATACAGGTACCATGTGATACTGCCTTTTTAACTTAAAACCCAAGCCAGATAACGAGCCGAAGAATTTAAACATTCGTCTCTGAATGTAATTAATGAATCAATAACCGTTTGAATCGTATCCCTCTAAATTGCTGATTGCTGACTGGAGACGATGCAAGTTGAATGTGGCGTACACTTTATTCTGGAATAACCATGAAAAAATACAAATCTTCGCCCAACAACTGTGGCATTCAGAACAACATTTGTTGAACCATGTTACAATATTCAGAGGGTAAGCTAACGTTTGAAGACTGCAGCTTGGCGCTGAAAGTCAAACTTGTCTCAGTTCAGATTGATATATATACCTTTGAACATTACAAATTGAAATGAAAAGTTTTTATTTATAGGTCGTTAGACGCTTGATCAATATGAACCATTGTTTCTCTAGACGTTTAATCTCAGTGAATTATTT
This sequence comes from Unio delphinus, assembly GCA_029339505.1. Taxonomy (NCBI): domain Eukaryota; kingdom Metazoa; phylum Mollusca; class Bivalvia; order Unionida; family Unionidae; genus Unio; species Unio delphinus. The sequence goes on from JAQISU010000278.1 coordinate 3,715,307, forward strand.
CATGCATTCCAAAAAAAATGATAAATGTAGGAGATATGTAACATTTTGGAGATGAGTCTCACACTCGTCTCCAAAATGTTACCTATCTTCTACATTTATCTTATTTCTGGATGCATGAAATAATTGACTGCGATAAAATGTCTAGAGAAACAATGGTTCATATTACACAGTGAGTGTTTAATGTTCCATACCAGAACACTTCTGCAAACTAGTGCTAATAGGACCAGGAACTTCCTTCTGGTAGAGAGAGGTACCCAATGTGAAGGGCATGCAGCCACACTGGATGCATCACAATTACATTAGTAATAGTTCGGCAATTATATCGTGTGTTGTCGCCGAAAATTAAATAAATTATATTTGTTTCCTCCAGGATGAATATCACAACCACTTTGGTTGTCAAAAAAGGTCCCCACACATACATGTTCAGCAGAAGCGATCTCACAAGGATGAGAAACGAGGAATTTAGGTTGATGTTAAAACTTATCAAGCTATAGACATGCTTCACTCTTTCCTTAATTATAATATATCTAATAATTTATGTTAGAAACCGACTCTTTTATATGTCCATTTACATGATTGCATTACAAAATTGTAATGATTGTATCCAAAATCTAAGCGAATAATTTATTTATAGTTTGTATCCTTTCATGTCAGTAACGCTACTCTTACGTATAACGAAGCAAAATGTTCGAATATTTCAGACGCACATAAGTATTTCATATCGATGGTTTAACGCCTACAATGAGACTCTGAAGGATTCATAAAAATCATGATTTACCTAACATTTAATTGTGTTTAGGCTTAAAATGTTTCTTTTGCAAATAATAATACATTTCCTTTCGTATTTTCAATATTTGGTCCGATATAATGTTTCCCATCTTTCTGATTAAGGTCCGATTCTGCTTTTCAGCCATTTTTGCTGACGCCCATGCTAAGAATCATGATAGTCTCGATAAACTATGTACAACATATATTTGACTGCTTCTAACTTTGGCAGCCGTTTATTCTTCATCTAATCTGTTGTCTGGTTTTTGAACGTAATGAATGGATTTCAATATGCAGTAACCACCAGGATTGCCGGGTTCGATGTTTTGATCTTTGGTAAAACCATTAAAACGCATAAATGAGCCGCTACTGTCAATCGACGGATCGGAGAGAACACAAACAGTGGTGGTTGATTGATTCTAATGTCTGCAACACGTCTTCTTCTTTCAATATCTGAAGATTCAGACATGCAAACTGCATCTTGTGCCTGTTTCTAGTGATAACAATATCAATCTTATAATCAAACGTTAATTACGGTAGTAAAAAGTCTAAATTCTATATAAAAAATTATAATGCTATGATATATATATATATATATATATATATATATATATATATATATATATATATATATATATATACATACATACATACATACATACATACATACTCTGCTACCTATTCAGTATCCAAGATTAATTTTATATAGGCCCTATTCCACGTCAGATCTGATATTATAATATTTTTATTATTAATGTACAATGATCATTGACCAACGATAACCTGTATTGTTTAATGAAAGCTCAAGATTGGATATTCCACTTTGAAGTCAAGCCATACCTTGCGTGAATACAGAGAACACTGCATGTACAGCGTATTGTTGATACTATCTGATTGCCTTTTCCCAGAAGTAATGTTTCCGTCTTCTTCAAGTACGTACGACATCATTCTATAACAAACCAATCTTTTTTCTGGCTTTGCTATTGGCTGATATTGATCGGTTACAGAGAAATGCAATACTAGGCTTCAAAACGTACGGTCGTATCAGTCATAATCTTACACACTTAGGATCTACTTTCTATTTTTATACCCATCGTTATATTTCTCTTCTATTCACGGGATAGTACTAGCAATGACTTTCAATAAGATGCACTGAAGTAGTCTCTGTAATGACTTTAACACTTCTACATATGGAAACTTGACTACATTTTATCGAGTTGCACAGAGGTAACACTTACGTCCAGCGGAGTCTCGCCTTGTTCATTCTTCAAACTTGGCACGCCATCAAGGATTGTTTCCCTGCATGCTTCTGTATGCTATAAATTCTTTCAAAGTTGCTGATCAAAGCGCAAACTTCATCAGCTGAAGAAATGGAGAAGAAATAAACCCATTGGATTTAGCACGTTTTTTCCGACCAATGAATATAATAGAGTGGCTGCATTGTACGATTACGTCAATAGGCTTTGTGTCGCTTTCAATGTATACGTTCAGGGGATTAGATTTTCTGGAGCATTTGAAAAGGAAGTTGAAGTCTATTCAATTTGAACGTTAGCGGTATTTGATCGGATTAATCGCTTAGCTGTTACACAATTGCCTGCCAAACTGGAATGTGAATATATTCAGTTGATTGTGTCAAGTGTAAAAAAATAATAGCCAACATCATTATTAGAATTTACACTTCTATTAGTATCTCCAAATGCCAGTTATTGTTTTCACTCTTTATCTTCGGACTTTGTGGCATTCAGAAACATAGCGAGGGCAGATTGCTGGCGTGATGCTTCCTTGGCAATAAACTGCTTTCCAAGCGGTAAGTAAAATACGCTTTACCTCTCTAAATGGTCAAGGTTTGCAAATAATTTGAGCGACTGCAACAGTGTGAGGTTCTTTGAATTTACCCGTATTGGATATTTTACTTACATCGTTCGGTTAAGTGTATCTTGCAAGCATGAACGAAAATTATGAAAAATAGGTGATAAAATAGGAACTAGTCTAGACAATCAATTTATAGAAAACACCACAATTTATCTCAAACGGAATTCGAGAACAAAACTTACAGTAATTAGTTAGATTGTTAAGCAAAGTAATTAATACTTGAAATGCTCTTTTAAGCATTCTCTATACTACCAGCTTAAGCGTACATGCTCATAAGAGACACTTTCCATGCAGGTATATATCTCAGACCAAACCACAAATGCTTATCTCGCAGCAACTTGTTTTATAAGGAAACTTTATAATTTTCTTGCTATAGCTTTGAAGTACATACCTACATAATATTTTACTGACCTGATTTAGACACCTGTGTCGAAAGGAAGCTATTATGTTATCACGTGTCACTCCACTTCAGCTAATGAGCATTTATTGCATTCTCGTGTAGTTCGTATGAATTTTTTCCTACCTTTTATCTGAATGTTCCTAGGAGATTTACTAACTAACCCGGACTGTTACGTCGATTCAGTTGAAACCAGCATTAGACCCTAAAAAAGAAGAAAAGCTTATTTAAAACAAAGCAGGTGTTTATTTGTCTGGTTCCAGAATGGTCACTTGCAGCACACTTGCATGCTATTTTATTATAATATACTTATTTCTAGAAAATGCAACATAACCATTGTTGATTCTATGATGTATTGTGTCCAAGATAGTGTATGACATAAATACCATTTTGGTATCTCTGAACCTGCAGCTAGTATACAGGATTTCAGTACATTTGTATAAAATGAGGAAAATATATCATGAATCTTTTTATTGCAGCGATAATTATCAAACTGTATAACGGAAGCTATCACCAAAAACGACAGCACCTATTTTGCTTTAACTTGTGCGTGCTTTTTGTCACCGAATGACAGGGAATCGATCCAATGTTAAATTGTAAGCCATTTCCCATAATTAAACATCTCGTTTTCTTACACTAAAGAAGCATAAAAATGCATCATTTGGGATTCGGAGAATCAATTTGCTTCTGTCAACGACAGCCGCACCTATAGCTGTCATATCAGCCAATAAGCATTCTGATAAATATTGATGCAAACATATTCTTTTTTATGAAATGGTATAACAAAACACAATGAACATCTATTCTGAAAGATAACAGATGCGCTCGATTTGATTTTGGTATGATAATATCAAATCGAAACAGAATCAATGAAAAAAAGATTTACCAAACTTAGAGAAGAGAATTTGATGACAAAGATAAGCATGACAAAATCATTCATGCAGTCATCTAATCGTGATATATATATATATATATATATATATATATATATATATATATATATATATATATATATATATATAAATATATATATATATATTTATATATATATATATAATTTAGTAACATATTACGTATCTGTTATTTTTGCTGTAGGCACTTATTTTGTTTCCCCTGCTATGTCATGTAAATATTTTTTAAAGCTTATTTAACAAGGCGAAAATTTGCTGGAAGGTTGTAACTAACTAGAACTGTTGACGCATGCCAATTTGAACAGCTGTAGAAGATTGATCGAGCGGAGGTTATCATGGCGTTAGACCATGGGCGGAAATTAAAAACGGAATTTCGCTTTCCTTTATTGCCTTTTGTACATGTGTTCGAATGCATATACAAATATGTAAAACATGTTATAGCTTGAAGAGGTTAACTTTCTTTTGAAAAGGTTTGCACTGAAGCTTCATATGTATGTATGTATGTATGTATGTATGTATGTATGTATGTATGTATGTATGTATGTATGTATGTATGTATGTATGTATGTATGTATGTATGTATGTAAGACTGTTTGTATGTATGCATTGCTGGCTGGCTGCCTTTCTTCAGATTGCTTAGATCTGAAATTTTACGTGATCCATAAACACAGCACAGAAAACATTGCGAACTAAAGAGGAATACTGAAAGCAATTAACATATTTACAAAGTGGACTATCTAATTAAGTGTGTAATGAGAAACACGGAACCGTTGCCAATCATTTTAATTAAACCTAAACATTATATAAGCATTTACCTGGTGCTATTAATAGCACCAACCATTATATAAGTTCACGTTCTACTTATTGTCAAACAATGCATACTTTCTTTCTTTGCTTGGAAATTATTTGATATTATATTTTGTGTTGAGCTCTGAATTTGTTAAGCAAATTTTGAATAAAAAGGTAAACGTACATTATTTTAGCAGCATCGTATTTGTTTGCTTTGTGATATATATATATATATATATATATATATATATATATATATATATATATATATATATATATATATATATATATATATATATATATATATATATACAGGTGCTACGATGTATTTTTCATGCTTCGTGATCATTCAAGAAATTTGTGGTCGTAGTAATGATAAAATGAAGACAGAGTATCCCACTCAAGCGGAGAAAAGTCAGACACAGAAAACGAAAATAATGATGATGGGATATCTAACATCTTGGACTGTCAGTAGGTAATATGTGACAGTTCTAACCCTTTTGGTATATTTAAACTGAAAGACCTTTTGGAGCGTGACATGTGCTGTAATTACTGTATAAAAATACACAAACACCGGTATCACTAATCTGCATTCATTCTTAAGATTTAGTTTACAGAGATATGTTCTAGGTCCTATCTATACCAACCAGTGAAATAATTTAAATGCCCCGATACTCACGTGATATTAAATTCTTGCTTACTGAATGGCTAAAATGCAATAATTGTGGTAATTCAGAATGACCAATATAATTAACGTATACAACAACAAAGTTGTTGGACAGAGTCTAGATGTCTAAACCCAAGGTTGATGGACATATTCTAGATGTCAAAACCAAAGGTTGACGAACATAGTCTAGATGCCAAAACCCAAGGTTGATGACACAGTATTTATGTCTAAAGCCAACTTTGATGCAAAAAGTCTGTATGTATAAACCCAAAGCTGATGATGGACAGTCTAGATGTCTAAACTCAAAGTTGATAGACAAGGTCTAGACGTCTAAACTCAATGTAGATGGACAGAATCTAGATGTCTAAACCCAAGGTTGACTGGCAGAGTCTAAATGTCTAAACAAAAGGTTGATGGACAGAGTCTAGATCACTAAACCCAATTTTGACTGACAGAGTCCAGATGTCTAAACACAAAGTTATAGGACGGAGACTTAAGGTCTAAATCCAAGGTCAATCGACATAGTCTAGATGCCTAAACTCAAGGTCCACGAACATAGTCTAGATGCTTAAACCCAAGATTGATGAAGAAGGTCTAGACATCTAAAACTAAGGTTGACGGACAGAGTCTAGATTTCTAACGTAAATTTGTTGGACATATTCTAGATGTATAAACCCAAGGTTGCTGGAAAGAAAGTAGATGTCTAAACCCAAGGTTGACGAACATAGTCTAGATGCATAAAACCAAGGTTGATGGACGGACAGAGTCTAGATGTCTAAGCCCAACGTTGATGGACCGAGTCTACATGTCTAAACCCAAGGTTGTAGGACAGTCTAAATGTCTATACACAAGGTTGACGGGCAGAGTCTAGATGTATAAACAAATGGTTCACTGAGAGAATCTAGATGTATAAGCCCAAGTTTGATGAGCAGAGTCTATATGTCTACACCCAAGGTTGATGGATATGGTCTGACTCTGCTACTGCATCTCATTTATCTCGACATGTTATTGTTATTATTTATTTCCCGTAAAAGTGGAAACGGACTTACAGCTTTTCTGTTTTGTATTGCATGATATTGTCATGTCAGTTTTTTTCCTTGTGCTTTGGGTGATTATTCTTTGTTAGATCAAATTTCTTTTACCACTGTATATTGAGTTTTATTGTTTGACCAAACGAAGAAGTTTCCTAAATCATCTACCCTACCAAGCAAAAGGCTTTATTGCTTATTTCCTTTCATTTCTTTTGTAATGTGTTATTATTCTGTTATTTACAGCATATTTTTCCCCAGTCAGACTTCCAGCAATTGTGAAAGACATATAAGTGTACGATGATAAAGAAGGTTAATTTTACGATGACTCAACCAAGTCAAAATGTTTAGCAACATCTATATTTTTGTTCGGTGAATAAATGTTGGCTATAGAGAGTTGTTCAAAATGCGAATACGTAAAATACGCAAAAACAAAATATATGTAAATCTTGTAAATTAGAGAACATGCAACATTGGAGAGAAGACAACAAAGAATACTTAACATAAAAGAGAGATGAAAATTAGAACGAATATTTTAGACAGACGTATCACTTGAACGAAAATCACAGGATGGTTTGATGCAGGAGATTGTCAGCGTCAGGAAACATTTTCATGACTGGCAAACGTTGAAAAATACTAGCTGCACTGCGAAACAATTTATAAGATATAATGGCCTTCTTATTGATCACATCGACCATGTTTGGCACCTGTTATTCTTATCAAGAAATGAACTTATTTATTATGGATAAATACTAGATGCATATAATCGAGTGGAAACATGTTTAAGAACGAGAAAATGCCGTCCAGTGAAGAGACTGTAGAATACAAAAACCCGGAGCCACTGAAGATGATCAACTTCCATCATTTATGAGATTTTAATTAGTATTGTTTAATCTATATTCAGTACGAAATCTGACCGAAAAGTACACGCATAGGTATGTAATGGGAACTACTGTAATTACTAGAGTTTATAAGAACGAACAATTTTGTACCTAGGTATATTTGAACATACAGTGTAAGCTACGGTATTCCGCAGTTATGTTAAGAACCTATCACTGAATTTCCATAGGGAGTAGCCCCGCAATGTTTTTTTTTTAATCGGAGGGGGAGAAAAAAATCCGGCTTTCAAATTACTTGAAAATATACTATTGCTCAAATTTAGGGGAAAAAAACACCACCATAGTGTTTCCGTTAAGAAATGAACAAATACTAATTAAAACACCACCATAGTGTATCCGTTAAGAAATGAACAAATACTAATTAAATATTATGCACCTAGTATTAGTCCATACTTACAAAATGATCTTGAGCTAAAACAAAAACATTTCGGCTCTAACCAAACAAAACAAATCGAACCGGCCCCCCCCCCCCAATTTGTCAGTACCTGTATACAATTATATTTGCTGTGTGTATCTTAATTGTTGTATGAAGTATCATCTAGAAATTGTAACGTAAGTGAGCTGATTCAGCTGTAAAGGTAATAGTTCTGACAGTTACAGAGAGTTTTTAAAAACAAGAGACGTGTTGACACTGAAGCCTGCCATAAACTAGCTGCAATTTTAATTGGTAAGAAAACTTTGAGTGGAAAGCCAACATCAGGGCAAAGTGTGTATTGGAGAAGGCCAGTAAACATTACAGAATAATTCGGTAAGCGAGAAAACATTATGTTTACTATATAAATAAGGTAACACACAAAACAAAAGACGAACTGCTCACCTGAAAATCTTTGATAATCTTCGGTTCTATCACAAAATTCATATACTTAACATGTTAAACTTTGCTGCCACATAACTGATAAATGACTTGTTTATTTATTTTTAATCCAAACTATTTCCAAACGTAGGATTTGGCTCAAATATCTTTCACATCCTCACTCGACTCTCAGTCTTCGTGTTTGCACACGTAACACTTGTGGAATGATTCAAGGTTAATACATATAGTTATTTTTGCGATATTCGAAATTTGTTTCATGATAACCATTCTGTTAAACCTGCTTTTAATATATATAAAAATTCGAATCAAGATTATTGGGGAATTTCATTTCATTCACTAATGAAGGAAACTAACAAAATACTGGTATAGTGGATACGTACCGTGGTATGTGCCACGGGAAAATATCTCTGTAAACTTATTTCAGTAACATCGTAAAGAGTAAAGAGTGTAGTGAATAGCACAAAGATACCAATAACAAAGCACCCATTACACTATTAAAAAATAATCAGTTTTCTCAAAAAATTGGTTTTACAATATATTGCATGGTCTTGAAATCTATACGATTATAATTTATCAGGCAAGGGCTTTACGCAAATAGAGGCAATTCTAGCTTAAATGACACAAATCCGGTAACATATTGATTGCATCTGGCTGCGATGTAGTCGTATTTGAAGACGCTGGAAAACGAACAAGGAATAGATCAAAGTAGGATTTTAGACAAATTATGCACAATAAAATGTGATTCGAAACGACTTAAAACAAAGTTAAAGCGCGATCCTTTACAAACATAGCTCTCATGGCACGCTACTTCAAATTGCGATGAATGGAGAATAAAAGAAAGATCGATTTTCGAGAACCGTTGACAAGTGTTCAGTGTAAACGAGCAGAAATATCTAATCAGCTCACAGATGGATATAATAACTGGAGAACATACAGTTTGAAACAATGACATCAAATGTTTGTGCGATTTTATTAAGACGTACACGAATATTTCACTTCCCACAACTCCACCTACTCATTTAACTTCTTATATTTCATACCAGCTGATGTGAAATGTACCCAGTGAGATCGTTGGTTAAGCCAATTAAGCAGCATAAACATTGATGTATTGGTAATGTGATAGGCTGGTTGCTAAGGAGTGCTGGACAACTTGTTTAGTTTCTTTCTAAATATGTTTTTATGCTTGTCTTATCATTACTTGGTTTACCACTTTGTTCATAACAGTAAATAAAGCATCTTGAAACATTAAGTATTCCTAATCCATTATGCAAAATAAGCCTACAAAATCGAGAATCAAAATAAATGACTGGCTGTTTATTTCCTGGTTTGGGATGGGAAAGAGGAGGCGTTTCTAATTAAAATCTGTCTTTTGGATTATTTAGATATTTATAGAATTAGCAGATATGTTTGAATAGCATTATCATAATATTCCCTCTTCTCTAAAAAATAATTGCTAACCGCGTCTTCCCGTTTGTCCGCTACGTTTTTTTTTATGAAACTGTTAATAGTTGTTTGTCAGTCTTGGCAATACATTTTTACCAGAGTAACTATGGTACGGTTCACAAACAATTTAAACAAGTCACTGGAGTTCTGAAAATTGTTGTCGCATCTGTCGGTCTACTTCAACACATTATGAAATTCAGCTGTTGATGTTATCGTTTATTATGATGTTATAATCTCTCTAAGAATTAATAGTAGTACTTAAGAAAGTACTTTCGCAAAGGATTGATTAATAGGTGTATTGTTTTTAACCCGAGTACCCATGAAGCAGATTAAGAACGATCTGATACTTCGATTCAATCTAGAATAGATATGCCCTATCTGTCAGAACATTCTGCCACGCAGAAACAATTATGTTTAAATTGTTGATCTTTCTTTGCCAGCAATATAATTCAATGCACCTCAAGGCAGTTTTCTTCACTATTAAACAGTACATGACTTATAATTGCATTTACATGCAAGCGAATAACACAACACTTGATATAGATTACCAAAAACTGGATGTACAATTTTATGTTCTTGTCAGCTGTTACTAATCAAGTGATTATATCCCCCTCGAGGCATCTCCATTCATGCCGTGGTGGTAGAATGATTGAAATTGTTAAAATTAAACTGTTTCAGATTTAAGGCATCGTAATCAGACCAAGGCATTGCACAAATAGACAACATATTTGTAATTTGTCAAGTAAACATAATTTATATCATTTATTTGGCCACCTCTTACATGTTTCTATCAAATGCCCGAAAGAAAGCCCACATCATGATGTTGTTATGAACAATGTCCAGTTTAGCTGATTCTGACAAACGTTCAGGTTACAGTGTAATCTGCATTGTTTCATTAACGCATCACGGTCATAATTGTAAAGTGTATTGCCCAAAATAGTATGTAATCACTTTGCAAAAACTTTAATTTCAATATGTGAGATTCCAACACTGCAGATTATATTTTGTGCGCTTAAAAGAAGCAATTCAGTATAATAATAATATTTTATTATATTTAATTTCTTTTACCACGACTAACTTTGACCACAATGTAATCCAAGGCAAATTTGTAAACGAAAATATTTTTTGTCTCTTGATACCGAGATTATTGATTTTACTCCAAACTCACTAAAAAATCTATCACTTCTCAGACACCTTTTAAATAGACCACTAGCTCCATTATTTATTTCTATTTTTAATTTCAATTATTGTTTTTCCATTTGTAAGTACCACAATTATAATATTGTATCATCTCAATTTCATTTTAGTAGCAGTTATAATCGTAGTATCGCAGTGTTCGACGTATGAAGTTTCTGACGCACAAAAGAGAAAACGCAGTGCTTTTAAATAAGGTTCCAATAGTAAGGGCATGAAACAATATGATGTTTTATATTTATACAAAATCTAAATTGATGGCTCATTGTTATGCGATCTTCGAATTGCGAATGTCTTGTGTAGTAAAATTAAGCATGATCAATCAATGATGATAGCTTTTGTGATATTTTCCGCAATACCATTGATATTAGTCAGAGTTAAGATTTGTACTATTCAGTCAATCATCTTTGGTTTATTTGTTGTCTCCGCACCAAAAAGCTGTCATATATGTTACCTTCAAACCTTCTGAAGACTTAAGTTACGAAAATCACAGCATTGAAGAATCTTTTTAAGTGTTAAAGTTATTAACATTTTGGAATATTGTATAACCGAGCTTTCTGACTAAAATGGACTGAGCAATATTCTAGGGGTACAGGAATAATTCTGATTACGTCATGTTTATCAGCGCGATCATCAACTCCCAACTTACATTTGTCGGTCACATGAGTATTATCAATTGCTAGGCATCATGCGTACTGAGGGAGGGGTGCATAAGATGAGCAGGTGAACTAGACTTAGGCGAAAGGGTATCGTTACTCCTAGCACGATTTAGATTCCTGCTTGAGACAAATTATAGTTCTTCTAACTAACTTGTCTTAGTACATTATGTGGTGTGCTCAGTCCACATTTATATATGTTTACGTTTCCTTCTGCCACCCTGGACGCTGACTCGCGGTACCGTTGTCGATAAACTATTGGCTCTAGTGACATGGCCCTAACATTTCAGCTTTCTCTTTTTGACAGTGGTAAGGTGGTCTTCGTAATGGCCTACTTTGTGCCTGATGGTGTTACACAATTTTTCATTTGTGATGTGGCCCTTGTAAGAGATGCCAAGGATGGTTCTATAGCATCATATTTGAAGTGACTGGATTATTCGTTGTAATTCTGCTGTCCTGGTCCAGGCCTCGCATGAATACAAAGAGATTGAGATGACTAGTGCTCTCAATAGTTTAATGTAAGTTTTCGGGCACAAACTTATATTTTCGTCTCGCCAGATGGGTATTAGCTTTGACATAACTGGTGTTTTTTGTACTGCTCATGACACATTTCTGCTCTTGATCCCTCTTTGATGATTATGGAACCAAGATATTTGAACTGACCCACTGTTTCCAGTTACTGTCCTCTGATTTTAATCTTGGCTGAGATTTGTTTGCCACCATTTGATATCATCTTTGTCTTTTCAGCGCTTATTTCCATGTCAAATCTGGAAGATGTTTCATTCATGTCCTTCACGAAGGTGGCAAGCTCGTCTTTACTACCTGCCAGCCCATCAATGTTATCTGCAAAGCGGAGGTTGGTGATATTACGCCCTCTAATAATGACTGTCCCACAATAGTTTTCCAGTACTTCGCTCATAATGCGCTCTAAGTAGATGTTGAAAATCGTGGGTGATAAGAAACAGCCTTGCCGTAAACCAACTATTGTATTAAAACAATACCCCACAGAACCTTGAGCAATTACTGCGCTGGTAGCTATGGCGTACAGCTGATTGATGGTATTAGTCAACTTGTGACCCATGTTGTAATTCTTCATCGTAGCTGACAATGCCTCATGCCTCATTCTGTTAAAAGTCTTTTAGGAACACATGATAGATGTCTTGTTGATGTTGCGAGTACTTTTCACACAGAACCCTGAGATTGAATATTTTGTTCTGTTGTGCTTCTTCCACTCTGGAACCCCGCCTGTTCTTCAGCGATTATTTCGTCTGCTTGTTGTTTGAATCTGTTCAAGATGCTCTACAGTATCACCTTACTAGCATGGCTGATCAATTCTGTAATTTTGGAGATTGCCTTGTTTGGAAAGAGTTATATTCAGTGACTGGGTCCACTTTGCTTGTCATTAACCTGTCTGCCAGATCTTGTGACAGACGTTTGTTAGTAGGTCTATCCCTGATTCCACCCATTCTAGATGAGTTCATCTGGGATGTTGTCTACTCCAGTTGCCTTCCCATTCTTCAATGTTCTTATTACTGACTCCGCCTTTTCTTTGAGAACGGGGAAGTCATCATCATTTGTGGAGTTTGGAACGTCAAGCACTTCTGTGTATCATGTGGACGGATGGTTCTTTATAATACTCAGTCCCTCTTTCTGCAATGTCACTTGCCTCTTTGAGGCTTTTCCATTTTCGTCTTGAATGGTACTGATTCTTGGTTGCTTCTCTCTGGTGAGGTCTTCCACAATTTGGAATGCCTTTTTGCTGTTATTCTTTATGGGACTGCTCCCCTTTGTTCAATTAAATCTTCATTTTCTTTCTTCAAGTTTGTTTTCCCTGATATTCTTATTTTTTTAAGGGTGCTCAATTGCCCCTGTTGTGTGTCAGGTGTTTCTGAGGTCTCTTCGTGCATCACACAAATTCAGAATCTCTTCTGTAACCCAGGGTTTTTCTTTAGTTTATGGAGGTCAATGATGTCCTTGGCACCTGTTACTATGACTGTGTTTATATAGTCTGTCAACACTTTAACATCAACATCCATCACAGGTAGTGCAGCAAATTGTCCTCCAATTGTGGCTTGGAATGACATGCAGAGGTTAGGGTCCTTCAGTTGTTCAAGGTTGAATTTGAGCCTGATTTCCTTTGGCTTGTTAATTTTCTTCAGCCTCACTCGGAAGTTCATAATCATGATGTCCTGATCCCTCCAAACATCAGCCACTGGGAACGTTTATGTTTTTGCTCTATTGATGCCAGATTGGTAACGGTTTTGATCCAGTATGTAGTCGATCTGGTTATGATGGGTTCCATCTGGTGCGTGTCATGTCCAGCATCGTGAAGCTTTATGTTGGCCCAGGGTGCTGGCTAATACCACGTTGTTTTAGCTTACGAACTCGAGCAGCAGTCTCCCTCTTTCACTGGTAAGCTCACTGCAAGAAGGTCCACAGAGATCATCCCAGTATTTAAAGCATCTTTTCCAACTTTGGCATTACTATCGCATTGGATGTCCCTTTTACTGTACATGTTAAAAATAATCTGTAGTGTATTGTAACAATGCAGAAAATCCCAATTCCAGCCATAAGCAAATGTAAATTGACCATGCAAGTAGCAATTGATACCCAAAGTAATCCTGCATTGCAAGCAACAGTACCCATGATCAGTCATGTGCCACACCCGCAACTGCAATAAGTGTACACCCATGGCCGTCAACTCAGACAAGTCTCTTTTCTCCATTTCCCAGTGTCAAATGTGTCAACATCAGCTCGATTAGTTCACACAACAACGACACAAATTTTAAAACCCCTTTCCTCCAAGAGATATGCCTAAAATACAAATCCACCACACGAAATCACAAGCCAGAAAAGACAGAATTATAATAATTGGCTCCTCAATATTGAAAAGGATAATACCAAGGAGACTTCTTAAAACAAATATATAGACTCTAAAACATAATAATTAATACTAACCTAACCAAATACAACCAAAGTATTGTCTTAGTCTGTGGAACTGTTAACAATGGTGGAAGGTCACTAAATCAAATCAGAAAAGAGTTTGAAAGTTTACTGAATGCTGTTATGTACTGTAGCCTAGATACATGTAAAAACAATGATATCAGGAATACCTCCTGGTGTGGACACCAGGCTGAAAGAAACCAACGATTGATAATGGACCTTTTTTAAGTCTTCACAATACAGTACATTCCATATTATACATATTTCTTTCTTCCGGCACTATGTCTGTACTGTGGAGAAACTAGGCATGTGACAGGTAAACCATCATGGAAAACAGATTGAGTGCTTCAGATGCCATAAATATGGACACAAACAAAGGATGTCAATCGACGTATTATGCATACTAGAAAGCTGGCAAAAAGTAGAATGCCAGTACTTCATTTATAACCAATCTAACTGTACCTAGTGAAACTCTTGGCTCTAAATATTCAACGGACACTATAGGAAATGCAAAAGTTAAAGGATTTCAGGGCTGTATGTGACTTACAAGACGAGAAGGCCAGTGCTTCGTTTATAACAAACCTAAATGTACCTAGTGAAACTCTTGACTCTAACTATTCAATGGACTCTATTGTAAATACAAAAGTAAATTGATTTTCATGGTCTGTATGTGAATTTAAAGACTTTAATATATATGAACATTTAAATATGGAATAGGATGTCAGTATGATAAATGTAGAGTGGAAACAATTGTCACAGAATTCGGCGAAAATTGATTTTTTTTTCTTGAATTACAAACTAATTTCACCATTTTTTTTTTGTTTCGTCGTACATGCGTTACCTGGGGTGAATAAGTGGTTTTTCCAAGGTAAGCGGCGTGTAACGATTTGCATGTGCCTGACTTCGAATTACATGAAGTTCAGAACATTAGAATCACGTGGTGCAAGGTAATTTTGCCGTGATTTCTGCTCACCTATTTGAGGGTATATAAGGCAGAATATTTCTGATAAATATTACGGGACCAAAAGTATCTTATCATAGGAAAGATAGCTCGTCATACTATCTCCAGCCAAAGGGGTGAGTGTTAAATTTATATTTCGTTTTATTGTGAATTTTTATTCAGTTTATCATTTCATATAATGATGCCTTTATTACAATGCAGATTTTAAACGTGGAATATTTGGAATTACTAGTCACTATTAGACTTTAAATGCAATAGCGTAATCTAAGGTTTAGATTATTTTTTGAGACAACTATTATTAGTCTGGTTTTCTTTATTGTAGCTGATAACGTCTTTGATAGATGATTTGTTGCGGAACATCTCTGATAACATCTCTGATAACGTATTTGAGATCGTAGCTGAAATTGTAGATGATTTGTTGCGGAACATCTCTTATAACGTCTCTGATATCATAGCTGATATTGTAGAGGAGCATCTCTGAAATTGTTGCTGATTGTAGCTGAACGTCTCTGAACGTATCTGATTGAAGCTGAACGAATCTGAACGTATCTGAATAGTAGCTGAATGTGATTAATTGTGCCATTTGATTGTGAGATCAAATTGAGGTATCTGACTGTCTGTCTGTCGGATGTCTGTCCGTCTACATCTGTCATGACGTGTAAATATCCAGAAAGCTAGAAGTCCGAGTGTCGGAGCTGTCTAGAGTTGTAAACATCCGGGGTGGCATCTAGGTATTTGGGAACGTTGGTTCTAGTAGATGCTGTATGCTATCTGTACGTATAACTGTGGTGGATCCGTGAAGGGCAAGTGACCGATAAAAGTACTGAGTCAACCCTAGGTTTTCGGGGAAACTGGGCGGCGATTCAACTGTTGGTGAATCGTACGGTTATACAGGGTCGAGACACATGTGTGTGTTGCAATTGTAGTACAATTGAATACATTGTTGTATTTACATAGTTACTTCAGATCACAATAGTATTTCAAGGGATTGCATGAATCTCAATAAAAGCTAGCAACTTGATTAAATACATGCATATGTTCGTGCTAGTTGTCGCAATCCATACGTGCGATAGTATAGTTTGATGTTTGTGTTTATTATCGTAATTTACACTTGCGTTAATATAACTTTTGTAAAGGTTCCTTGGATCTGTGTATAGTCCAAGAGATTCCTTTGTATCTGTGTTTTATTTTGTATTAATATTTAATTTATTCATGTATTGTGAATGATTGTGAGTGTAATTGTGGGTTGAACGCATGAGTTATTGTGTTGATACATCATTATTTTTCATTAATAATTTATTTCATAAATTTATATTTTCTTTCACATATTGTTTGTGTTGTTCATTTAATCCACCATCCACTCGGTAACAATTCTGTTACAACAATCTCAGTGAGTGCCCCATTGCATGATGACATGCATATAATTGCACCTAAATACAAACTGTTTTAACATAGGTCACTTAAATATACCAGGTGTAGTGGAAAAATAGACCACATTAAGTTAATGTTGTCTCTAAGGAAACTAAACTCTATGTTTTAGGATTCACTGAAACCAAATTTGAATGCTAACTACAATAATAATCTATTTCACTATCAAGGCTACAATAAACCATTACACAGGGACAGAGAGAAATCAGGGGAAGGTCTTGATGTGTGCATTAAGGAAGATGTAAATGCAGAAAGGCGACTTGACTTTGAGTCATGTGAAATTGAAAGTATCTGGGTGGAAATTTTTCTCAACAAATGCAAACTCATTTCTAGTTGATTTAATTTATAGGCCACCTTCCTCAAAAACATATTGGACGGATAACCTTTCGAGAAATAAAATGGAAAATGTCCATGCACAACATAAATAAATATTCTGCGATATAAATAAGGACCTAATCAATACTCAAATAAGGAACAAATGGATGGAAATGTATTGAATCATTAGGCCTAGTTCAGCTGGTAAATGATCCCACAATGGTAACAGCAAAATCAACCACTCTTATCACATTTATACCAACCTATTAGACAATGTGACTTGTGTTAGTGTACCGAACGTTGGTTTTAGTGACCACTATCCTACTCTTTACCAGAAAAGGTTAAATGCAAGAGAAATAGGAAAATTACATACAAAACCATCACTTACAGATTGTTTAAACATTTTAATGAAGAACAATTTCTTAATGACCTATTTAAATTTCCATAGAATATGATCCAAATATTTAATAACATAGATGAAGATCTGAGGTTGTTGACTGACTTATTTATGAATGTAGTCTCTATGCATGCACCACTTAAAACACATCAAATAGAAAATGAAATGCAACCTATTTGGCTTACTACTGAAATCCTAACCTCTATAAAAATGCAAGAGCAATTCAAGGCAATTGGAAACCATGTACATGTACAATATAAAGTATGGAGAACTAATGTAGCAGGTATGATTAGAAAAGCTATAAAACAAATTTACTATCAATCACTGTTTGAAAACAAAATGAACAACACAAACTCTATTTAAAAAGTCGTCAATGAATTCATTGGGGCATCACACAAAACTCAGACAAAATACATTTCACTAACGTATAGTAAATAACATCGTAGTCCTGATGACATTGATATTGCAAATGTTTTCAATATTTGTTCACCAACATTATCACAAAGTTAAAAGAACCTGTGATATACTTTAATTAACTGAAAATATTTAACAGCAACAAAATCTCTATTGAGGTATGTTTCTCTGACCCACCAGTATAAAAAGACTTTGTTACAAAATGCCTCAGTGAACTTAATACGAAGAAAGCTACATTACTAAATCATATTGGTCCACGACTCATTAAATCGTCCGCCTCTGTTAATTTTTACAGCTTAACATTCATACTCAATTTAAGCATAGCAACCTCATGTGTCGCCAAAATATGGAAAACTGCTAACGTCACTCGCATTCACAATCTGGTTCTAAGGATGATGTCGATAACTACCGGTCAATCTTAATACCACCAAACGTGTGATGAAGCACGGTTAGATGCTTTACTTCATACTTACGTTACAGAACACATCGATATTGGTCTGTCTGAAGCTAGGACAATTAGACATGGATTACCGCAAGGCTCAATTCTGGGTCCATTACTATCTATGCCATTTCTTAATAACCTACAACTTTTACTAAGAAAGTCAATTGCATCCACATATCTGAATGCAGATGGCACAACAATGTCAGACATCTCAAACACAAAGCATGAACTCGTAATTTACAGAATGCCCTAAACAAACTGGACAACAGTGCTCATGCAATTGCATGATGGTAAATACTGGTCAAACTAAAATATTACTTATCTCAACACGACAAAATAGACACATCTTGATAGTGATGAACTATAATTTACGTGGAAGGAATACAATTTGCGAATAGTCTGTCATGATAGACTATTTCGTATTTTGGTAGAGAATAACCTATCATAGATTAATCATATCAAACGTATCTTTTAAAAACAAAGTCAGTTCAAGTGTATGGCTTCTTATTAGGATAAGACATTTTCTCCCTGAAAGGAACATGAAACTATTTTATAACAGCTACATACAACCCTATTTGGACTACTGTAATAAAGTATGAGGTAATGCAAATGGTAAAAACATAGCAAAGCTGGCACACCTTTAAAAAGAGCATTTGGTCTAATATCAATCCAGAAAAAAGAAAAGAATGTTTAGCTGGTAAGTTAAAACTATGACCTATTAAATACCGAATCCGTTTGCGAAAAGCCAAATTAAAGTATAGGATATACAATAATGGTACTACTGGATATTTACTATCACTCTTTCAGCATAGGCTACCTGGCAATAATCCCCACCCGCAATCCATGTTTACCAAAACCTTTCAAATTCCCAAACCAGACAAGAAATTATTTTTTTTAATTAAAAATTTAAATACTCTGGAGCTTTGTTCTTGAATAGTATTCCATTTTAGGTTAAAAATGTCCACTATTTACTTTTGCCAAACCCAGTATATTCAGTGGCTTCAGAGATGCAGCAAAAAATAAATAAATTCCTTGTATGAGGGCCTCAAGGTAAATAGTGTTAGCTAATTGTGTTATCCTCTTTCATTAAAGCCATTACTATTATTATTATTATTATTATTATTATTATTATTATTATTATTATTATTATTATTATTATTATTAAATCTCCGAGTCAATTTTTATTTTTCAAACTTTTAATAAAACTGTATCTGGAACAAAACATCGAAACAATAAAAAAAATAAAAAATAATTTTAAAAAAAATACATAGCCGTGCATTTATGCATTGGTTGTATAATGACTTGTTTTCGATAGACTGGATATTTCTTAGACTATAGTGCATGTCATTGTTTTACCATACTGAATTCAAACTTTTGTTTCGTACCTCAAGTCTTAGGGTATGGCCTAGTATCATTGGTCTTTTTAAATCAATCAATAAATTATAGTGGACTAATTTTAGACGTAGTGTTTATCATCTGTTCATTCTGATACTCTGTCATAGACATGCTCTTTAATATGAAATGTTGGAAAACAGCAAATGACCATTACACCTGTCAACTTCTAGGGATTAACAAGAGCAGACATGCGCGTGTGCAACGAGATCGAGAATTCACTAAGCCTCGGTTTCATTTATGGGTTAGAGTTCAAGCCTTGGTATTTTACAGTCCTAATACCACTGTTCAATGTTGTCTTTTCAGTGCTCATATTGTCCCTACGTACAGTTCTAACGTCTAAGTACGTAATGGTACGGTAGGCACAAAGGCATATATCAAATACGATATTGTTCCTTCAGCATTCAACTTCGGTTAACTGATCCACATTGCATATTGTTTACATAAGGCTATTACAGGTGCAGAATATAGTTCCTGTCGACGGATCATGCTACATGGCTTGCCGCTTTACGGCACAGCAACACACATGTTATTTCGCATTGAAGCAATTGGAGTACAGTCCCTTCCCTAAGGACATACCACGGTAGCTGACCCAGTCTGATCGATGGTAGAAAAGTCTGTCACTTAACCATTGAAACACTGCGATATCGCCATGAACGTAGCTCTAAAGATGCCAACGAATGCATGAATTGAATCTCTTAAAAGTTAGCAAACGTCTGTTTTGCTGGTTTAAGGTGGTACCATTGTGATTGATGCAAGCGGTGCCGATTTTAAAATCCAACTCCTGATTCAGTATACCATTGGTTATATAAGTCAGGTGGTAAGGTATGCTTGAAAAATAGCAAAGGAACAAACCTGGCTTTAGAACACGAAAGGTGAGTTCTATGGTGCAGACGTCAAATGTTAATAACTATCTGAACACTGAAACACTTCCGCGATTTATAACAATAAATGTTAGGATTGTAGTAAAGAGGCCAGCTGGTGATGGCTTGTTGAAAACTCGAAAAGGAACACTGCTAGATTTTGAGCAGGAGTTAGGAATGGATATGATTTGATACACAATTACGGCGGAAATGACTATTCTGAAAAATCTTCTCAGGATCACGCTTCTTGCTGAGCAAATATTGCGTGAAAAGGATTCATTAAAAATAGCAACAGTGTGTTTTTTTAATTATTATAATATTGATTAATAAGCATAATGGTTGACTAGGTGTATCATTGATTTCATTTACTAAGTGATAGCAGATTTTCCATTTTTTATGTGCTGTCTAATTATTAGTAGTGTGTATTTCTAGTACAGAATCAATCACCTTCAAAATATCCTGACCTTTGGCACTTATTCCTCTCAAAATACTCAATAAATAGACATAAATCATAACATTTTATATTTCTTTAAAAGCCGCCCTTGTACTTCTATATATCTTCTTTTATATATGTATCTCTCATTCTATATGTCTATCTATCAATGTTTGTCTATATTATACGGTCTGTTTTCTTGTTGACGCTTTTCATTCATGCGTTTTGTGAACAATAATTTGCTTACATACCTCTCTCTCTCTCTCTCTCTCTCTCTCTCTCTCTCTCTCTCTCTCTCTCTCTCTCTCTCATACACACACAAACACACACACACAGAGCATTTTATCTCTATTTTTCGGATCACATTTAGTACTATCATGTGTTTAAGTATGTGCTCATCCCTCGAGAGAAACACTCTTGTCAGTGACAAAACTTTAACTACAAAAATATGCGCTGGACACTCTAGCCAAAAAAATCAAATTTCCAAGCGCCTGAAATACATTGAGAGAAATCCTGATTAATGCTTAGGACATGAAAGAAACTGAACCATTCGTCAGCTAAACAGAAATTCAAGTAAAGTGATACATATTGTGTGAACGTATGTCTGACGTAAAAGAACGTTTTATTTATATGGCAAAAACATTAAGCATCTCCTGAACTCGCAAAGAATGGGCTACTTCATATGATGGATAGGATGTGGATTTTTGAAGCGAATGAAGAACCACGGCAGCCATGTTCGCATTAAACTCGACAGCAAATTAACATACAATGATAAGTAAGCCGGATATTATACTGAATCTTTTTGAGATAATGTCAATCGAGTCGACTCGAATGGATCGAGTGAGAACTATACCAAAAGAAATAATATGAGAATTCGTAGCTAAAAACACGCGAGGAATTAGGCGTTTCACAACTAAATATAGTATGTAAGTCTCTTTTTCTCTCAAAGAGACATTGTTACACTATTTCTATGATTTGACATGTTTCTGAATCAGAATACTTCGTGAGATGCATCTACATTTATTAGTATTCGCATAAGTATTTCCGCACACCGTTTTTCTCATGTAATTTATTCTGTGTTACTTTAATTTTAATCATTTCACACAACAGTCATATTATATAAGGTACATATGGCTTTTTCCAAAATCAAATAGAACACTTTAACCAGGGATGTAATTTCCAGTGGTCAGAAGCTAACTATTCTCTAATGAGTTGCTTTCGGGAGTTTCCTTTAATCGTCCGCGACAGGCCTGGTCTATGCTTTTCAGTATGAACAGATTTAACTGTTTTACCATATTTATCACACGCGTTGTAAACTGTGTTTACCTCTGATATTTTCTATTTCATGCAATAACCTTTTGTTCTTTGCTAACATGTATCGAATAGACATGTAGTCACCTTTATCGTAGTTTTTTGTCTATTATGCACTCTCTTTATCTTAATGTTAATACTCCCCTCCCCTTCAAAACATTTCTCTTTTTTGTTTTGTCCTTGTCAGTATCTCTTGTCCCTGTAAGGCAAATAACGCCTTGACGCGTAGTGTTGTGTAACATTTTATTATAATATATTGAAGAAATAGTAATGTCGCACATAAAACGAGAATAATTTTACAAGCCTTACATACAAAAACCCCCATGCCTTGTTTATGTTAACATGCGTTGCCAAGAATTCGAATGTTTGTACATTATGTTATCTCCATAGTCAAACAAGCCCGTTTCCTTTCACATTTCATAGTCAAATCAGCTCTGGTAGCCTAAATGGTTAAAAGCGGACGCCTTGTATGTGTTAGTCACTGGTTCGAACCATACCAAATGCTTATAAAAATTAGCATTTTAAAAGGTATGTTAACAATCCAAATCACACAGACACACACACATACACACAGATAGACACATATACACACACAGACAGACAGACACCCACCCACCCACCCCTTTCACATACCATTGTCAATCAAGCCCAAGTCCTTTCATGCTACATAGTCAAATAAGCCTAATTACTTCCAAAAGCAGACAACTTCGATTCCTTACAGATTCCAAAAGCTTACACACACACACACACATATATATATAGATAGATGTATATATATATATATATATATATATATATATATATATATATATATATATATATATATATATATATATATGTATATATAGATGTATATATATATATATATATATATATATATATATATATATATATATATATATATATATATATATATATAGATGTATATATATATATTTATAGATGTGTATATATATATAGATGTATATATATATATATATATATATATATATATATATATATATATATATATATATATATTGTAGATATAGATATAAACAGATGCTCCATGAAAAAGGGAACCTTCGATCTTTATGCAGCTGACGTCATGCCGAGATAATATCACCAAAGAGCTCAACCATATTTCGTTCTTCCATTGCACTATCTCATGCTTTCACTCACGCAAAATAAACATTTTTCTTTTTTGGCTAAATTTAACGATTTCCTCAAAACACTTGCATCTTTTATCAGTTCAGCTCAGCGTAAATCTGTAATGACAGTGATAAACACCAGCAATGGTTTATATTTTCCTTTACTAACCTTTTCCCAGGTAAGGCTTTAACTATTTATTGACTTTAGTTGTAAAAACACATTTTTGCATACTAATTTAACCTTGATGTACTCAACCACTGAAAAAGTGACTCGGTAAATATAAACATGAAAAGAGAACAAAACGCTATGGTAAATATATGTTGCATAGTCTTGTAATATTCTCACATACTTTTTTTTTTAGCAAACAGTGGATCGACCCTAAGTTCATTTTAAAACTAAGGTCGATGGAAGTATATGATTTGCAGGACTTAGTTAGCTGGATTAATGTGTATCGTTATTTGTTGGTATTTATTACAAATTATCTCTCCAATATAGTATGTGTATCGTTATTTGTTGGTAATTATTACAAATTATCTCTCCAATATAGTATGTGTATCGTTATTTGTTGGTAATTATTACAAATTATCTCTCCAATATAGTATGTGCCTATACCAAACGTCAAAAGGGGCCCCGAGTGGTCGAGTGGTCTAAAGCGCTTTCCGTTACGGATCACTGCCGTCTCACCTCTGTCTGCGTCGGTTCGAGTCTAAGATTCGGCTAATGTAGTTATGTGAGAAAGCTTGCCAGTAGCTTCTCGTGGGTCGGTGGTTCTTTCCGGGGTTTTTCCCGGGTTCTTCCTCCACCATTAGTATTGGCCACCATGTATAGCCTATCGTGTGCTCAAAAATGGCGTTAAACCCTAAAAACAACAACCAAACGTCAAAACTGTTATGAAATAGCAGACGACAGCAGTGTCAAAAATATATTACCCGAGACTAAATGATTGACGTCACTGGACGAACGAGTTTGGCTTGAAGCTCAAGCTATTGAACATTGCAAGTCACGTATTTCTCTTGATCATTGGTTATAAAATATTCACCTAGCTAGAAAAAGCCAGAGATATGTGAATTTTCGATTGGGAGATTGTCTCTGACGTCACCTGCCGTATGAGTTAGATCATATACTTAGACTATCATGCCATGTGAAAAATATATTCAATGAATTTATTTACTATTTTATATTGTATAACAAATGTTATAATTTACGTTAATCGTTATTTGTGTGAAACAAAAGACAAAATGATTTAAGTGGGAGATTGGTTGATCGATATGTCTTAGAGTTGTCGTCGGGGTGGAGGAGAAAGAATTGTAGATAAATGTCTTGAGTTGAATGGTTGTCGAATTTCTTTACCCATTTCGATGAACCCAATTTATTGTTTCCATTAGGCAATTGAAGTCCTCTTGATGATTTTAAATGAGTGACTTCCTTACAAAATGTTATCTAATATTTCATGAAATATAAGTTGGCGATTATTAAATCATTAAATGACCATAGTTGGTTATTTAACGGAGTGCATATTTTACTTAATCATTCACATTGTATATGAAATCTGAAAGGCCCCATTTCAGCCTTGTGAGTGATTATGTAACAATTTCCTTAGTAATAAAATTGTCTATCCTTCTCTTGTCAAATCAGCTACTTTCGTTGTCAATTCATTAGAATTTAGGTAGCTAGTGATTTTCGTTCATAGCCTCTTCACGCTGCGCAAGAATATCTAGCTTAGTCTGGGACCAGGATTACCCGTTTCATCTGCGCAGTCTAGGGTTATTAAACTCTTATATAATGTTTTAGATTGAGTGAGTTTCGCTTTTCTATTCACATTCGGTATAATTTGTTATATGATTTTTTACCAGGCTATTGTTTCCGATTCAAACATTACGTGTAAGTCTGGTCCCTACTCTTGCATCATTCGTAGTAGCTCTTTTATCTTCCATTTATAGTGAGATCTCCCGCACACCTCACGTTACACTTAGACATGACAGCTGGTGAAACATCTTGCAGTAATTTATGCGTGCAGAGTAATTTATGCGTGCAGAGGACTGTTAAAGCCTGCCGTGCGCTTCATTTGGCTCCTTTTTATTGTGGTGCAAAAGGAACTGCACAATTACATTGTTTTCACTTTAAATCGGCCATTTACATTTCACATTTTGATCTTACACCAGTGTAGGAGAGGTTGATGCTTGCTCTTGTTATTATTTTGGAGTATGGAGTTGTATTGTTGTTGTAGTTGTAGTAAGATTTAACGCCATTTTTCAGCACAACCTGAATACATGCCGGCCAGTATTAATGGTGGAGGAAGAACCCGCGAAAAGCCCGGAAAGAACCACCGACCCACGAGAAGCTACTGGCAAGCTTTCTCACATACCACATTGGCCAAATCCGAGACTTTAAGCCACACAGACAGAGGTGAGATGGCAGTGATCCGTAACGGAGAGCGCTTTAGACCACTCGGCCACTCGAGTTGGCATATATAAAGGTTCACCAAAGTGCACTGGAAACAAATCGGGGACCGAAAATAGTCTGAGAATTTACCGACGTGTAAACCAGTGCTAGATCAATATCACATAACTTTTCATATCCATTGCATTGGATCTGGCGTTATCAAGGTATGTAAAATGGGAATCTTTTAATCACAGCGTCAACACGAAAACTCGAGTGTCTTCTAGTACATAACAAGATGTATCCAGATTTATTTTGAACATCAATTGGTTACTGCTGTAACTAAAAGCTAGATAGGACAGTTCTTGTCTATATTTGCAGTCTACAAATACCACTGTCGCAAACAGTAATTACAATATAGTTAAAATTACAGTGAACGAAATATTCTGAGAAATTTCCTTAATAAAGATATTAATTGATGGCCCAGATCTAAAATTATGCGATGCCGCTGATTTGTATCATTTTCTGAGTAATATATTACGAATGTCTGCAGCCTACTTAATCAAATCTGATATTTTTCATAGAGACATAGCTTGCGTGAAGAAATCATATCGGACAGCGCAATAAAGTACCGACAGTTATTGCACATCATTTTAATGTACTAATGATGTATTCTGCAGAATTAATTATCCAACCCATCAAACAATATGTTGCTTTTATCACATTATTATTTCACAGAATACTTATGAATGTGTGTTCTCCATTTCAACTAAAACACTTTTATAGTATGATTTAAGCATTTTGTGTCGCGCTTTCAATTTGAAATTTCTGGCAAATATCTCCCCCGAAATATCCTATCTTTAGTCAGAAATACAAGTGTTTTGTCTTTGCCAGTATTGCCAAATATGCAATTCATAATACATATTGGCATATTCAATAGAAGAAAAGATGATGCAGAAATAGCAGGAAAGTGCAAAATAAGAATTTGATTCCAAGTAGACAATTAGATGAATAGTGTCTTTTTAATTTTTTTTTAAATAAATGTAATATTGGCAGATATGCTGATATGGCATGATATTTTAGAACGTAACTTGAGTATAAACTATGAAATGATCTGGTTCAATGAACTTGGAAGTTGTGCCGGAATTAGTTCTTGGAAATAATAAAATCAATACTACTTTCCGAAAAAAGGACATAGCTTCATTCTTTAGAAACAAGATAACGAAACATTTTTTTTATAGAACATAAAATAAAAAAAAAACGGCTGACGAGACACCGATAGAGCTTACCGAGAAATTTAAATATTTTCGCGATTGCAATACGTGTCCTGAGGAAAATGATAAATGACTCAAGCAGATTCACCGGAATAATTAATAATTGATAAATGACTCAAGCAGATTCATCGGAATAATTAATAATTGATAAATGACTCAAGCAGATTCACCGGAATAATTATTAATTGATAAATGACTCAAGCAGATTCACCGGAATAATTAATAATTGATAAATGACTCAAGCAGATTCACCGGAATAATTAATAATTGATAAATGACTCAAGCAGATTCACCGGAATAATTAATAATTGATAAATGACTCAAGCAGATTCACCGGAATAATTAATTAAATTCTACATCATTAGAGGACACCAAATCATGTCATAGAAGAATCATATAAAACACTATATTAATTTTCACCCGATTCAACGTGCAAGGTCAATGGGACAAATCCTTTCAATCAACCTATGCATTACATAAAATAGAATACCTTATTTTCGACTACGTATTTGAAGATTGTCATGACAACACGTGGAAACAGGCATTTGTTCCATGGAGAGCTTGTACTGTGCTACAAAACGAAGTGTCTACAATAACACCTACAACTTTCTCTGCCGGTTGATGCTGTTATTGGCTAAACGGCATATTTCAGCACAGTATAGGCTATACATGATGCCAGTATAACTGGTATAGCAACAGCCCTAACAAATCCAGAGAAGAACAGCGACCAGCTGGAAGACAAAGGATAGCTTTCTCACATGCCCACATAGGCCGAGTCTAAAGTACAAACCCTCACGGACAGATGTGAGATGGCATTGATCGGTAAAAGCAAACGGTTTAGATCATTCTCGGCCATAAGCGACATCTGCTGGTGATGCAATGAAATAATACATTTTTATTGCATATGCTATAATATTTCTTGCAAACAGGAAAGCAGAAGATATAAAGTATAAATTTGTGGTGTTCTACAAGCGGCTAAAATTGGTGAATTTGTAAAATATGTGATTAGAACTTCAAAAGAAGCTCAACCTTTTCTTCTGTTAGAAAATTGCTAGTTTTCCCCCAAAATGGAAAATAATTTTCTAAACAATACAGGGATTGATTGTGTATTTTCTTTCCTGGCATCAATATCCTCTGAATACTTAAGGGATTAATTGAACACTCTCAAAATCCAGAAGGGGTAGTTGCAATCCAGTTTCACAGGGCGTTGATTTCGACAAGTCTGATGTATGTGGCGAGCCTTGGTACCAGAAAGAAACATGTTTACTCGCTATTCTTAGACAAAAATAAGCCAAAGCCTTGTTAATTTAAGGTTTTCCTAGCAAAGGTGTTCTCCAGCTTACTGGCTTTTCGTAATCTTTTATGTTTGGCTTCGCGCCATCTAGTTCAGCTGATGTAAAATAGTAAATGTACATGCGCGTCTCGAAACGCAAGAAAGCCAGGTTCTAAAATCTATTGAGATAAAGCCACTCTTGCGATCAGTATATCTGTAATCTCTGAAGAATGAAGCATCTACCAGACGAGTTTTAATTCGCGCCCGCATCGTTATTTCTATCGCTGTTAGTGAAGAATCAGTATTTAAGGCAAAATAAATCGTCTTATATTTTAATCTCCATAGCTGCCTTCTGTACTATCGGAGAACTGCATTTAAAATAAATTTCTACCCAATATATAGACGATGCGGAATGCAGAATCGTTTGTTATGAGATAGATAGATAGATAGATAGATAGATAGATAGATAGATAGATAGATAGATAGATAGATAGATAGATAGATATATAGATAGATGGATGGATGGATGGATGGATGGATGGATGGACGGACAGATAGATAGATAGACTATCTCAAATGGGTAACGATTTAATATTGAATTTATGAAACGAGTTGAATACTGTCCAAGGCTCGCAAATACTGGACATTATTTAACGAGTTTCGTACATTTAGTATTATGTCGTTACCCATTTGAGATTATTTTTTTTTACATATATACCTCTCCTTCCCCCACCTCGGCATCAAATAAGCAATCCCCTTTGTTTTACTTCTTAATGTTGTTCTTGTCTTGTATTTTTACGCCATGTATCTCATTATGATATTGTTATACATGACATAACAACCCGGGGCCCCGAGTGGCCGAGTGGTCTAAAGCTCTTTCCGTTACGGATCACTGCCATCTCACATCTGTCTGCGTAGGTTCGAGTCGAGGATTCGGCTAATGTAGTTCTGTGAGAAAGCTCACCAGTATCTTCTCGTGGGTCGGTGGTTCTTTCCGGGGGATTTACCGAGTTCTTCCTCCACCAATAATACTGGCCGACGTATATAGCCTATCGTGTGCTGAAAAAATGGCGTTAAAACCCTACAACAACAACACCATAACAAGCCCCTGTGGGGGTAACATATCCAAATTCAGTCAACCGAGATTATTTTACCTCAATTTCCTTTTGCTAGTCCAGTTCAAAAGTGGCCACCAAAATATTTCATTCAAAACCAAACATTCCAGAAGGCGGGGTTAAAAACGTTTCCCCACGATCCCAGCTAATTAGTAAAGAGGATTTGCAAAATAATTTCATGGTCTTTTATGGACCAATTAGAATAGCGTAAAATGATGTTTTAACGTGTGGAAATATAAAAAAAATATGAAACTGCAAGTACTATGGGAAACCTATACCTACTATATCACACACACACACACACACGCATAACTATATATATATATATATATATATATATATATATATATATATATATATATATATATATATATATATATATATATATATATATATATATCAAGAGCACCATACCAACTTAAATACTGTTTGACAAAATCCGACGTTGACTATTATGGATATTATCACGATTTTTCATTCATAAAGAATAGATGCCTAAGGTACGCTCTAGGTAATTTGTAAGTAAATATTCCATAGTCAAAGTATAAAAGTCAAGGGAAAAGCGCCCAATCAGCCAAGTGACAACTACAATAATACTTGTCCTCGTTTGAGTTATGCCATCTATGTAGTCAGCTTTTCGGTTTGGCTTTGTTTGGTGTTTTACGGAACAGCAATACTAGACAAGGCAATTCCATTAAAGTGTTTTGTTTAAGACACATCCGCGGTGTGTGACATGACACGTCCAGATCCAACGATATGATTCAAAGCCGCCCAAGTTAGGAACGTTAACACTCCACCACTTAGCTCTATTAGTCACTTGGGAAAAAAGGAAAATATCACTTTATTTATTCCACTTTTGTTATGCATTACTTTACATCTGTTTTTATAGGTCTGTAAAATGCTCATGATGAACACCACATTTGAAGCCAGTAGTCACACAGTGCACGCTAATGTTCAGAAGTATCTGAAATGATGCAAAGTTCAGTTAAGTGTGACTAATTGCAATGTAGATAGAGAAGTTGGCAAGCATGTACAGTACTAAATAAGATGCTAGTTGCTTTCGTGTTGTGTAACAATTAGACTACATTCAACATAAGCATGAAGTTCTGCATCGACTTCCTACATGCTGAAGCTGCGAAATGCATCAAAACTACACGATGCACAACCTCTCCCTTGTAGCACTGTGGGATACTGAATATGCGCTGATGCTCATCTATCAATGATAAATATAAAAGTGATAATATTATTGTATAATGTAAGATTTGCCCGTACTTAAACGTTGTCTTTTCAAATATACTGTGTATGTGTCTTTATTTAAATGTTCATCCATACATTTCTTTGGAATAGCGAGAGAAAAGTTGTTCATTGTTGATATCATTCTTCAATACCTTCAAGAGAAAAACCCATTTTATACTCTATAAATTGTTTAAAATCCAGTCAAAAGTCAGAAATGATGGGCTGAATTGATGTCATAGTGTATAAAAGAATGTGTTATAATGGTCCCATAAGGTATAAATAATGTGTTGCAATGATGCCATAAGGTATAAAGAATGGGTTGCAATGATGCCATAAGGTAAAAAGAATGGGTTGAAATGATGCCATAAGGTATAATGAATAGGTTGCAATGATGCCATAAGGTATAAAGAATGGTTTGAAATGATGAAAAAAGGTATAAAGAATGGTTTGAAATGATGAAAAAAAGGTATAAAGAATGGGTTGCAATGATGCCATAAGGTATAAAAAAAATGGGTTGCAATGATGCCATAAGGTATAAAGAATGGGTTGCAATAAGGCCATAAGGTATAAAGAATGGGTTGAAATGATGCCATAAGGTATAATGAATAGGTTGCAATGATGCCATAAGGTATAAAGAATGGTCTGAAATGATGAAAAAAGGTATAAAGAATGGTTTGAAATGATGAAAAAAAGGTATAAAGAATGGGTTGCAATGATGCCATAAGGTATAAAGAATGGGTTGCAATGATGCCATAAGGTATAAAGAATGGGTTGCAATGATGCCATAAGGTATAAAGAATGGGTTGAAATGATGCCATAAGGTATAATGAATAGGTTGCAATGATGCCATAAGGTATAAAGAATGGTCTGAAATGATGAAAAAAGGTATAAAGAATGGTTTGAAATGATGAAAAAAAGGTATAAAGAATGGGTTGCAATGATGCCATAAGGTATAAAGAATGGGTTGAAATGATGCCATAAGGTATAATGAATAGGTTGCAATGATGCCATAAGGTATAAAGAATGGTCTGAAATGATGAAAAAAGGTATAAAGAATGGTTTGAAATGATGAAAAAAAGGTATAAAGAATGGGTTGCAATGATGCCATAAGGTATAAAGAATGGGTTGCAATGATGCCATAAGGTATAAAGAATGGGTTGCAATGATGCCATAAGGTATAAAGAATGGGTTGAAATGATGCCATAAGGTATAATGAATAGGTTGCAATGATGCCATAAGGTATAAAGAATGGTCTGAAATGATGAAAAAAGGTATAAAGAATGGGATGCAATGATGCCGTAAGGTATAAAGAATGGGTTGCAATGATGACATAAGGTATAAAGAATGGGTTGAAATGATGCCATAAGGTATAATGAATAGGTTGCAATGATGCCATAAGGTATAAAGAATGGGTTGCAATGATGACATAAGGTATAAAGAATGGGTTGCAATGATGCCGTAAGATATAAAGAATGGGTTGCAATGATGCCATAAGGTATAAAGAATGGGTTGCAATGATGCCGTAAGATATAAAGAATGGGTTGCAATGATGACATAAGATATAAAGAATGGGTTGCAATGATGCCATAGATATAAAGAATGGGTTGCAATGATGCCATAAGGTATAAAGAATGGGTTGCAATGATGCCGTAAGATATAAAGAATGGGTTGCAATGATGACATAAGATATAAAGAATGGGTTGCAATGATGCCATAAGGTATAAAGAATGTTTTGAAATGATGCCATAAGGTATAAAGAATGGGTTGAAATGATGCAAAAAGGTATAAAGAATGGGTTGAAATGAATGAATGAATAGTTGGATTTAAAGTGAATCCGGCCACTATGGTCATATGTTCACTATTTTGCACTGCCATTTATTTATATGGTAGTGATTTAATTTATCCAGGAAAATGGAATGGTGCCACATCTTCCTGGCATTTATGCGCACAGAGTGCGCTATTTAATTTGGTCGTCATATCATACCCCTAGAAAGGGGCTAATGATATGAATGTTAGACCTGGGTGAGTGGGAATAGACCCATCACGCACTCAGCCTATCAACCAATCGAAAGTACGTACGCTTATTCCAAATTCAATCCAGCTTTTCTAGCGGATTTCCGTATGCCAAAATTGTGTAAACCACCGATGCAATTCATCAAATGGTAGAGTTGAAGAATTAAATTACGTTCCTAACTATGCCAATTTTCTAGTACAAAAGTGTACATATTGTATGTCCCTAACAAATTTTTTTTTGCTGATATGACTAAACGTCATTTGAAAGGTAGCCTCTGTCAGAGAGGATTAGATTGTAAATTTTGAACGGTGGGTCCGAATAATGATCAAGTTAGGCTTTTTGGATAGAGCTTATCAAGGAGGGTTTCCGTAACCAAGTGGAAGACCCTTTTAAGGCAATGAAAGACAATAGCCCTAAAAGGACTTTTTTTTTGAGAATCCCATGATCACTTGTTAATGACCGATTATCCCTCTGCTCCTGTGGTTGGTCCCTGTATACTTCTTGAGTGTCTTGTTTGACCCTGTACTCACTCGATGATTCCCTGTATACATCTTGGGTGTCTTGTTTTGGATTCTCACTCTAGACATCCTTGCTCCCTCGTCAATTTGCTTCCGTATTTTTCCCTATCAATTTGGAATTCTTTGTGCTGTATTGTGTAGAATATATAACTCCATATGACAACTATTTGCATTGTTAGTTAATGCATGATGTTATTAATTTACTGCAAGCCCTGATAGTTTTGGGGTTAACTATCTTTATAGTGTATGAATTTGAGGTCATTTTCTAAATTAGCATATTTTTGGTTGCAACCTTGTGTTGCTGGGCCTGATAGTCTTGGGTTTGAGACTACCTTATAAGATCTAATTTGGGGTCATAACCTATGCATATATGATGAGGTTTTTAGTTGCAACATTGTGTCGCTGGACTTGATAGTCTTGGTTTTGAGACTACCTCATACACTCTAGCTGGGACCATAGTTAGGGGCGCGTGTTAGCGGTTGTACTTTAACCACAGTGGTATCGCTTTTATTTAGGTGCCTATAATACCTTCGTAATATTAAACTCAGTTATAAGATGTTTTCAATTGGGTTATATAGAAGGAAGAAATTAGAAGCACAAGAGAAGAAAAGAGGTAAGACGCTTGCCTTATTGATTGTATAACTGGTAGTTAATATAACTTTTGATGTTTATACCTTTATGTATTTGTTTTATTTTAGGTTTACTTTTATTGTTCCATGTTATTTTACCATTCCATTAGGTTTGGTTGGTCTGGAGCCGACATGGGAACGTTATACCCAGCGTAGTGTAAGTGGGCTCCCTTAAGGGTAACCTATCCCTTTTTTTACCCCGTACGGTTCCTTCCCCTTAGAACAATATTATTTTATACGCATATTTAGGTACCAGTAAAACATTCATTTCATTTATGGATGATATGGTGTTATACTTATATTCTATCCATTAGCCCTGTAGTTCTAAGAAATTCATTTATATTATAGTATGATCTTTGAGGGTTTTTGTTGCATAATTGAATTATTTCTGGATATGTATTTGGTGCGGCGAGTTCTAATTGTTTAGTTATCAACATGTCTCTTTCTTTTTGCGTATTTTTACAGATGTAGAATATATGATACAGATCTTCCGGTACGTTACAGTGGAAGCAGTTGATGTTGTGCGGAAAAGGTCCTATATATTTTCCAAGACTATTAACTAATTTTGTTTTTCCAAGAATTATCTTATTTATTTTAGATTGTTCATAACTGCTGCACCTGGGTATCAGGATATTTCTATTGAATTCTTTGACAATACTATGTTAAAATCTGCTTTGTTTATTATGGTTCCAATCCTTTTGGTTGAAATGATGCAAAAAGATATAAAGAATGGTTTGAAATGATGCAGAAAGGTATAAAGAATTGGTTGAAATGATGCAAAAATGTATAAAGAATGGGTTGAAATGATGCATAAATGTATAAAGAATGGTTTGAAATGATGCAAAAAGGTATAAAGAATGGGTTGAAATGATGCAAAAAGGTATAAAGAATGGTTGAAATGATGCAAAAAGGTATACAAAATGGGTTGAAATGTTGCATAAAGGTAAAATAAATGGGTGAAATGATGCCATAAGGTATAAGGAATGTATTTAAATGATGCCATAAGGTATAATGAATGGGTGAAATGATGCCATAAGGTATAAAGAATGGGTTGAAATGATGCCATAAGGTATAATGAATGGGTTGAAATGATGCCATAAGGTATAAAGAATGGGTTGAAATTATGCCATAAGGTATAATGAATGGGTTGAAATGATGCCATAAGGTATAAGGAATGTATTTAAATGATGCCATAAGGTATAATGAATGGGTTGAAATGATGCCATAATGTATAATGAATGGGTTGAAATTATGCCATAAGGTATAATGAATGGGTTGAAATGATTCCATAAGGTATAAGGAATGTATTTAAATTATGCCATAAGGTATAATGAATGGGTTGAAATGATGCCATCAGGTATAAAGAATGGTTTGAAATGATGCAAAAAGGTATAAAGAATGGGTTGAAATGTTGCATAAAGGTAAAATAAATGGGTGAAATGATGCCATAAGGTATAAGGAATGTATTTAAATGATGCCATAAGGTATAATGAATGGGTTGAAATGATGCCATAAGGTATAAAGAATGGTTTGAAATGATGCAAAAAGGTATAAAGAATGGGTTGAAAAGTTGCATAAAGGTAAAATAAATGGTTGAAATGATGCCATAAGGTATAAGGAATGTATTTAAATGATGCCATAAAGTATAATGAATGGGTTGAAATGATGCCATAAGGTATAAAGAATGGGTTGAAATGATGCCATAAGGTATAAAGAATGGTTTGAAATGATGCAAAAAGGTATAAAGAATGGGTTGAAATGTTGCATCAAGGTAAAATAAATGGGTGAAATGATGCCATAAGGTATAAGGAATGTATTTAAATGATGCCATAAAGTATAATGAATGGGTTGAAATGATGCCATAAGGTATAATGAATGGGTTGAAATGATGTCATATGTTATAAATAATGGGTTCAAATAATGCAATAAGGTATAAAGAATGGGTTGAAATAATGCTATAAGGTACCAAGAATGTATTAAAATGATGCAAAAAGTATAAATAATGGGCTGAAATTATGCCATCAGGTATAATGAATGGGTTGAAATGATGCCATAATGTATAATGAATGGGTTGAAATTATGCCATAAGGTATAATGAATGGGTTGAAATGATGCCATAAGGTATAAGGAATGTATTTAAATGATGCCATAAGGTATAAAGAATGGGTTGCAATGATGCCATAAGGTATAAAGAATGGGTTGCAATGATGCCATAAGGTATAAAGAATGGGTTGCAATGATGCCATAAGGTATAAAGAATGGGTTGCAATGATGCCATAAGGTATAAAGAATGGGTTGAAATGATGCCATAAGGTATAATGAATGGGTTGAAATGATGCCATAAGGTATAAAGAATGGTTTGGAATGATGCAAAAAGGTATAAAGAATGGGTTGAAATGTTGCATAAAGGTAAAATAAATGGTTGAAATGATGCCATAAGGTATAAGGAATGTATTTAAATTATGCCATAAGGTACAATGAATGGGTTGAAATGATGCCATAAGGTATAAAGAATGGTTTGAAATGATGCAAAAAGGTATAAAGAATGGGTTGAAATGTTGCATAAAGGTAAAATAAATGGGTGAAATGATGCCATAAGGTATAAGGAATGTATTTAAATGATGCCATAAAGTATAATGAATGGGCTGAAATGATGCCATAAGGTATAATGAATGGGTTGCAATGATGTCATATGTTATAAATAATGGGTTCAAATAATGCAATAAGGTATAAAGAATGGGTTGAAATAATGCTATAAGGTACCAAGAATGTATTAAAATGATGCAAAAAGTATAAACAATGGGCTGAAATTATGCCATCAGGTATAATGAATGGGTTGAAATGATGCCATAATGTATAATGAATGGGTTGAAATTATGCCATAAGGTATAATGAATGGGTTGAAATGATGCCAAAAGGTATAAGGAATGTATTTAAA
Organism: Unio delphinus; assembly: GCA_029339505.1. Lineage (NCBI taxonomy): Eukaryota > Metazoa > Mollusca > Bivalvia > Unionida > Unionidae > Unio > Unio delphinus. The sequence goes on from JAQISU010000278.1 coordinate 3,752,148, forward strand.
TTATGCCATAAGGTATAAAGAACGGGTTGAAATGATGGCATAAGGTATAAAGAATGGTTTGAAATGATGCAAAAAGGTATAAAGAATGGGTTGAAATGTTGCATAAAGGTAAAATAAATGGTTGAAATGATGCCATAAGGTATAAGGAATGTATTTAAATTATGCCATAAGGTATAATGAATGGGTTGAAATGATGCCATAAGGTATAAAGAATGGTTTGAAATGATGCAAAAAGGTATAAAGAATGGGTTGAAATGTTGCATAAAGGTAAAATAAATGGGTGAAATGATGCCATAAGGTATAAGGAATGTATTTAAATGATGCCATAAAGTATAATGAATGGGTTGAAATGATGCCATAAGGTATAATGAATGGGTTGAAATGATGTCATATGTTATAAATAATGGGTTCAAATAATGCAATAAGGTATAAAGAATGGGTTGAAATAATGCTATAAGGTACCAAGAATGTATTAAAATGATGCAATAAGTATAAACAAAGGGCTGAAATTATGCCATCAGGTATAAAGAATGGGTTGAAATGATGCCATAAGGTATACAAATGGGTTGAAATGATGTCATGAAGTATAACAAATAGGTTGAAATGATGCAATGAGGTATAAAGAATAGGTTGAAATGAGACAATATATTATCAATAATTGGTTAAAATGATGGAATGTGGTATACACAATTTATTGAAACGATGGCATCAGGTATAATGGTAGACCAGGTTTGCTTCATTTCAAATGACAAATGGAATTAATGCGTAAAAGCCATGGGAATTTATTTCTTCTAAGTTTTTCTCCAGCGTGGCAGTTCTATGTGGCATGAACATATTTGGTCTGCATATGAACTCATCCCAGTAGTTAAGAACTATAAAGTGCACATGAATTCGTCAAAAGGTGAAGTGCCACGAACTGCATATGAATAAACCAAATGATAAAGCACAATGATTTATTTGACACGAAGAACACAGCTTGATAGCAAATCTTCATCAGTTGGTACTTCACACAATTTTTTTTTATTTTCTATACCTTTACCGGCTTTTGATCAATGGGTTTGACGTTAATATTATTGTTGTTGGCATTCATCGAGACACTATAGAAATACGCCCACGAGAGATGGTTATGGTTGGTGGTTGTGCAGCGTCGCTAGTAGCTAAGTAGCCCAACACGGTGGCAGCAAACCTTGCTGAACTTGAAAATTGAGCCTGGTCTGCCTCTTCTTCCTCCGAGATAGCTTTTGATCAACTAGCAAGCATAGCTTGTCCGCGTCGGCTTTAATACCAGTAATCAGAGAGTGGCATGAGCTGGGCCTGTCTAGAACAGGCTCATCCCAGGTGTTGACATCAATGTCCAGGGCTTTCATGTCGAGCTTGCAGACATCCTTGAAGTGGAGATGTGGCCGTCCGATCGACATATTTCCAGAGTCAAGTCCCGAATAAAGAAGGTCTTTGGGGATCCCTCTGGCATCCATCCGACGTACATGGTCCAGCCATCTCATGATACGTTAGATAACGATTATTGCCATGGTGGGAATATTGGCACGTTCAGGCATCTCATTGTTTGTTACTCGATCACGCCATGTGATTCAAGTATATGTCGGAGACATCGCATGTAAAAGGCACTTAGTATTTTCTCTTGAGAGGCGTACAAAGTCCAGGTTTCACTGGCATACAGGAGAGTGCTTAGCACGCAGGACGGTTCACGGTTATCGTAGTTTTCAGGGTTAACATATTGTTCTTCCACACTCTGTGCGACAACCTGGAGAGAGTTTTTAATGCCTTTCCAATCCGTTTGTTGAGCTCAGACGAGCGATAAGTTGTTGGTGATGATATAGCCTAGGTACGTAGACTGACTGTCTACCTCAAATTTTTAGTTGTTGATCATAATGCTTGGTAGATATGCGTTCTGAGTCATCCGGTGTATTTTCTTTAGACTGATGGTCAGCCCAAACTCACCACATGCGTTAGTAAAGAGATTCATCAGGTGCTGTACCTCAGCTTCTGTGTGAGTGTCTTGGGCAGAATCGTCTGCGAAGTGCATTTCCATGATGGCTGCTTCACGCACTTTGTTTTTGGCTTTTAGTCATGCCAGGTTGAACAGTTTGCCGTCTGATCGCGTGCGCCTGTTGATCCCTTCTGTAGACGTTCCAAATGCATTTTTGATCCGGACAGCGAAGAAGATGCCAAAGAGAGTGGAGGCTAGGACGCAACCTTGTTTCATTCTGCTCCGGGTGTTTAAGGGGTCGGATATTGATCCATCATACTGCACTGTGACTTTTATGTCATGGTGGAAGGACTGGATCATGCTTAGCAGCTTTGGAGGGCATCCAATCTTTGCCAGGATTGTGAAGAGTCCGTCTCTGCTGACCAGATCGAACGCCTTGGTGAGTTCTATAAAGGCCAGAAAGAGGGGTTTGTGTTGTTCTCTACATTTCTCCTGCAGTTGCCTAACGGATCGTGTCAAGTGTGGACCTCTCTGCGAACTGCGACTCTGGATACACTCTTTCAACATGCGTCTGAAATCTGTTCAGGATGACGAGTGCGAAGACTTTACACACGATACGGAGAAGGGATATCCCCCCTGCAGTCGTTACATTTACTTATGTCGCCTTATATTCTTGTACTGAGGCACTGCACTCTCATCGCAGCACAGGCAGAGGTGGTCGTGCAGGCGTGTGAACTGCACGCTGAAGCAGCACTTGATGACTTATGCTGGGATGCCATCCTTCCCTGGTGCTTTATCTAAGGAAAGTTTCTCAAAGGCCTTCGTTAGTTTTACCACAGTAGGGTTTTCGTCCAGTTCGACCTTGAACGGGAGGTTTTCAATAGCGTGGAGCGCATAGTTGGTCATGCGGTTCTCTCTGGAGTGCAGTTCATTCAGAGTAGTACTCCATCCAACACTCGATCTGCTTGGCCTTGTCGTGGGTGGTAGCACCTGCGAAAGCCTTCAGTGGTGCTATAACTTTCTTCGTGCGAGTCATTGCTTTCTATAAGCCATCGTACTTGGATATGATGTTTCCGACATCTGCTGATGACTAGATGATCTGACAGAGCTTAAGCCAGTATGCATTGGCGCACTGCCTGCTAACCTTTTTACTTTGCTTGTGGAAAATCTGTATGCCTGTTGAGTTCTCTGCCGAGGGGACCGTTTGTATTCCAGGTGAGCACTGCAACGGTCTTCTATGGCTGGTGTGAGTGTGGCGGAGTTAGCCGCAAACCAGTCGTTGTTCTTTCACTGCATGTTACCAAAGATAGGTGTGGCTGTGCCGTACAGAGTCTATCTGATGTGATCCCATCTCTATTTGGCACTGCCTGTTCGAGGTTCTGAATCACGTCTTGGAGAAGACATAAGTGAATTATTAATCAGCCTTGTCTGGATATGATATCTTGATCACGTCTTGACTAGAACGGTGTATCTTCTTTGGCTGAAACTTCATTTTGCAGAACACCAGCGAGTGGTCAGTTGGGACGGTACCTTATTGTCTGGGAGCTGCCCAGTTTGGGGTGGGTGGTAGCTGTCCCGTGAGAACCGTTGTTCTCTCCTACCTTTGGAAGTCCATTGCGATAACAACCCTTGGAACCCATGTTTTTATTAAAGGATGTAATAAATGACAATAAGGTCTGGTATTAATATTAAAGAAAACAGTTAATACCAATGGGTTTTGGCATTAATATTAAATCCCTTAATCAATACAAAGGAGGTCTGACATTGCTATTATAATCAATTTCAATGAGATTTTGGCATTACTATTATAATCGATTATAATGAGATTTGGCATTAATGTTATAATCAATTACAATGAGATTTGGCATTAATAAAAAATCCATTAATCAATATCAAGTAGGTCTGGTATTGCTATTATAATCATTTACAGTGAGATTTGGCATTAATATTATAATCAATTACAATGAGATTTGGCATTAATTTATTATAATCAATTGCAATGAGGTGCGGCATTAATATTATAATTATTTACATTGAGGCTTGGCATTAATTTATTATAATCAATTACAATGAGGTTTGGCATTAATTTATTATAATCAATTGCAATGAGCTTTGGCAGTAATATTGAAAGACAAGTTTCAGCGTGTGTCAGATAAATAGCACATACAAAAGGTAAAACTCGAACTTATATGATATTTATGACATTGTAGGAAAGCAGACTAATTCTAATGAGAAATACAATGTTTCTAAGAAGGATAAAACTGTTTGATATAATGAATGAAATTGTTGATTCTTCTGAGTAAAAAATGTGGATGATTGTTTTTAAGGAAAACTGTGTCTAAGTAGAACTGTACGATGACTCTCCACTGCAGTAGTTATGCATGATGCAGTAATTGACCAGTGTTTTAAAGACCATGACTGGGGGTCATTTTGAGCAATTGATCTATGTATGATGTGATCTATACACAGAATTCAGTTTTCTTCTTAAAAATATTGGAGATTAACTCACACATTTACCCCCACCCCGCCAAACAAGAGGATTACATGAACTATAATGCCTGAACGACTCAACTTTACTGAAACAATTGGCACCAGTCTAATAGACTGCACATGAATGGCATACGGGGGTGAGGGTGGGTGCCCGATATATCGGTAACTAGAACAAGATAACTTCCCACAATCGAAAAATTGACCAAACATTTTTTGCGCATATCACCTTTTGTTTACAAACATTTACTTTACGCAACGTAGGTTGCATTGGAATCTTACTAATCTGATAATGGTTTGCACATATTCTGGAGTGGGGGTGTGGTTCTTTCGAATTCATTTGAAGCAGCTGCAGCTGTTTCTAATGGAAATAAAATATACAGAGAAAGAAATGTTGTTTTCCGAAGTTAGTGTGATTGGACGCTACTTGAGTTACAAACACAAAAATAATATCGAAATTTAAATTTTTACCTAAAGAGAGGTTAGTCTGGATCTACCGAGCTCCATTTCCTAAATAAATTTTTGTACATGTAACTATATGATTTCTAGAGATATGCTAAGAAAGAAGGGCATTAGTACCAAAAGCAGGAAATATTAGTTAACAGTGCAAAATGCAGAGTATGTATTACAACCAACTAAACTATTATTTCAGTTTAATGTGCATTTACATGTGGGTGTAAGGGGGGGGGGGGGGGTTGTATATGTGGGTGTGGAACATAATTTCTTGTTTCGCCGCTGCTATATTCAATGTTTTTAAATGCAATTGAAAAACATTTGACAAACCAACAACTATTGCAATACACCTGATCTGTTCAGACACTATTTACTGGAAGCAACACCTTTTAAACGTTTTAGTGTTTAACTTTGTTACAATTTGTTTGTGACAGTGGGAAAGTGAAGAACCTAAGTCATACACTGTATAGATATATATATATATATATATATATATATATATATATATATATATATATATATATATATATATATATATGTGTGTGTGTGTGTGTGTTTGTGTGTGTTTAATAAAACTGAAATTCTGTCATAATCAAATTTTGAAATGACAACATGACAAAGAGTTCTAAGGTGCTGAACAAGTGACCTAATTTAGTAAGCACCTCAACTTACAAAGCACAAATGTTGAAGAGAAAGTGTTGACATAACGAGTTTCTTCCAGTATCTACAACTGTATAAAAATTCATAGGTCAACTTCGATCTAAAAAAATCTAGTTTTAGGCGTGAACTAGTTTAAGGCGTGAACAAATCTGGTTCAAAATAAGTGACTGAAAATTGAACCTTTTTTAAAACATTTTAGCACCGAATCTCAATTTGTATTAAAGCTATGCCAATTTTCCGACACCTCTTAACAACTTATAATTGCTTCATTCAAACCATGAAAATGCAGAAAATGTTTTACAATGTCCCTCAAGCAACATCAGCGGAAAAACTAGTTAAGTCAAAATAATTGAAGAATAAGATTAATTGGAGAGAGAGAGAGAGAGAGAGAGAGAGAGAGAGAGAGAGAGAGAGAGAGAGAGAGACATACACACACACAAACATACATACAATATTCTCCCACCCTACAGTCACAAGCCCTGGCTTCACCATTATCATTATCCCGAGATGCAAGATGCAATGGTGACCATCGGATAAGATAAACAAATTGTTGAAAACGAAAGAGAAACATAAAAATACACTTAAAGGTCGAGACACACACATTCTCGAGACGAAGACATTGTCTCCTAGATAATGCAATACCCGATCTGAAAACTATTTGACAACAATGTCCTACGCAATACGCCAAATCTTTAAAGATGGACGATATCTGACAAAACAATATCTTTTTCAATGAATCGAATCTCGCAAACTTTACCGAAGTTACCAAATTTGAACGGAAGAATTCTGGAATATTAATTACATTTCAAATTCTTATTTATTCTACTTCCGACAAGAGATCCGCTTACCTTTGACCTATTAGATATTAGGTCCACTGTAGTGTATCCCATCACAATTAAATTGCCATAGCCCTATAAGATATTTGACCTATTAGATATCAGGTCCTTTGTAGTGTATCCCATAGCAATTAAATTGCCATAGCCCTATAAGATATTTGACCTATTAGATATTAGGTCCACTGTAGTGTAACCCATAGCAATTAAATTGCCATAGCCCTATAAGATATTTGACCTATTAGATATCAGGTCCTTTGTAGTGTATCCCATAGTAATTAAATTGTCATAACCCTATAAGATATTTGACCTATTAGATATTAGGTCCACTGTAGTGTATCCCATAGCAATTAAATTGCCATAACCCTATAAGATATTTGACCTATGAGATATTAGGTCCACTGTAGTGTATCCCATAGCAATTAAATTTCCATAGCCCTATAAGATATTTGACCTATTAGATATTAGGTCCTTTGTAGTGTATCCCATAGCAATTAAATTGCCATAGCCCTATAAGATATTTGGCTTACGGTTATTTATCCCATTTATCTACAGTATTCTATTAATAATCAACTGTCCAGATATACTATGATTAAGATGATACTCTTCTTGCAGAGGAACACAATGATTTCGTCAATGACGACCTTAGTTCACCTTATCGAAAACTATAGCTGCATGGTATTTCCGGTATACTGTTGGCATTCCATTCAAGTTTCTCTGTCTAATATATTAACAGAGTGGCTGTATCGGTATATAGATAATCGTATTCTCTCTTGGCTTTTCATAATGATTATATGCATTTAAACCTAGTACTTGACCGTGTCCAAAATCACGTTCATCGTGCACCTGACGAAGGATATATATTTTGTAAACATTGTATTTATAGCTAATATTTCTCTATTAGTGTGGATTAAATATTCCAATCATTATTACTGTAAATAGGTTTATCTGAATTTGAGTATAAAGATGCAGTATTGATTTTTACATCAGAATATTTTATAATGGAAAATTGCATTAAGTGACAGAATGTTTTTTAGAAACTGGCAATTACGACCTTAGTCAAATAGAGTGCTAAATATTCTTGTTTATCTAAAATTTACATATTCTTGCGTCTTTATATTATGAAATAAAATCAGTCTTATTGGTGTGTTAAGTTTTTCATTTGAGTGGATTTCTTGATTCAAATTATTATTCGCTAAAAATACGATGTTCATCAAAATTATTCTTTGCTGGAACATTAATTTCGAATTTTTGTTAATTTAGACAAAAACATTAGTGGATTATAGCATTGTGATGCATTAAAAGACTCTTAGCACATCATCACAATACATGCCGCTGGCACACTAGAACGTTCGAGACTACAGGCACAATCAGTATGGGAACTTGTTTTGAATACGACTGAAATTCAATTGCAACTTTATACGTTTGGACTTGAAATATAACCCTTATGACCATTTAGATTTAATTCACAATTATATAAGTTCTTTTTTGTTAAATTTCGCTTTGTTTTCTAAGAAAATAAACTATTTGTTGAATTTTACAAAACTTGTTGATTTTAGCCCCTATGTGTTACTTAGTTCAAGACCATATAGTTGTAACACTAGTAAATTACAGGATTCTGTGTCAACACCTCTTTTTTATACAAACATACTCGTTTAAATTAGCACAATGGCTTTCACAGGGTATGGGCTATATTTAAAGGTTAATCATCCAAATTTAACTACAGTGTTTAGATTACAACTTATACAGCAATTAGCATATATATTTCAATTTATTTACTAAAGGTGCCGACCAATTAATTATCTGAGAGAGGGCTGCGGTTTCTTTTAAACTTAGATTACATTTTTTGTATATCAACATAAATACTTTTCTTTAATCATACAATGGATATAGTATGGTGCTGTTTTGTTATAAGTCAGAGCAACACATTTTTCCAGCAATTGACTTAGGAAATTTTTAAAAAATCGTTTCCGGTATCTCTCTAACACATTAAAGTATTGGTCCCTAACATATTGCTGTATACTATGGCAAGTTCGCGGATTGTTGAGAAATGCCGCGTTATACCGCGGTACAAAATTTTTCGGGGCAGTATTTGTTACATTTTATCAACATCTAAGGCATTATATTCTATCGACTGAAATATGCTCCCATATAAAATCTAATCTTTTAAATGTACAGCTCTATCAAGAATTTGCATAAGAAACAAAACGACTTACTCTCGAATTAACATCAATTATGAGGAAGGAATATGTTGTTATAAAATGTTACTACACATGAATATCGATCTTCAGCAATGGGTTATATCGACTCGGTTAAAAAACAGATCCCAACACTATGAACATGTTTCCATTTAAGAACAAATTTCATATTTACAAGAACATAAAATTTAAGAATATATAAAATCAACCTTCATAGATTAAAGGAACTATTACAAACAGGTTTAAAGGCAAAGTTTTTTCTTCTTCTTCTCCAGATACAAGACGCATTGTTGGGAAATGTTCCTTATGCAAATGAAATGGTCCAGAAGATGAACTCTAATATATGCCTAATTGTTTTTGTTTCTTTTTAGTACACATAATTACGAGTCTGATGTAATATTGTAGTGGTCAAACCCATCCGAAAGTAATATATTGTTTATTCTCCTGAATGATGGTCAATGGATGATGGCCAAATTACGTTTGAATACCATCTGCTATAGTATAAAAAACATTTATCACCATTGGTGTTGGCGTTAATTTGGGTTTAATGATATTTCTTCAGCGCACGATAGACATAGTGACCAGTAAAACTGTTAGAAAAAGAACCCAGAAATATCTCTGGAAGAACCACATACCCACTCGAAGCTACTGGCAAGCGTTAACACCTACCCACAATGTCCGAGCTGGATTTACCATTATCATGTGATATCAGAAGAATTAACAGTGATTTACTTCATAAATAATTTAGCTTACAATAAATCGATTACGTGAAAGCAGCAAATGTTTAAAGCCTGAATGTGTGGCTGCGGAATCCTTTGGTAGCAATACGAAAATACAGACTAGGATTCCGTACTGAATTTCTGTTCCATTACTGGAATACAAGATTAAATGGGAATGCAAACAAATATCCTGCACCAGAAAACTTTTTATTATTTTAGGACGATCATTCTGGGAAGAATTTGGCAATCTAAACGTTTTTCTCTCTCCACATTTGGAATCAGATAAACGGGTGGGTGGGAGAGAGGAGCAAAGCTGTCGTTTTGTCCTAAACACATTCTTTATCAACCAGACATTAACAGTCACTCTTCTTGCACGCAGTGACGAAGGTCGCCTTCACAGCAGACATAATATCACAGACGCATAAATAACCATCAGCTTGTGACCACTTAATTCTGTAGCATATATTGTATATAAAAGTCATCAAAAATTATATCTCAGAGAGAGAGAGAGAGAGAGAGAGAGAGAGAGAGAGAGAGAGAGAGAGAGAGAGCAGTGATACGTATTATGTATATTTTCTAATATATCATAACCAAGCCAGTGACGGTTCATTACAGAGAAGTAATGACTATATGTATTCTCTTTTCTCAAAAATTGTGTTTCTGGTGGATGAATACTTTAAGATTTGCATGTTGTACAGTCTATCTGTTTCATAGCCAACATGTTGTTTTAGCACTCACAAATAAGATGCGATAGTTCGGAACTAATGCACTACATACACAGAATATAACCCTTGAATTCTGTGCACGACCTTGTGGTGAATTTTGCAATATTTTTTTTCTATATTTATGTAATTAAGACGGAACTTCTGAAACACAAGTGTTTAATATCGTGATTAAGAAAGAAAAAATAAATCTTTGATGGTTGAGCAAAATAGCAGTTATATTCTCGTACAGCAGAAAGAGACGTATTGTGCTTGTCCATTACGTTAGGTTCGACAAAAACAATATATTTGAACATCTAAAACGACTATTATGTTGAACATATCTCCTAATGACGACGACGATAATGACATCAAAAATACCTTCTTTGATGCATCAGTTCATCCACGTCTTTAAAGTTCTAAATATATTTTACAAATGTTCATCAGCAAGGGTTCAACAAACTTCAACCAAACTGTTTCAGAATAGCATCTTTAAAAATGTGCTTTATTTTAATGGAAAGAAGAACTGATAAAATCAAATTTCATCATGACAATAAACGTGCTTGCAGATGAAACGAACCAAAGCACGTATAAAGTACAGATGGCGCTCGTGGCCTGACGTGAATATCAATTGACAACATATTTTAGGAATTATAAATGTTCTTTGGCACATAATATTTAATGGTATGCATAGTCTTTCAGCCAAAAATGATTAGTCTCAACGTTTTTTCCTTTTTGTTTACTTATGCTTTGTGATCATTTTTATTCAAGTAGGCTTTACAGGCATAGATTGATCTCGACCGATGAATATATTAAGCCAATATTAAATGGAATGAAGGCTTTACAATGATTAATCGCCTGGTACTATTCCAAAAGATCGAAATTTGAATGCGTATTTGATTAGTACGCACCTAAAAATCCATATTAAAAAAGAGTTAGTGAGTTAATCTCCTCCGTGAAAAGGAATTACGTCACGCTAATTAACATGCTGATAAAAGAGTGAAACCTTGAATCAATATAAAGTATTAAAATGTTGAGGAGGCAAGGTATTCTGAACCATCAAACTCATTAATGTTGTATGTATGTATGTATGTATGTATGTATGTATGTATGTATGTATGTATGTATGTATGTATGTATGTATGGATGGATGGATGGATGGATGGATGGATGGACGGATGGTACGCGAAACTTAAGTTTATTATCAGCATTAATGTATGCCGGTACTGATGTATTTGACTCTTCGAAGACCACACTTATAAGCATTCGGAAAGTGAGTCGATATGACAGAAACACTGATAGATTTCCGTTCGATGATCTGAAGCTTGTAAAATAAATTAGCAAGCATGCTAATATTCACTGAATCTAATACAACTAGTTTCTTCGGCCTAATGAGATCAATATTTATACTCATTACAAGATAACTAACTGTATATATTATTTAACAGGTAAACTGAATCAATGTTAGATTTGAATCTATCTTTTGTGTCAGGCTCTGGTAACACAAATTAGTTTTTATTGGAGGAATTATCGTTATTGGAAATGACGCATCATTGAATGTCAGTGAAATGCAATATAAAATAATGAAATTATTTCTCCCCGAAAACAATTTTCCTCAAATAGAACAAATAAATAATTATCTTTCTTGAAACTCAGCAAATGAGATTTCACACAGTTATTTTCGACCTTTAGATTTCCAGTTATATCTGAAAGTTATTTCAGATAAGTTTCGAAATTTATGGGTTCGTGTGTGTCTGTGTACGTGCGTTCGTTCGTAAGTTTTTATGATTTCGATTTGTAACGCAGCTTAAGAAATGTCCAGTCATATCACTACGATGTCTGTAGTGTGGCAGTTTATAGTGATATCTAGCATTGGAACATAACGCCGCATATATGTAGCATTATGCTCCACACAGTCACATTATCCTTACACCAGGCCGACAAGTCCTAACATTAACTGTTTGTACCAAATAATTTTATAATTCTTTGGCATGACTCGGCCTGGGTTTGAACACACGACCTCGCCTATATGTGTGTGTGTGTGTCTGTGTGTGTGTGTCTTTGTGTGTCTGTTGCTGAAAGTATACTTAGTAGAGGAAGAACCGGGTAATAAAAAAAAAAAAAAAATAACACCGCCCACAGGAAACGACAAGCAGCATTCTCGAAGTGAGTGGTATGTAATTAAGTACTGAACATATAGTATGCATCTGCAACGCAATTTGGCGTGAAATTACATGATAATAGCAACACAAGTGAGATCCAGAATGTATGATTTATAAAATACCTAAAAATCTTGTGTGGCTTGTTCAACTCTGGAAAGATACAATATTTTATCGAGAAACCATTTTAGCTTTGAAATATGCATCCCGGAATAATACCACGGGTATATGCTAACTGTAAATTAGACAAGAGAAAACAAAACGCTTTTGTATTTTTAAAGATGAAATATAGAGCTGGGTACCACGAATATGTTTATAATGTTTGTGCCCCGGTATAATGCGATATGTCTCAATATTCCGCGGTACGTTTCATTATATACAACACTAATAATTGGGACCAACGATTTAATGTTTTAGGGCGGGGAAATGTTTTATCTGTCAATAGCTGGATAAATGTTTTCTCTAATTTATAACAAAATAACACGATATATAATGTTGAGGAGGCAATGTAATCGGAACCATCAAACTCATTAATGTATGTATGTATGTATGTATGTATGTATGTATGTATGTATGTATGTATGTATGTATGTATGTATGTATGTATGTATGTATGTATGTATGTATGTATGTATGTATGTGTGTGTGTGTGAAAATATGATTTGGAAGTCTTTATAATGTGAGTCTGGAAACGTGAATGCCAACTGTGTGGTTTAACTTGTGCCAACATAAACCATTTTTGCCTTCGTATGTGATCAAAATCATAGTCCCAAATGACACTCAAAGAGATCAAATAGCACCGTAGCTTTTTCCGATTTCCCTTTAACAATCCTTTTGATGAGCATAAAAGGCAGTCGCTAAACACCGAGCTGACGGCAGTCAAAGAGCTTTTATTGCCTGGGTCAAAAGCCAGGAAAAAAATCGATTGGTCGTCATTTTCGAAGACGAATAACAGTGTTTTATCTTATTCAATGCAAACTATATAACCACGAGAAACACGTTAATTGCTGTGGTTTTACCGCACAAAGACTATTTTTCTTGAGTTGGGAAGTTTTGAAATTTAAAAATCGATTTTCGATTCTTATCAACCGATCAAGCATTGATATTAATTAGTTGAAGATGTTTTCTATAACGTACATGGAAAGCGTAATTTGTGCATACTTGGAACCGTTTATTTGCGTCCCTTAAATCACTGAATGATTTCTGTCATCACGTTATCTAACTAAAGGTTCCTTATTGGCAGATATTGGTCGTTGATCGACCACAAATGAAGTCACATGTCTAAAATTATCATCTTTTCGCATGATGTTTATCTAACTTAAATTCTTGTCAGTTTTCGAAATCCAAACATTTTGGTCGAAAAGAAATCTTTTCTCAATCAACAAAATCGATTTAAATCCATCATTTTGTAAACTATTATTTGTGACTTTAAAAAAAACAACTCATACAAGAAGCTTTTGACCAATCTTTGACAAAATTATGGCTTATCATTGCAAACGAAGGGTTATTGATATTTTCTTACCTTAGAGGTAGATCCAGATGAATAGAAGAAGGGAATAGAAAGACTAAATGGTGCCTTATTACCAAAAAACAATCTATGTGTTATCGATGATTTTCAGTTGCATGCAAAATTCATCAAGGCATTTTTTGCTGAAAGGTAGGTCAGCATAGATGAGTTGACTGTGATGTAAAAGAAAGCTTAAACGAGCAAAGTATACGAATCATGTGACAAAATATTTAGCAATTTTCGTGTCGCGTAAAACGCAAAACACATACATTGCATTGCAGAAGTAAAGCATGTATATTCCGCCCTTTAAATCTAAAAAATGTGGACTATAAAAGGAAGAATGTCAATATGATGTAAATATATCTAATAAGACGTTTTTTGTTTCTACACTTCATTATAACTGCAAAACCATAGAAACGTTTCGAGCTGCTGGCAATCTTTTTAAATTGTATATAGATGTCGCTGTTTGATTTGATTGTAGCCACGTGCATGTAGTCATGCACATTGCGATGCAAACTGAATACCAAAATGAAAAAGTAGTTCAGTTGTGAAACATGTTTATCTTTATCAAATACCGACTGTTCACATTGTTATAACCCCGTCTTAAGGTATCCCGTGGACGTCGAAATTGTTTGCATTAAAACAGTCAGCATATTTACAACCAAGTACTGACAAAGTAGCATATCCGTAATGTCACATCGTACACTGAAACTATATCGTCTGAGTTGAGTTTTTCTTAAGCAGACTGAGTTTTAAATATTATCAAGAGATATATGAAAGTGATCTTTGCAAGCCATCAAAATAAATAAAGTAATGGGGCCAGAAGTTTGGAACTAATTTGTTACTCTTAACATAAAGATGTGACCATATGAATTGGTCGGCGTAGGGATAATCTCCAAAAATTGCATAGTAAATCGCCAGATAGCGGAGTCGCTTTTTTGTAGAGGATAGGGCACAGAATGTTATGGATCCAGAAATATCATTTACAGGGGCGCGGAAACAAGTTGGCGAAGGTTCTATGCGACAGAATCGCAGACGAGGCCGCTGGATCAATACTTCCGCAAGTTCTTGCTACTCCCCGCCCCATTCCCCCACCTTTATCCGATCCTGGACATAACCTCCCAGTTATCTAGACAGGTTATCTATCGGTTATGTCATGACCACAGTATTTATTTACACTGGATATCACTGTTTCATACAGAGAGAGAAAAAAATATTGGTAAAAATCCTATTATTATCAATTGTGACTTGAAATAATGACACATGCCTTGAAAACAAAAACTCCTCCATTTAAGTCATTCTCTTGTTTCCAACCAATATGTCCTAATTTTAAAAAATCCCTATTGACTGATCAGACAAGACATAAAACTTTCGGCGATATTAGGCATCCAGTCAGCATGTGACAGCAGCGTGAACCCCATTAAATAACTGCAGCAGACCAGTAAAAAATGTTAGGACTGTTGTACTGTTTTAGGAAGTTTCATGCATTGCTGTCGTCACTGATGTAGCGCCATAGAGAGCGATCACGGACCCTGGGGTAAGAAACACCCGAGCTTCTCATAGTTCTTGTTCAAACGTAATTCTTTTTGTATAAAATTAAAAAGTGTTGCTTGGCCCAGGGATATATCCACGGTTGCCCCCCCCCCCCCTCCGTCGGCCCTGCACTGATGTTCATGGGTGACTTTGTCTTACTATACATTGTGCATATTTACTAAAAATTAAATACCTTTTAAGAATATTTTAATGTTAAAATAGCATCTGTTGCCTGTTTTTCTTATTCATATCTGAGTATTAGACTTTGTTATCAGATGGCAAATGTGCATTTCTAAATTCAACAGTAAATTTTCGCCATATCCATAACTGAACTTTTATACTTACCTTGTATTGACCTATTTAAACTTATTAATTTGCTAATAGCTGTAGATATGACAAAACGTGATAGTGAATTGAAACAAAACCTTATCATGTAACTTGATGTCATTTTGTTGTGATTTTTTGCACCTGTAGATAAATTATAAAATTTTCAGGAATTTTTTAAATTTCAAGACGGTATCTTTAAGAGATTGGTTATCTGCACGTCGACAATTATTTGGTTTCCAATGGAAATTTTCACGAGCAAAATCTAATAAATTTTTGCTTACAAGCGATCTATTTTCTTATAATACCCTCATAATGTTTGGCAATTTGATTATTTTAGCTTGTGAGAACTAAGCTCTTCCAATGTAAGAATGATGATATCAATATAAAAAAACTTTAGAAAGTCACAAATAAGGTTTCGCTTTGTGACTGTAAACTTTACCGCTCTGGTGGCCCAGTGGCTAGAGCGTCTGCCTTGGATGCCGGAGGTCGTGGGTTTGATCCCTGCCACGTTATACCAAAGACTTTTAGAAAGGGTACTAACAGCTGCCTCGCTTGGCGTTCATCATTATTGGGATAGTGTTTGGACTGGCCTGGATGGTGTCAGGATAACGTGTCTGGGTGGGACAAGATGTTCCATATCTGTAGCATGATTCATGTTAAATATCGAATTTTGAATAAGCAATGAACCTTAATTTTGGATGTGGCTAGGTTAGAGATTTTATCACATTTAAACCAGAAAAGTATTTGGTGAAGAGTCATTTCGACCTTATTCTTAAATTTCTTTAATGTCAATGTTAAAACTTCAAAAGGGTCAGTATTCTGATTCAATAAAATCGACGGGATATTCTAAAAAGTGTTTGAGAAAGAGACAGCTGAACTTCCTATCCGTGTCAAATAGTCATTCTTCAATTGAACAAATTATATAACGTAGTTCAGAGATTCTGACTGACAAACAAATGTTTGTCATTTGATTTGTTTTATAGAAATTGCTGTTTGGCCGAGTGAAATTAAGGCATACATCTTGGTATTAATGCCCATTTTAAAGTAACAACCTGGGTCGAAATTCTTTAGTCAGAAATTTCCTGAGAGTGAGAGGTTTGGCTAACAGGAAAGCCTTAGAAAGAATAATGATTTCCTTCTGTCTTGCGAGAAAGACAAGGGTTTAGTACTGGATGTACAAGTTCTAATGTTCACAAAATTAAGGATCGCAATTTTAATTTCATGTAAACTTCTATTTTTTTTTATTGCTTGTTGTATGCAACTTGTTGATATGACTAGGTTGCAATTTCACGGAAAAATGTTGATGCTAGAATTATGTAATTTATTGCATTTAATTTAATGGAAATGTGTTGATGCTAGAAATGTTATGCAATTTATCTTATATTCAGTTTCATGGAAAAGTGTTGTTGCTAGAGTTGTTATGCAATTTATCTTTTAATTTTACAGTTTTTGGTTCGTTAGCAGAATCGATTGCATGCGATCCAAACATTCAAATTTGCAAGATTTAATGGGTTATATGAATAAATATGAAATAATTTTCTCTGTTAGGACGATACTGATTATCGTGAGTTAACGAAACTGCCTACTATTTTTGCTTTTGTAATGTTTAAATAATCTGGAAGTGAGTAAGGATATGTGAATTTATGCATAAGTAATCGAACACGAAGTAGCTTACGGTAAATTTCCGACAGATAAGTCACGTGATTATCTAGGGCAAGGTAACTACCCTTGGTAGGCTTTATGCAGTGTTTGAATGGAGAGTCTTCTGAGCACCATAAATGCAGGAGTTTTATATACATCTAACAAGTAGGAAAAGTGGTAGATATATAGCAATTTAGGGATAATTTTGTCCTTTAAGGAAACAGTTTTCCGAATGAGAGGAGACTCGATAGTTTGGAGACGGAGTCTTAAAAAAAAGAAGTGAAGAGTGAGGTCCGATAGAGGAAAGTGACAAGTAGAGAGTAAAAATCTAAGAAGTCCAAAAAGGACGGGGCTGTTGGAAACGGGAGGCACAAGAAAATAGGAACGTTGAACAACAGTCGAGGGGCAGGTGATTCAATCAGTCGTGGACATTGCGCTTTTTTCACCACCTGTTATGATGATGTAATAAATCCAAATACGGCACATCAAATAAATCCTGTTGACAGCATTTAAGTTGAAATGAAATTGCCGCCATTAATTTCTTTAAGTAAATTTGTTATTTTTCGTGTCTAAGGTGGCTCGTATTGCATTATTTCTTCCCAATAATCTTACCCAGTACTCTGTTGATATTCTTTCACTCACACCGGGTCATAATATCGAGGGAGGTCATTCCATAGATAACGTAGCTAAATCAACTCTTACTAGAAGGGAGACAGTTTTACAATGCCCCATTGCTAGACAACACTATACATTTCTACATCGATATGACTGAAACATTGTTAAAGCTATGTTGAACATCCAAATCACATGACAGACACGTGACTGTAAACTTCTGTTTTATATGCGCTATATCGTTTGCTCTGATATATATTTCGCGTGGCATATGATGTGCAACAGTGTGACGGGTAGAAACACATTCACCGGAAGAGCGTCCAAACCAATGACGTATTACACAAAGTTCTGCATGTAGTAAACATGCTAAGAAGACTTTGAGGGAATATATTATTGACATTTGATGTGCTTGTTTTACTAAATTAGTAATGTTTCTAATGAAATGAAGATTAGTTATCTGAGTGGGGTATATTTCTGAAAAGATTGTAAATGGAGTGTATTTCTAGAAAGATTAAAGTAAGCGATTAAGTGCGTCAAACACGATGACTCCACAATGTAATGATACGTAGATGAATCTACATTTTTTAATTTTTTTTTAAAAAATTCCCCAGACATATTTTAGTATGAATTAACAGAAAATATCATAATTTAAAAAACAGCGAAAGAGCACCGTATACGTTTTTTTTAAAACCAAAATAACTGGCGGAGTTTCCATACATGAATGACCTGGGACTTGGTGTATCCTAATTTGCAAGATTTCGTACACAAATGAATGGTGTATACCAGTTTGCAATAATTAGAGCGCTACTGTGAAACAATTGAGCATTTGTATGTCTTACATTGAAAAGCACTACACTAATAGCCAACATAGACGGAGACTAAGACAAGGAAGAAAGTTAAAACAAGTGTAAAACGCGAATGTGATATGAATATCGCAACCATAAACTAATATATGCTTCTTTGTTCTCTTTCTGGTGTGGACCAAAATTCTCGTAAAAATTAGTTTTGCGTCTTCTTCGTGACACCCAGCTTTTGACACATAGTTTAAGGAAGATACTATCATAATTATTTCCAACTTCAAAGAAATAGGGGCAATATGTATTGGCTTGAAATGCTTTTCTCTTGGACACACCAAGGCGGCGTCCTGGGCTGGACTTAGCGGATACAATGTCCTTCAATTACGTGCTCGAAACTCTACTAGGTAGGCTATGACAGTTCTTTATGTTTAAGACCACTTTATTTTATATTTCTCAACTCCCTTCCACACTCTGCGCCATCGTCGCTAAATAAGCGACTCTACTATTTGACAATTTACAATCTAGTTCAGATGTTATCCCTACGCCGATCAACTCTGACATAACGTTTAGAGTTACAAATCAGTTCCAAATAACGTGGCCCCATTTATTTGATAGCTTTCATGACTAAATAAAGTTTGTATATACAATTCTTGGAATCAATTATAAACTAATCACATTTATTTATTTTTAACAAAAATGTGCTATTGTATGTTTTTGCAAAGCGTAAATTTACAGATGCTTATTGGAACACTTCCGTTGTCAAATCTTCATTTTCGGAGGTGCGCAGTTTGCACGTTGTAAAACTCTTCATTGCAGTCCTTAACTCTGTCTCTGGAAAAAAAATACCATTGACTGCCTTGTCTACATTATCAGTCTCTTTGTTGCTATTGCTACACAAATGCATGCATCTATGTATGTATGTATGTATGTAGGTAGGTAGGTAGGTAGGTAGGTAGGTAGGTAGGTATGTATGTATGTATGTATGTATGTATGTATGTATGTATGTATGTATGTATGTATGTATGTATGTATGTATGTATGTATCTGTGTATGTATGTATCAATGTATGTATTTATGTCTATGCAGCAGATGTCTGTATTGCTGTCTTTTGTATGTTATGATCCAATTATTGACCATCGAATTGAAGAAATGATGGATGGATGTCATATGAAGAGCTTATGTACAAAGTATGAATCAACAAATGCAGCTTTTTTATCTTTTTAATGCATTCGGATTTGCATACATTCTTATTACCTAAAAGCAGTAATGGATTGATATGTCTAATAGCAGAAATATGAGTCCAATGCGCCGTAAAATTTGACAGGATTGTGTCAATCAATATTCCTATTTCCTTTCCATTATCACTAAACATGTGAAACAGGAAGAAAAACACAAAAGATGAAGGCGGTATAAAATCTATCAAGCTGGATTTCAGTGCCATATACGGCAATCATGAACTCATTGATACTGAAGTGAACTACACTTCACCATAACTGTATACAGTTGATCTGATGGCCTATAGCTGTACACAGATTAAATGACGACCTATAGCTGTGTACGGATTATCTGATGGTCTATAGCTGTATATATAGATTATACGATGACATATAACTGTATACAGATTATCTGATGGCCGATAGCTGTAAACAGATTATCGGATGACCGATAGCTGTATACATACTCTATGATGACCTATAGCTATATACAGATTATCAGATGACCGATAGCTGTATGCAGATTATATGATGGCCGATAACTGTATACAGATTACATGATGGCCAATAGCTGTATACATATCATCTGATGACCTATTGATGTATACAGATTATTTGATAGACGATAACTATATACAGATTATATGATGGCCGATAGCTGTATACAGATTATCTGATGGCATCCAGCTATATGCACATTATCTGATGTCCAATGGCTATATACATGGTATATGATGACCGATAGCTGTATGCAGATTATCTGATGGCATATAGCTGTATACAGATTATCAGACTACATATAGCTATATACAGATTATCTGATAGCTCATTGGGATTCTGTTAAATTTGTATGTAAAGTAAAGATGGAATATTCATGAAAAAAGTTTGGATAATTTTCGTATATATATATATATATATATATATATATATATATATATATATATATATATATATATATATATATATATATATATATATATATATATATATATAAATGTATTTCGTTGTTCTATTTGATGATACACAAGACATATTTTGCACCTTTACATCTTCTAGCAGAAAACTACAATATAATACAGCTGTCACCAATTGCAATTATTCTCCGCAACTTTCTTTCAATGCTCAACATTTTTTTCAAAAAATGTTTTGGAGGAGAATGGCTATTAAAATCCCCTTATATCACTCACTGAATCGATAAGTGGCGGTCTTCAACTATCGCATTCTGAAACTTACTGATATAACCAATTTATTATTGGTAAAATTCCGCCCGACAAAAACACTCTGGGTCAATTTATGGTTGGTAAGTTTCAGTCCCTCAATAATTGATCGGACCAATTTACGGTTAGTGAACTTCAGTCCCTCAATAATGTAGTGTTGCTAATTTCCTAACCTAAAAAATAAATATTTACCTAATCATGATTTTCCCCGGAAATATTAACTTTCCTTAAACATAACATTAACATGAAGTTATCTAAACATCAGTTGTTCTTGATCTACCGGTAATCACATCGTTTTTGATATTCGGTCTGCTTCAGTGAATATAATGTATATTCCGAAGAAGTTTAGGTAAGACTTATCTTAACACAGTCTAATCAAAATTTAATTAAGGTATATTCGCCCGAATCGTCTGTCTATGCAATTCATTTTAGTTATTGTAAACTAATAAAAATTTTTTTAAATAAAGTGTGCTAATATGTGTGTTTGCAAAGCGGGTATAAAACTTGTACTATTGCTGATGTAGAGACCAGATAAACAACAACTCAAAATCTGATAGATTAGTTTCAGCTCTGCCAAAATATGCTTATGGTGTAACACTTTTTTGACGCAAGCTCTTCTAACGCACATTAAATTAAATACAAATGATTTATTAATTAAAATGTCATAACTTTCATTAGCCCCTTCTCGCGCGCACCCACTATTGTATATCAGGCGTAACTTCCTTACTACTGACGCATCCTAATAATTACTGCATTACCACCCTCCCTCCTATGTCAATAAACATTGTCACTAGAGGATTTAGAAGAGTCACTGTACCAGAATCAGCCCATACCTGACAATGAAACATTACCACCATTACGCGATATTTAAAGAATGACAAAAACTTTAAATGGGAATGAAACAGTACTATAATTGTAATACTTCAAAATCACCAAAAGCATTGGAACGGCTGAAAAACACTCGATACCAAACACTGTTCATGTAGCAATCATCTTGATTTTGGAAAATGAGAAACCTTTTTTTGTAACCTGAAAGAGTAAACTGATTACCCATCAGGTGTATGCATGCATGCATGCATGCATTTATGTATGTATGTATGTATGTATGTATGTATGTATGTATGTATGTATGTATGTATGTATGTATGTATGTATGTATGTATGTATGTATGTATGTATGTATGTATGTATGTATGTATGTATGTATGTATGTAAGTATGTATGTATGTATGTATGTATGTATGTATGTATGTATGTATGTATGTATGTATGTATGTATGTATGTACGAATGTGTGTATGTATGGCAAGTTATTTCACAAATGGTACATAATAATATTTTACATATGAACTGATTGCTTTCCGTTGTTTTAGAACTGTTTGGTTAAGCTAGCAAGGATGGTATTTTGTTTACAACGAAATGAAAATGCAAAAAGATATTCACAGATTATGATGAGAAACATGATAACTATGCATTCACATGTTATATCCGTTGGAGAGGAATAATATCAACATAATTTCAAGTGGTTCCGCCTCTAAAGTATGTATTTATGATCTCTTAAAGGCATATACAGCTTCTCATAGACTGCAATTTGAATTTTAGATATCCAAAATAAATCATGTTATGAGTGTTTGTGCGTGTGTATTGTGTATGGGTTTTGTGTGTATTGTGTGTTTATATATTATGTGTATTTATGTGTGCTCGTGTTTGTTGTGTGTGTAACGTCAAATCTATAAAATTAAGTATACACATTAAAGTTTATATTGCATATTTTCTTTTCACAGGAACGAGAAAATAAAACCTTATTTTAGGATGTTTATTGCAGGTGTAAATAAAAAAAACGAAAATGCAAGCATACTGATTGCGCCTTTATAATCGCTTATCTTTACTTTCTTTTCTCTAAAGACAACACGTTATTTATCAGCAAAGTTTGCGCTGTTCGAAACCAATTTATTTCATACCTATTTAATCTCATACTGGTGATCTGGTCGCTCCGTATAATGTGCTCAGCATCCTCCAAACTGAAAAAAAATCTAACTGGAAATATACAAATGGCAAGGTAAAAATGGAAATGCACAAATGGAAATATACAAATGGAAATGTACAAATGGAAATAGACAAATGGAAATGTACAAATGGAAATGCACGAATGGAAATAGACAAATGGAAATGAATCGAAATGTTAAAATGGAAATGGACAAATGGAAATGCACAAATGGAAATGTACAAATGGAAATGCACGAATGGAAAAAGACAAATGGAAATGTACAAATAGAAATGAACAGATGGAAATGTACAAATGGAAATGGACAAATGGAAATATATAAATGGAAATGGACAAATAGAAGTATACGAATGGAAATGTACAAATGCAGCCGTATGACTACTCGGAATGTTTTTAGCACATTCTGGACTAGAATTCAGTTTTATTACGCAAAGGTCTGGCGTTCATTGCACACGTTCAACCCTGGAACAAGGCTGGAACAAGCAAAGTATGAATTCTACTCTCACTACAACCAAAAACTGAATATTCGAAGAACTTAACGTATAATAGAGAGATATCGGCATTCGTGTATTGCTATGAGTCTCATGGAAACACTTAGCTGATCTGGCGTATGAATACATCTCAACCTGAGGGCTCGGACTCATCCTTACACCATATTAAACATGCTCTTTCCACCTACTTGAAAGACAACAACACTCTAGCCCAGTTGATCTATGTTATGGTGTTCCACATGGGTCTAATCTTGGACCTTTTCCCTTTATTACATACACTCAGCCGCTCATAAGTGCCATATATCATCATCCAATGTCTCACCAATTGTACGCTGATGACACACAACTATACAAATCTAGCCACCCAACTGAAGTTGATGCTACCATACAAGATGAAGAGAGGTGCATTTCTGATGTAAAATCATGGATGACATGTAACAAGCTGCAGATGAATGATGATTAAACTGAGGCTATTCTGATTACAACGCAAATACTTTCTCATTCACGTCCTATACCCAAACAATAAATATCAGCAACACCAACATTAAATTCACAAAGTCAGTACAAAACCTAGGTGTTACTCTAGACAGTACTCTCACATTGCACCAACATGTCATGAACAGATGCAAGGTTGCATATCATGAGCTGAGACGCATCAGCTCCATTAGCAAATATCTTTCAGTTGATGTCACTAAAACACTTGTGTGTTCATTAGTAATTTCAAGACTGGACTATTGTAACTCAATTCTATCTGGTTTTTCTCAATCTCTACTCCAGAAACTTCAAAAAGTTCAAAACACAGCTGCTCAGATCATCTTTAGAGTGCCACGATCAGAGCACACCTCCCCGCTGCTCTGTACCCTACACTGTACCCTACACTGACTATCCATTCGATCCAGAATCAAACACAAAATTTGTTCTATGTGCTACGTTTAAATGACGGACTCCAGTCCAGCTTACCTATCTGACCTCACCCGCTTGTACACACCAGCAAGCTACTTACGCTCCTCTTCTGACTATCAATACTCATTATTCCCAATATGAAAACAAAGTCATATAGGCAACGATCTATTGCATATCAGGGACCAGCAACGTGGAATGAATTGCCCATTGAAATTAGAAACAAAGACACAGTGATCCATTTCAAGAGTGCTCTTAAAACTCACCTTTATCGATTTGCAAGAACAAACTTAAAGACCTAATAATGTTTCATACCTTAATAAGTTTCAGCATTGTTTATGTTTTCTAATTTCATGGTGTGTTTTTTTTTTATTCATATCATTATAGATGCTGTAAAGCGCTTAGAGCTTCTAAAGATTAGGCGCTATACAATGTCCTCATTATTATTATGTTACTGTTTACTATTTACGATAATAATCATCACATAGAATCAGCATGTAGCCCGCAACACGCAACGTCTCTTGCGTAGCAGTGTTTGCGCGCGCGTGTGTGTGATTTGGATTTTTAACACAACTTTAATAGTTTTTCACTCATATCTCTGCAATGTGGCAGCTTATCTTGATATCTAGCAATGAGGCATCATACCCCAGACATGTATCACGATGTCCCACCCAGTCACATTATCATGACACCAGTCCAACCAGTTCTAACACTAACATCTTAATGCTGAGCGCATAGCGAAGCAGCTGTTAGAACCATTGTTATGTCTTTGGTAGACTCCACCTTGATCACATATGTGGCAGAGAATTTGCTTGTATTTGGATATAAAAATATAACGTAGTAGTATCACTTATTTGTTTTCTTTTTTATTTTTACGTGCTTGCATCTTTACACTTGTATCCATTTTCCTCAAGCATACCATTTTTTTGTTACAGTGTACTTGAAAAGATGATATACTATAATATACAGAAATCCCAAAAAGAGCTGCAAAACGCTTCTAAAAACTCTTTGTCTTATTGATGGAGTTCTCTTTTGGGGTAGGGGACATAATTACTGGTGTTGTATTTTATGTTTGACTACATTTTTAATTATCGTTGATGCTTCATTGTTCTTACTACCTC
This sequence comes from Unio delphinus, assembly GCA_029339505.1. Lineage (NCBI taxonomy): Eukaryota > Metazoa > Mollusca > Bivalvia > Unionida > Unionidae > Unio > Unio delphinus. The sequence continues at coordinate 3,777,670 of JAQISU010000278.1, forward strand.
AGCCACAAAATAGCCATTGTGCTTCTTCCCAAATCATGCCACGATTTGTTCTTACTAAATAAAGAACTGAAATAAATAATTATTTTTCAACATGATTATGTCTCTTCATGGTGTTCAATATAAAGTAATTTTCAATTTTAATTCAAGGGCTCTTGTTGTACAATGTTTGTTTCTGTTATTTTGTGGGAGAGAAAATTTAGTGAATTTCGTGTTGTTACAAACGACGAATTAAAATATTAAATAACCAATGATTCGTCCAAAAATATGATGGAACTAACGTCTCCCGAAATGGTTGATGCACCATTTCAAGTCAAACAAAAAGTTTTCTTAACACGAAAAATAGAAGAAAATTCAGTTGCACGAAAAGATAAAATCCGCTGTCTCTTAGTTTCATTTGTGTCATGCGTGTGTTTTGAATTTTGCTAATTGGTAACCAGAGACGAAGAAATTTCTATACTAATGAAGAATTAAACACAGTTATATTTTGGACTCTTTGTAAACGGAATAATCGAATGATTTTATTTCTTCTTTCTCTGATTGATTTGACTTGTTTTCACCTCTTTGTGAGGACATGTTTACAATCATGTTTGCCTATGCCGTCTGCTGGTACTATCTTACATATTTCTAGGAGTCTATCGGATTTTCGGATCAGAGTTGCGGCAAACAGCCACGCGTAATATACATTACCTAAACTATAATTATCGCTTATACCTAACAATGTCTACAAGAACTGGCATTGACTTGATCAAAATGGATTGCATTGGAAGCCTTTTCTCTTCTTTTTCACCAAGAAAACCAGTTTCGAGAAGGCACGACTGGTTAGACTCGATGCCGTTCTCTACTAAATACTCCATGCAATCAATACTTAACTTCTGTTCAAAGCTATGATGTCATCTGGCTCCACGTTCCTGGAAGGAAGCTTAATACGATACGTGCTGTTGTCGTCTCTGAGTGGTCCACACAGTGACTAGACTCGTTCAAGATTTAACATTTTAAACATCTTATGTGCAAATATTGATAGTGTTATTTTACCACTTCGACGTTAGATTATTTGTAGGGGAAATAATAATGCCACATTAGTAGGGATTAAGGAGAACACATATGTAATACTAGACGTTTCCACCATTTCAAGTATTTAACATTGAGAAATTACATTTAGCAATGACGACTGGAGTTAATTCTTCTGAAATATGTGCCAAGGTATTGACTCAGCTGCCCTCCATGATCGGTGACTCTCCAGCAAAGGACACCAGAAAAAGTGTGACCCGAAGACGTCAGAGATCTAGGGTAGGTTGGTCTAAAATCTACTAAAATATATTCATCAAACTGTTTCCTCAATAGATTGAGCAGTCAGTGGTAAATGTGAATGATAGTTTTGGTCGTCAAGATTATGTTTGATTCTCTATGTTATTTTTATTCACAATGGGAAAGTAGGCATATATTTCATTTGAGTCGTGTACCTATCAAATTAAATTTATAATAAGTTTGAGATAGCCTCCTGGACGATTGCAATGTTGCATACCATGAATAAAATATATTATCTATCAATGATTATGTGAAACTTTAGGTTATACAATGGTTATAAAGCAAAATATTATTCACGTTTACGATCTGAATAAAACAAAATCCAGCCATATGTTAAAAAAGATATCTCATGCGCTAACAAGATAAAGAGTATGTTTACTTTAGGAAATTACTTCTGTACTAACATAGCAGACTTTATATTCATTATGCCACACACACGCACGCACGCACACACGCACGCATGCATGCACACACATGTGAATGCAAGCCCGCCACATATACAAGGGATTTTGAAGCGTTCTTAATATGTTGTTATAGCTTTTGTGTTTCCTCGAACCTGTCAATAAATTTCTTGACATGGATAGACAAAACAGCGTTCTATAAAATGATCTGCAGTTTCACGTGCATCACGTCGGACACATGCATGTGACGTAACATAACTAACCGACAGTGACAGAAAAATGTTTGAATAGAAAAATTCTGCTATTGTACAAACTGTATACGGTACGATTATGGAACTCAGGCGTTTTCTCCGATATCAAAGGCGACTTGGAAAGAGTTTGCGGATGTAATTCTCAGATCCTTTACATTTGGGATTTTGAGGATTGTTGAAGATGTTAAATATAAAATGGAATAAGTTTATATTATCATGTGCAATAATTCATGTGCTGTTTATAACATATTGAACACTCATTCTGAATTCAAAACGTTTTGTTGAAGGCGATCCCCGCATTTGTTAACTGCTGATCATAGAACAGACTCGCGCCGAAATCACCAAACAGTATCATGCCAAATATTAAAAGAATACCCACAGAGGTTTGAATTAGATGGTCAGAGGTGATGTAATATGACTTTATTTTTTTCTGTGAAAGTGAAGATAATAACGTTTTAATCAGAGATTCTCTGTGAGGCAGAATAACATACCGGAACGTGAATACAGAATGACATTTAAATTTGGAAAATCATACTGAATGTGTGGAGATGTATGGATAATACTTGGCGAAAATGAACTGCACTGACGGAGTGCACACTTATTATATCAACGTTGGTTCTCAGTGGATAGCGTGCATGACTAACGACTGAAAGCTTGCGAGTTCGAGTCTTACCATCAGACGATCATCAGCACTAAATAACCTACTTGTGCTGATGTAAGACTCCAAACCTAGCCAAAATATCAAAATTTGTTATGGTCAGGACTAGAAGAAATAGTATTGATATGTCTGCAATCAAAAGGTATCTTTGACATTGTACCGCTGTAAAAAATGGGTATCTAAACCACAACAAGCTGCCATTAATATTACGAGCTTGTAGTGCAAGTAAGAACTCTGCTTTTGGTAGATTGTTGATTGCGTAATTTTGTACATACATACATGCATACAATTCAAGTTAACTTTCACAATCCACAATGTATGTATGTATGTATGTATGTATGTATGTATGTATGTATGTATGTATGTATGTATGTATGTATGTATGTATGTATGTATGTATGTATGTATGTATGTATGTTTGTATGTATGTATGTATGTATGTATGTATGTATGTATGTATGTATGTTTGTAGGTAGGTAGGTAGGTAGGTAGGTGTGTGTGTGTGTGTGTGTGTGTGTGTGTGTGTGTGTGTGTGTCTTGACCAACACTGCTGCTTTCTTCATATATTAGAAGACATTTTTACAAAACTCTTTCTAATATTCTAATTAAAATTGTTGGCTTCATTTTAAAACGTTGATATTAAATCACTTTTCAGAAATATATATACACACACACATACATACATACATATATATATATATATATATATATATATATATATATATATATATATATATATATATATATATATATATATATATATATATATTTCTGAGTAAATGTACTCTAATTCAACCGCTTCAGCGACGCAAGAATAAACGTTTTAAGTTAATGTTTTAAGTTAATGTTAGGGTTCGTGTGACATATATTATAACATAATTAATGTATATATTTCTACCCAATTCATGCCATACAACAGTATTTTTTTTTTTGCATTACTACATGACTCGAGATCATACGAGATGATACCAGAACATATGAGATCATACGAGAACATATTCATATATTTAGTTTTGGTAATGGACCTGATCATTTTAACTTCTGCGCTTTGCCAGTAATTGGTGAATGGGGAATTATTTACTTAAAACGATTTCTCACGATCGCTTCACACTTAAAGACACTAGTTCAATCAATATTCAGTGTTACCCTTTTGAGAAAAAGACGTTAATTCGATCAGTGTTTTCTGTTACCCACATAACAAAAACAACATTGTTACCATTGGACAAAAGACGTTTGTCCAGCAAGTGGTTTTTGCTACCCGTAGGACAAAAGGACGTTTATTCAGTCAGTGTTTTCTGTTACCCATATAACAAAAAGACGTTAGTTCAGTGTTCGGTGTTACCATTGGACAAAAGACGTTTGTCCAGCACGTGGTTTTTGTTACCCGTAGGATAAAAGGACGTTTGTTCATTCAGTGTTTTGTGTTACTCATATAACAAAAAGACATTAGTTCAGCGTTCGGTGTTACCATTGGACAAAAGACGTTTGTTCAGCAAGTGTGTTTTGTTAACCTTAGGACAAAAGGACGCTTGCTCAATGTTTTGTGTTACTGATAGGATATAACAACGTTAGTTCAGCGTTCATTGTTACCCTTGGGACAAAAAGACGTTCGTTTAATAAGTGTTACCCTTAGTACATAAATACGATAGTTCAATCAGTGTTACCCTTAGTACATAAATACGATAGTTCAGTCAGTGTTACCCTTAGTACATAAATACGATAGTTCAATCAGTGCTACCCTTAGTACATAAATACGATAGTTCAATCAGTGTTACCCTTAGTACATAAATACGATAGTTCAATCAGTGCTACCCTTAGTACATAAATACGATAGTTCAATCAGTGCTACCCTTAGTACATAAATACGATAGTTCAATCAGTGCTACCCTTAGTACATAAATACGATAGTTCAATCAGTGTTACCCTTAGTACATAAATACGATAGTTCAGTCAGTGCTACCCTTAGTACATAAATACGATAGTTCAATCAGTGTTATCCTTATTACATAAATACGATAGTTCAATCAGTGTTTGTAATTATTCAGATAATAAAAGGACGTTAGTTCAGTGATACCTATTGGACAGGAGGTCAATCAGTGTTATGTGTTACCCATAGGACAAACATACGCGAGTTCAATCAGTGTTTAGTGTTACACAGCGTGAAATATTGTACAGATTTCAATTTGTATGCATTGTTAAATAATAAAATTGTATGAATCCACAATCATTATATAACAGCGTAGTATAATTACTATAATGACTTTAGGTGTTTGGCACATCTGCCAATCTGTTGGTTTTATATGTGGAATCATGCCACATTATCTTCTTATTAAATCAGCTAACGATAAGACATGCGATAGCTTTGAATTATTCCCGTGTACGTTCACTTTGTTAATTTGTGCTGTTGTTCCAGGAACAGGAAAGTTTGTAACGACAAATGTGATCCGAATTAATTAGAAAGGTTACAGGTACAAAATATTCCTCTCTTTATATTACCACATACCGGATATTCGCTTTATTAAAAATAAGTGTTATAGGAATATGTCAATATATCATGATGTAGGTGTTTTGCTCCAGAATGAAGGCTAGGTAACAACATTAATTGTGTAGCTGCAGTTGTTTATAAAGATAAGGGCGACTACTAAATATGAGCTAAAAAGGTACATTTATCTATTTATTCTGGTGGAGAACGTGTAAACTTTCAGCTTCTCTGTATGCTGACTAGCTTTCATGCCATTAATCTTCTGGGCGTTTTAGCTGGTTCAGTACGACGAAATTCATGAAATTCAGAATTGATCAAAGATTATTTGGATCGACCATCAATAATATACCATTCACACCTGTATTCAGTCAAACTATCATTATTTAAGAATATATATATATATATATATATATATATATATATATATATATATATATATATATATATATATATATATATATATATATATATATATATATATATATGACGTTTACAAATCTAGTATGTACACAAGGCTTAAAAAAGTGTTCTGTTTTGAATCTAGTACGTACACAATGTTAAAATCACAAAAGCATGTATAATTTATTTTAAAACGTTGGAAGTCCACAACTGTGAGAGACATAATTATAGGTGCACTTTTATTTCAGAACTCGTACTGGTAAAGAACCTTAATCACGCTCTATCGTGAGCGCTTTTCTTTTCAATAGTAGTGAACATCACTTGAAAAGTAATGGTCATTCTGAGTTCTAGGATTGAAAATTAAAGAATCTAATTTTCATGCAGTGAAAAGCGATTCATGTAAAACAGGAGAATGGTGGAGCCATACAAAGGTTTGTTCAACTTGCAATATATTTGGATGTGTACTCAGTATAATTTTTTAAAAATAATTTCTATCAATTAACTTTCTATGTCATGATAATGAGGCGTAAATGAATCCATTGTTTGAATGGAAGGCATGATTTGTGAATTGACACAGCGACACATTTCAACCAGTCATTATTAATAGAATGAACGTTTGAATGTATTGCACATGTAACTAAATTACATAGAAAATAACGAAGACAATATAAAAAAGATACACGCTAGATCTTAAATTATTTGGGATGTTTATGTAAATGATTTGAAATGTTAAATAGTATGCATTGTTTAAATGGTTTATGCGAACTGTCACAATTGCGACAGGAAAAAACTAAGTTTAAGGGGTCTGAGTATTTTAGGAAATGTGAGAAAAGAAATGAGGTTTTAAACATGATCATATGTATATCATGTTGTACAAATATGATGGATGTGGTGATGACATTGAGTTTAACTTATACGCTGAAATTAAAATCGGCAGTTAATTCTTTAAGATTTGATTTGCACAATTCGACTGTAAAACATTCAGTTGTCCAAGTATCTGAAGCATTGTGCCGTTAATTAGGTATTAGCTAAATTAGGTATTAGCTAATTATGTATTACCTAATTATGTATTAGATTATTAGGTTTTAGCGAATTAGGTATTAGCTATTAGCTAATTAGGTATAAGCGATTAGATAATTAAGTACTAGCTAATTAAGGATTAGCTAAATTAAATATTAGCTAATTAAGTATTAACTAATTTGGTATTAGCAAATTTGGTATTATCTATTAGCTAGTTTGGTATTATCTAATTAGGTATTACCTAAATGATGTATTAGCTAATTAGGTATATGCAGCAAATCACTTATGACATGTGATCAGTCAGCTCTTAACTGTTGATGACAATTAGGTGATGTGGCGGTAGCGTCAGTTATGGTCTTATATCGACTGTGTTCCTGATGCAGACTGTTGGTCAAGTAGTTATCTCTTTCTGCGAATCATTCCATAAACTTCAAAAAAGCAAGACACAACTCAAATCGACAATTTGTCTTTCAAGGCAATGCTTTGATACCGCTCTAGATGTATAATTCCCCGTAGACCGTGATTCCTCCATAGTCTGCTCTGCGAAACTAAGAATCGATATGTGCCAAAATGCGTAACAAAATATCTTTATGTCTGTCTTTGTATACATGTCCATTGAGGTTAGTATTAAGACATTACGAGAAAACATTTAATGATGATTTGCTTTTTGATTATTTGAAACTATGAAAGTGGCAGATAAGTACACGACTTGCTTCTTTATTTGTTTCTTTGCAGGGGGTATTTATATGTGTTTTCTTTAACAAAATTGTTGTTGCAACGTTGGTTGTTAATGACTTTGTCTACTTCTTCGAATTGATTATAAGGTCAACCTATGTTTACTTAGAGTATATAGATGCGTAAAACCCAGATGATGCTGGTAAAAAATCAAGCGATGAAGAATTAGGTACATGGACTTACAAATATTTTTCTATATGTATACTCTGCAGTTGTGAAGAAAGACGGAATTGCATCTTTAATGAATAATACTGTTTATAACATAGAAACAGTTTTCTTTTTAAGACTGTACCAACATGGAAATCTTTTGTTAGATACGTCTCTTTCCATTACGCTGATGGGCATCGTGACCTCTATTAACTTTACAATAAACAAACCGGAAAACGAGTTGCATGTTATGTAACTAGTTTGCTTAAACCAAATCTTAACATTTGACTCCCCCAAAAAATTTGCATTAGAAAGCTCTGGTGAGTTTTAAAAGTTACAAAAATAATAATTTTCTGCATATTCAGTTTTACATAAACGGTGACAATATGTACGAAAAAAAAAAAAAAACCGATTCTTACTTATTCTGGAGATAAATATGTAATTTTAATACATCTATAATTACTTGGATATATTGTTACTTTATATTTTACTACAGATACTTGGTGCTTACAAGGAAAATTTAGTACAAGAATACACATGTCAGAATTGCAGAATATACTTATCTGTTTTGGAAATTAAGTTAAAATTACAACTTAACGATTGTTGTACGCTCGTAGACGTGCAACGTTGACGTAAAATGCTACTTTTTAATTATACTAGTTTGTTCTAATTTTACTCGCTTGTTTTGGATTTTTCAATTAGTATTAAGTGTCTAAATCGGTGAAGAGGCTGTGATCCCTAGTACTGGAAGTTACTCTGCAAGGGTAGAGAATAACACCGTCAGTTACCATGGTGACTCAGTTTGGTTGCTAGTGTTGCTGATAAATATTGCTCGAACAAGGCCCTTCAAGGATAGAGAAAGTGAGCAATAGTTCTCAAATTAACTATTAAGTTGTAGAGGAGTTGAAATTAGGACTAAGATTGGTTCTACACAGAAATAAAAGGATGTAATAGAAGTAGCTATTCAACTGTAGACAATTTAACAATTAGGATTACAATTAGCTCCACAAGGGTAGAGGTTTTAAAAGTGTTTTTTCAGCTCTAGAATAATATACACTAGTACTATATAATTTGACACAATTATTACAAAGCATTAAATTACAGCACGTGTGCCATGTAACCAAAGTTTATCGTATAGTGTCCAAATTCTATTGAAACCTTGTATGACTGATTTTCTAAACATTGTAGAAAAATTCCAAGGAAAGTGTACACTAGCATCACCACGAACCATATTATTGTAGGTTACTTGGTGTAAGTTCAGTTTCAAAGTTTTCATCCAGCCCAAATTCTCTTTCTCTCTCACTCCAAATTCCTACATATTTTGTCCTTTATGGTTGAAAACGGAGGGGGTTGAGACAGAAACCACAAAGGATTGCGATGGTAGAATATTAAATTGATTTAGTAAACGGGGATTTTTAATGCTTTTTATTGTGATTTCCATACGTCACTAATGATTAAAATTTATCATTGAACTGTAGGCATATAATCGACAGCACACAGTTGCAAAAATGTTTATAAATGAGTATTATTGCGCCATAGACGGATCACAATTTGATATACCAATAGTACTGGTACACCAAATTGCTTAATACGAACAGTTTAAAAGCCCTAGTTTTCATAATGTATGTGGTATGTATCTTTTTAAAAGACACTCTGGGCATAATGCCTACAATTGTTTGATAGCGCGAGCATCCGTGTCGAAGTATGATTTTGTGCAATATCTATATATAAGACATTTCATAAAATCAGACCTCGAAAGATTCACTGGGTTTCTTGTCTTTGAAAAAAAATATTTGATTATATCTGAATTGCCTTTAGACATATTTAACCTACAAATGAAAGTAATCAGCCAGAGTTTTTGGTCTATTTTAGATGACACCTACACATGTATCGTTTGCTCAAGAACCATTTTATTTTTTATGTTTTGTCCTATTTTCTGCTCAGGTGAAATCTAATGTACCGTTTGCTTCCTGTACTAGACGTTATTTTAATATTGCTGTTAATTTAAGCGCAGCAGCTATCGAAAGGAGATACAGCAGGTTTTTATTTTCAAATCAATAATGTAATCGTCTCTGCAGCTCTTACGAAACCCAGATATCCGCACTTTCATGGATTAAGATTGGTATACACGGACATTATACCAAGATGTAGGTCTTAAACACTGATACCTAAATATCGAGAGTTATGCCAAGAGGGAAGACTTGATACTTTAACCCTTATTCTAGAGACATGATACCAAGGAGCAGGCCTTAAGAAACTTAAATATATGACATGATGCCAAGAAGTAGGCCTTAAGAAACCTAAATATATGATGTGATGTCAAGAAGCAGGCCTTAAAAATGACATGATGCCAAGAAGTAGGCCTTAATAACGTAAATATATGATATGATGCCAAGAAGCAGGCCTTAAATAACTTAAATATATGATATGATGCCAAGAAGCAGGCCTTAAGAAAAATAAATATATGACATGATGCCAAGAAATAGGCCTTAAGAAACCTAAATATATGACATGATGCCAAGAAGCAGGCCTTATGAAACCTAAACATGTGACATGATGCCAAGAAATAGGCCTTAAGAAACATAAATATGTGGACATGATGCCATGAGGTAGACCTTAAATATTGAAATCTGAACTAACTTTATCCACAAATTGTCCCATTTCAATTATAAAATGTTAGAGTCTCTTCAACAGGTCAACAAACATGATCAAAGCACTATACAAAAGCAACCCAATTATCGCTAATACAATACCTGGGAATTTGCAAGATATTGTTCCATGAACTAAACAAACAGAAAGTATAAAATGATGTTTTTCACGACCATTTTTGAAAAAATTATATATGAACTATTTAAGCTACAGATGAAAGTAATCAACTAGTCTTTTTGGTCTGTCTTTAAGGACTCTTTTCGTTTTTATCGCCTCGTCTAGAACTATGTTAATTTCTGATATGTTTGGTCTTAATTTCTGTTCAGGTGGTTCCAATTTACCTTTACCCTTTAGTACTGGATGTTCTTTGAATTGTACTGCTATTTTAAGCCTAGTTAATATGAAATGGCTATACAGAAGGATTTTATTTTCAACTATATGACGTAATGGTCTCTAAACCTCCTTCGAAACTCAATTAGATATCCACATTTTGATGGATTTAAGACCGCCATGCATGGAGATGATAACTGAAACCTAAATATAGAAACATGATACTAACATGTAGGTCTTAATAATTTAAATCTAAATATAGAAACATGAATCCAAGAGGTGAGCCTTAAAAATTAAAGCTTAATAATAAGGACATCAATACTTTGGAAATATATATCCGCACGCACGCACACACATACATCGTACACACACACACACACACATACACGCACACACATACATACATACATACATACATACATACATACATACATACATACATACATACATACATACATACATACATACATACATACATACATTCATACATACATACATACATACATACATACATACATACATACATACATACATACATACATACATACATACATACATACATACATACATACATACATAGTACATACATACATCCTTTTGTGAAGACAATGAAGTCCGGTTATCAATCCATGGTCCTTATGTTAAAACAATTGGATCACTCTACCAAGTAACGCTGCGTCTATAAATCTTGTACCAATCCATGAATCTAAACTAGTGACCAAAAAAATTCTTCTCTTAGTAATAAATACTCTTGACAACGAAAAAAAATTATTTCCGAATATTTATAGCGATGGTTAATTATCAGTTGTATTAGCAAACAAAGGAAAACCAATTACGCCAAAATGTTCCTCCAATGTACGCGTACAATACGCCTCAAGTATTATCTTCAGAAACTATTTTATTGTAGACAATCGCCAAGAATATTATTGCAGATCTGACATAAAGTTAACAGTATTATGTAGAAAATGCTAAAGTTTTCTCGCTTCCATTTGAATTTTTGGATTACTTAAATGTAAGCTAGGGAATTTTCTTAGTGGTTTGTCATCTTGCTATAAGAATCATCTGTCTGATGAAAAAAAATCATGTAAACATAACAAATCCCAAGTTCTCGTATCAAGACCTAGTAATCACAATTTGTTTAGTCGGGGAGGGGGGATAATTGAACATGTTTGCTGTCGGAGTTACATCTTTAGAACAAAATTCATAATCTCTGATTTTTATCTACTGAGTAGCAATATTGGGATAAATACTTTCCCCATGAATGTACTGAATGTTGTTCCAGACATACCCCAGGTATTCAAAACTGAGCGGACCACGAAAGTAGGCCTATCAGGCATTTAAATCGTCCAATCCCTATTATTTTGCTGTTTCATCATCAGGATTTGAAAGTACTAATACTAATACTTACTGCGTATTCAGCGTGATTAAAAGTTAACATGTGTAATGAGGAATAACAAATAGAAGTAACACATACATGTTAAAATATATCAGTATCATACATTATTTTTCCATTCATGTTGCACGATCCGTGTGTCTAAAATGGTATCGTGTTTTAGGAACTACTTATAAACGAACAATGTAGTAAACGAGTTAACTTTTGGTTTATTAGAGTCATTGTTGTTTGGTCAATTCGAAATTATAGATGATAAATAGATGATAAAGTTAACGATGTGGACGAGTCTAGTGAGTCACAAATGAAACGTGCAAGAAAGCAAATGAATGATCGTCATGTTCGCAATGTCTTCAACAAACATGTGAGGCATTATGGAAAACACTATTCTGATAATTTAAAGCGTTATTTAGGAGAAATGTTCGTAACTTGTTGCAAAATATAAACATTCAGAATATAGCAAGATTGCTCTAGGATCTAAAACATCAGCATATAAAAGCATATTGAGGTCAAAGGCAATCACATGACTATCAGAAACGTATTATTTCCCAAGTCAGTTAAAAAAACACTAAGTTAGAGAAAGAAATGGAACAGAATTTTTTGGTTGAAAACTAAGAGCCTCAGAGCCAATAAGCCAAAACGACGAAGAAATCTTATTTCCGCTAGCTGTCAGACAGTAGCTGCTTTGCAAATTTCTCCATTTAAGTTTTTGGGATATAATGTTTTGGATGTATGCTAGTTATATAAGCTATACAGGTCATGTTCATAGCTTGGGTCCTTCCATCAGAGAGCATGCAAGTGACAGGGCATCGGCGCATGTCTTCTTCAGCTGGTAATAAGAATGTCAACACATATAGTTATATTTTTGCATTTTGAATAAACTAAATAATATACGTTCATAGTTCTGAAAATCCGAATTACATCACCAATTTTCATTCATTCCAAAACTTTATACACGTCGCAATTGTAACGTAATTTCGACTACATTTACAACATAAATCAAATTATCTTTGCTGCATTCAAAACGAAAAGAATCTGATATTCAATAGCTCGTTTAGGATAATTTCAATTTTAAAGAACTAATACGTTTATCACGTTGTGATTTCAAACAATCAATAAAAGAAATAGAAGTACGGTTCACTGAATGCTCAATTCACATGATTGTACCGAATTGATCTAACTATAAAAAATCCAGTCCATGACAAGCAAGAAATCAAAATTGAAAAGTCACAAGAAATACTTTATACAAAATGGTATACAAATTATTTCAATGTCTTGTAAATGCGCAAATATAAGTGTATACAAAATGTAACACTTTCCCATTGTTTACCTTTAATTTTACTCTAACATTTTATCTGCATAAAAAGTAATCCACGGTCTAAAATTATGCAAACCAAATACTTTTAAGTGTAAGCCGTGGTTTATTTGTGAGGTTTTAGCATACGAGTTTTGACATGCGAAACGGAATTCAGACTCCGATCAAAACTCTTCTAGTTAAGTGCTTCTTTGGTGAACATCAGACATGGTGACGCGGTTAAACATTGATCTACGTTTGAATATGTGCACTTAAAGTTTGATATGAAAACGGAGTTTTTGATAACATTCTCTGACAGAACACGCGCGTAGCATTTTTGGATGAGGTGAATAAATATGGCCTTCTCCACGTACCAGCATCGGAATTTAAGCGATATTGATGCATTGTTGTGTTTTTATATTTATCCTATCTCCTTGCCGCATCTAAAACAAATGACTGCATTCTGCAACGTGTAAGCAATTAGCTGAAAACACGCAGGCTCGTTACGTTGTCAAGTTGCACAAGAGAGAGAAATTAGCCGATAATAAAAAAAATATTTTCTCTTGCCCAAGTACATAGCATTCACTCTTAGCCTTGCAAAATAACATGAAGTTAAAGGGCATTTTCACCTCGTCTGCTCCACAGATTTTCATTTACGCATCATTCAAAATACACTTCAGACTCATTGTAATAGTACGAAATTTTCTGACAGACATATGATAGTTGCTTCTTCCGCAGTATATACAGATTTAGAGATTATTTCTCGAAAGATCTTTTTTTGCGATTTAGGTTTCAACGAATCTTCGCGATTTGGTAAACTTCTGATATCAGAAAAAACAAGTATGATCTATTTAATTATATAATGCCTTCTTGCAGTAATTGCTACTAATAGTCTGGCATGCGCAGTGCCATTACCTTTCCAATGAATTGTAAGGTATCCAGCGTCAGTGATATATTTCTCCTGGTAAATAAAAGACTGATCAGCCCTTCCAAGCCAGTTCATAATATGATCTATAACATGAAAATATTCGTTCTCTGTATAGTGTGAAGCATGTTTTTAACCTTCGGAAAGATTTGACATGGTCACGCTAAAATTCATTTCTGATTATGTGTTGTCGACCTTCTTTTAGATACATGTATTAATATTTCCTTTGTAGTATTGTAATTCTAAATCACTGTATCAACTAACTTATGTATAAAAAATATGATTTAGATGTCTTGATTTTGTCTTGGAATCTGCAACTTCCATCACTGAAATAGTGTTTTGATGACTTTTGAAACATAACATGTCACTAGATTACTCTTAAACCATACCAATGAAGTTGTGCTTGGATCAAGTCTTCCATGCTATAATGTTTTAGGAAGATCCCTGAATTTGAATGTGCTTATTCCATTTATACCTTTCCCAGAAAAGTTTTCCTTCTGTTTTATCCATGTCCTTGTCCTTTTAAACTCATGTAAACAACTGTAACGATAATACAGTAATTACAAATCCAAAATCTAACGACCACTTTGATACCGAACAAAATATGACGCTGATTGAAATGCTGAAGGCTTCTATAAGCAACATGAAAAAAAACTTATGAAATCATGGAATGCACAATTAATTTTAATAGTAAGGCTGAAAGTGGAAATGCGCAATCCACCTCTATCAAATTTATTCGGCGCTATCGTTTCCATGTTATAAAAAGTTATGAAGGCGTTATTTATAGGTCACTATATTTTAAGATTTATTTAGTTTATATTTTTGTATACAAGTCGACAAAAGCAGTTTAATCTATCACACGCTTTAACAATAGTTTTCATGTATCAAACTGTGTGTCAATGATATCTTCAAGCCTAACGTATTTTGTTACTTTGAGCCATCAAAAGGAAATGTTATGTCGTGTCAAATATCAAGGATCTTCTCAGCTGCAAAGAATAAAAAATATCAGAATATATGAAAGAAATGATTAAATTATTGAATAAATCATCAAAGAGTAATTTAATTAAAAAATTGTAAGTAACTTTCGTGACACACTGGCTGCAGCAGAGCCTGCTACATGTGGTCTCAGTAATTAATAGGATGTGGGCAGCCGACGTTCAGCTTCACACTCAAGACTTTTAACTAATATGCTATTGAGATATATTGTTTTAGTGCTGTATTGAAGATAGTGTTTGCAGGTAAATGGTTCGTTGAGAGATCAGCGGTTGATTCCAACTATATACATGATATATCACAGAATCTGTTACAGGGTAAATAACCCATAACCGCTGACTACATTAGGTCATACAGTCAGTAGACTAGAATAAATTAGTCATGACACCATTTTTTAAATTTGGTTATGACATATTGTCTTGTCATTAAAGAAAAGTATAAAATGTTCGACTTAGAGCCTTCATTCACACAATGTCCGTTCATACGCCCGTTGTTGTTAAATTCACCACAGGTAACAAATTTGTACCCAACAGCTTTGAATAGTTTTACGGATAATGTCTGTTGCGCTGATACATATTGCTCATAGCAGCGTATATCTGCAAAGCTCTGATGTACTGCAACAGCTATATATATATATATATATATATATATATATATATATATATATATATATATATATATATATATATATATATATATATATATATATATATATATATATTCATGAAAGAGCCATTAAATGAAACCGAAGCATAAAACATAGATGCAGTTTTCTTAGGAAAATAATAATGACTTACAAATGTACAGTTATGTATAATGGACTTACAAAAAGAATAAGAAAAATCAAAGCTATCAAGCTTACAAGGTTGACAATCAGCCACATATATCGATGTAAATGGTAAATGTAAATTCCCTAGCTGCTCATTATTTGAAACAAAACCATAGCAGATACATGTTAAATGAATTTTGCACCACATAAATCTGTAGAAATTGCAATTCATTTTACACCCTTCTGCCGACTCAGTGTTACTATTTATATTTAAACGGAAATTGATCGTGCCACAAGAGACGTGGCTGTGTTTATGGTTAGAAAGGTTATAAATATATTAGCCTAATCAATGCAGGTACTATTATTAGAGGTTTCGAGCTTCGTTGCAAAGTATGGAAACATTGAATGCGTGATCTTTTTTATCGTTACATAACAAGACGCTTTGCTGAGACCAGCTTGATGATTAGAATCTCAAATTAACGTTTACATACGGAAAATCGCACGACGGATGCATCTGACGCATCGGATGAAATAGCGTTCTTATCGACTTGAATTTACTCACGACACTACACGTTGCTCTTGTCAGGAAAACATCAGTTACGGAAAAGACAGATCATCATTAGCGCATTTCCAGTCGTTACGTTAAAAATCGATGCGTTTAACATTTGGAACGATACTGAAAATAAGCGATAATAATGTTCTGAGAGACAAATATGATTTGACAGCATTACAAAATATTCATCCTTCAATTAGTAGAATTGGTGTCAACTCGAACCATAGACACACTTGATTTATTCCTCAGTTTAGCATCGAGACTTCTCGTTATACTCTTTGTAAAATTGTTAATATGTTGGCCATTGTGCGTCGCTGCTACCGATAGATCCGTTAATGTATGACTCATACACTCTGCGTGTCGGACAAAAACTGTTGCATCATTTGTAAATTAAATGTGCAGTTGATTAGCAAAATGAAGTTGGGTCAGCAACATCTGTGTTCATTTTCTTTATTAGTAAAGACCTGTCATTCGCAATCATCTCCAGATAACATATTTGTAAATGTATTTAAATTTAATTGTTTATATGCTTTCTAAATTAAGCGTTCGTCGCAATGTATCTTTTACAACATAATAGCTATGTGGACAGATCACTTTCATCTCACCTCGGGGCGGGTGGCCGAGCGGTCTCGTGCACTCACACTTACAGTGGCCTTAAACCATAATTATAATAAAATCTCACCTCTGTCCACGTTAGTTCGAGTCTGCTCGGCGAACGTGGATACGTGAGAAAGTCTATATATCGTGTCATGGCACAAAACACCAAACCCAGCCATTATTTAGCATCCGCATAAAGCACATGACATGTATGTCCCTTGTTACTCCTCATATCTATTTCATCACCTATATTCCGGCACTCAGAGTGGTGCATAATACAGTCTGCATGCATCTTTCAAATTATATTTAAAAGCCAGTCTACAATATGTATCGCCATTATGCTGCTATTGCTGTTATCTTCACATTTATCTTCCCCTTGTTGCATAGTCTTTCTCAACACGGAACTTCAACCCCTTGTGGTATGGACGTTCCCAACTTCTCGAAGAAAAGTGTTTCTAAAGTATGTCAAAGTAGTTTTACTTTCACTCAGAAATTTTATTTTCGGAAATTTAACAATTATACTACATCGATTATATAAGTATTTGCTATAATTATTGGAGAAACAAATTCCGCCCTTATAAACGAGATATCGATGCGAACATGTCTCTTGCTCATGTTATTGCATGACTTCTATTATTTGGTTTATTCAAGTCAACAAAGATGCGTTGTAGTGTCACAGGATAATTTCTGGAACAGTGTGAATATATAGTTATCGAATGTGGACACATCAACGATATCCTGGTATTGCTAAAGCTTATATATCTGGTATAGATAAGGAATACCAATATCTGCATTAAGGAGAAAAAACGTTTGGCCATTTTGACTGCAGCAATTAATCAGTCTTCTCGCAAGTTACAAAGGCATGAAAGGTTCTGAAATATAGATATATCAAATATAAGGGCCGATGTTCGATCCTTAAGGTAACCAATTTTCACGTTATATTGTTTGCATCAGAGTTGGCTACATAGATCTTGGGAGAATAAAACTGGAAATATTTTAAGTGTCATCGCCGTTGTATGTCCAGTTATGGATCAAAACTGGATCAAAATTTGCCACAACATTGCGTCTTGATCATGAACCGTTAGGGCTTTCGTGTGTGATATTAATTAAGTCACAAGGTTAATGACAACAGACATGGGGACTGTAAAGGAAAATTATGTATACTCAGTGATTCAAAGACTATGCAAATGTTTGTTTTTACTTCATCATGTTTTCAAGTAAGAACGTATGAGCATTGTTTCAGTTCATTACTAAACTGGAAAATTGCATTGGCTTTGGTAAATTTAGTCAATAAGAATTCATATTCGCATTGGTTTAATGTAAACCGAAATTTCAGGGTCGGATCTGATTGATGAGTCACGTGTATAATTTACGTGGCATGTGAAAGGGGTAATTTGCTTCTCAATTCTCTGTATTCCAGTCATGTGACTAATTCAGTGTCGTTTTTTACATACAACAGGAAAGCCACTCAATAGAACAATCGGATCGTCCTCTGCGATTTTTGCGAGAAAAAACTTCAATGAGTTGCAGATAATGGGGTCATTTACGAAATACTATTGTAAGATATATATATATATATATATATATATATATATATATATATATATATATATATATATTGTTACACTAATTGAATTCCTTGATTATTACGTTGTTGAAAGGTTCTTGTGCAGTAGGTATCAGTTAGAGGAAGGCTATGCGCTAACCTTTATAAAACAAACTGCATATGTATGTTGCATTTTCTAAAATAATCCATTTGGATGAAATAACTGGACATTTTAGTAATCCCCCGAATCACACTGTTGTCATCCTAAGCAAACGTCAAGAGGGTGGGTGTAACCAGTAAATATGTTTCCTACTCTTGATGTTTCATGTAACGTTCCATAATGCGAGCAACATGTTTCACTGGCTAACATATCTCCAGGGAAATCAGATTTTTTTTATACAGATAAGATGTGTTATAAAAGCTAATCAGTGCAATGATACTTACGGGAAATATAACGTAGCCTGCCTACAACTTTGTTGATTCCCCGCAAGTCGGAAATCAATTAGTCATGCATATAAATATTTATAATTGACATATATGTATGTGACATATGCATTATGTAATAAAAGTTGTATACAATTTTATATAATACCAAAGTATCTAACCTAACAATACAGTAACTGCCTAGAGTACTGCATGTTTCATTGTTTACACGCTACGAAATGAATCAGTTGATATACAGTCTGTGTTAAAGCCTAATGAAAACAATTAGTCTTCATTCGAGTTAATGCTTACATCTGTAAACTGTAAATTTATTTTTTTCTGTCAGAATGATAGCATATTGCAAATTCTTAGGTTTCCCAAAAGCAAGAACTGATTTTATTTTGTTGCGTTTTAACGACGTTTCAGCATGCCAAGTTTAGGGGACTCCAATATTTAATAATTTTAAGACCTGATTAGGTAATGAAGAATCATAATGTATTATGAAAGAATTTTTTTTTTTACTTTTTCACATTTTACCGTGTTAAAAACATTAGTCTGAGTAAGAATACGGGTCTTTTTCAAAACAAAATAAATTAAATACATCCGAGTCCTTTTCACGGGCACAAGGCCAAGAAATGTGGTAATACAAATGAAAATAGAGCAAAACAAAAATCCAAAAATTGTTAAGACTCTACGGAATCTACGTGATGTTTGCTGTATATATATGCACGTAGGCGATATACAGTGAAATAGTAAATTAGGTTCAATGGTGTTAACTGTTGCTACTGTTTAGACCTTATGTAGCTATACTATAGCTAGAAAGAAAAACAATTCTTGTCGAAAGTAATTTGTTCAGCAACGAAATCATTGCGCCGCCTGCTATAGTCATATTACATTTTCTGAATCTCGGAGTTGAACTGTCGGCTTCGTAAACTTTGCATAAGATGTTTTCTCAAATATTTCTGCATAGTTGAAGTGGTAATACTTAATTGCTTGAAAATGCTTTGACATAAATTTATAAATGCGTTTTTAATACTTGACATGTTTCAGAGAAAACTGAAAGGTCAGGACATGAGCTGGATACAGCGAATTAATATAGGGGAAAAGGATTTTGTGTACTTGTACATTCATTGTTAGGTTTGCCCAGACAAATTATTCTTCAACTGGAGGATCCAATAGATTTGTATTTCCTGTTTTATGTGCTTCTTGTTTGAGCTAATGGCGATTCTTGTCAGGATTACATCATTGACAGCATTGCATGGAGAAAGGAAATATTTAGCCATAGGATTCCTTTCTACTATTTGTGTTTCCAAGTTTAATATGCGGATATTCATTCTAATATTTAATTTCTGCCTTTTTCCAACGTATTAATTGATGCGCTCCTTTCACGTGTAATGAACTGGTATACACTGAAATGGGACTCGTGATCTGTTCACTAGACAAAGTTCGAAAATGGTACATTATCGTCAGTTTTCAAATGTTCTATATGTAATTTCTACTTCGTTGCATATACCTCTAGCTATTACTTCTAGTTACCTGCAATACGCATTCGCACATTACTACGCAGACGAACGATACAAAAACGCGCTTTGAGAATCTTTTATCCACGGTACTCTTCAAGTATAGTCAGGAAAAACCGCAGGAATCAATAAATCATACACTTTGAGGTTTAATGAGTTTGTCATCAACGAGTTCAAGAGATTTATCAAGGGATAAATTAAAAATCACCTCTCAAAGCTACTGTTATTTCTAAGTGACTGCTCTTAGACAAATGTTATTCTATTTTTGTTTGATGTCATCTTCGCTAAAATCTATTTCTCTTTAAGCTTAGATCTCACGTCTAAAAAAGTTTAAACTATTCAATATTTGGTGGTCTCTGTGGTTCCAACATTATCTTAATTACCTTTTGTATCTGTTCGAATGTATTGCACTCTGTAGAACTATCACTGTAAGTGACTCACCATATCAACTATCTTTCAACAGATACTACATTCTCATTGTGTTTGAAAACTTTACTATAATGATAGTTTGTCTTAAATAACGTTTACACAACACCAGCATGAACTGACACCAAATCACACTAACAGACATAGAGATTTGGTATTATCTCTGCAGCACTCATATCACCTGATTGTTCAGAAACATTATATAACTTAATCAGCATCCTTTTGTTTTGGGGAATCTTTTTATACCTAAATCGACTTGTTTTGAAATCATGATGTAAATAAATGCACGATGGTCATTTAATAATGTATAATTACTTTAACTGCTTGTTCTAATATAATTACTTTAACTGAATGTTCTAGTATAATTACTTTAACTGATTGTTCTAGTATACTTACTTTAACTGATTGTTCTAGTATATTTACTTTAACTGATTGTTCTAGTATAGTTACTTTAACTGATTGTTCTAGTATAATTACTTTCACTGATTGTTCTAGCATAATTACTTTAACTGATTGTTCTAGTATAGTTACTTTAACTGATTGTTCTAGTATAATTACTTTAACTGATTGTTCTAGTATAATTACTTTAACTGATTGTTCTAGTATATTTACTTTAACTGATTGTTTTAGTATAGTTTCTTTAACTGATTGTTCTAGTATACTTACTTTAGCATAATTACTTTAACTGATTGTTCAAGTATAATTACTTTAACTGATTGTTCTAGTATAATTACTTTAACTGATTGTTCTAGTATATTTACTTTAACTGATTGTTCTAGTATAGTTACTTTAACTGATTGTTCTAATATAATTACTTTCACTGATTGTTCTAGCATAATTACTTTAACTGATTGTTCTAGTATAGTTACTTTAACTGATTGTTCTAGTATAATTACTTTCACTGATTGTTCTAGCATAATTACTTGAACTGATTGTTCTAGTATAATTACTTTAACTGATTGTTCTAGTATAATTACTTTAACTGATTGTTCTAGTATACTTACTTTAGCATAATTACTTTAACTGATTGTTCAAGTATAATTACTTTAACTGATTGTTCTAGTATAATTACTTTAACTGATTGTTCTAGCATAATTTATTTAACTGATTGTTCTAGTATACTTACTTTAGCATAATTACTTTAACTGATTGTTCTAGTATAGTTACTTTAACTGATTGTTCTAGCATAATTACTTTAACTGATTGTTCTAGTATAATTACTTTAACTGATTGTTCTAGTATACTTACTTTAGCATAATTACTTTAACTGATTGTTCTAGTATAATTACTTTAACTGATAGTTCTAGCATAACTTATTTAACTGATTGTTCTAGTATACTTACTTTAGCATAATTACTTTAACTGATTGTTCTAGTATAGTTACTTTAACTGATTGTTCTAGTATAATTACTTTCACTGATTGTTCTAGCATAATTACTTTAACTGATTGTTCTAGTATATTTACTTTAGCATAATTACTTTAACTGATTGTTTTAGCATGATTACTTTAACTGATTGTTCTAGCATGATTACTTTAACTGATTGTTCTAGTATGATTACTTTAACTGATTGTTCTTGTATAATTACTTTAACTGCTTGTTCGTTCATAATTACCTTAGGTGATTCTTCTAGCATACTAATTTTAACTGATAATTCTTGCTTGCTTTTTAAACCAATATTTACTGCTTACTAATTTTTACCGGTAGTTCTTGCTTTATTATTTTAGCCGATAGTTCATGCTTATATAATTTTACCGATTATTCTTGCTTACTTATTTCTGCCAGCTGTTCATGCATACTTTCTTTAATTAGTTGTTCTCTCATATTTATTTTAACTAGTTGTTCTCTCAAATTTATTTTAACTAGATGTTCTCACATATTTATTTTAATTGGTTGTTCTCTCATATTTATTTTAACTAGTTGTTCTCTCATATTTATTTTAACTATGTGTTCTCTCATATTTATTTTAACTAGTTGTTCTCTCATATTTATTTTAACTAGTTGTTCTCTCATATTTATTTTAACTAGTTGCTCTCTCATATTTATTTTAACTAGTTGTTCTCTCATATTTATTTTAACTAGTTGTTCTCTCATATTTATTTTAACTAGTTGTTCTCTCATATTTATTCTAACTAGTTGTTCTCTCATATTTATTTTAACTAGTTGTTCTCTCATATTTATTTTAACTAGTTGTTCTCTCATATTTATTCTAACTAGTTGTTCTCTCATATTTATTTTAACTAGTTGTTCTCTCATATTTATTTTAACTAGTTGTTCTCTCATATTTATTTTAACTAGTTGTTCTCTCATATTTATTGTAACTAGTTGTTCTCTCATATTTATTTTAACTAGATGTTCTCTCATATTTATTTTAACTAGTTGTTCTATCACATTTATTTTAACTAGATGTTCTCTCATATTTATTTTAACTAGTTGTTCTCTCATATTTATTTTAACTAGATGTTCTCACATATTTATTTTAATTGGTTGTTCTCTCATATTTATTTTAACTAGTTGTTCTCGCATATTTATTGTAACTAGTTATTCTTTTTGGTTCACTTTTGAATACGTACATGTAGACTTGTTTGTAAAGTTCAGAATTATGGGTACACCTTTTAAATATCGTATGTAAGGAACTATATTATAACTGATTATTTGATATTGGCGTCTTTCGGTGATTACGGTAGTTTTATCTTGCTTTTCATCTAACTCTTCTGCCATGGCATATTTTAATTCTTGTGAACGTTTTCATGTTCCCCTCAGCATGAAGCTTTTCCATTTGGGAAGTTAACTTGGCCGGTTGCTCTCCCATACCAGAAAAGTATTCAGGTTGATGATCTCCACCCTCCATTTAAGTTGCAACAGCAACAACAAAAAACAGCTAACAAATATATGGCTTTTAAATTAGTTATACATTGTTCGAAAGGCTTGTTAGCTTTTATCTCACTCTGTAAACTAGACTTTGTAAGTCTGAGTTTATTTTAAACCATGTTGAAACGTCAAAGTAGTATAATATTAAATGTACGATGTAGCTGCAAAATGTACCGTACATTAAACGGAGTAAAATAAAGCCCAAAACTGTAACATACAAATGCAATTACAGTCCAGCAATACCAGATAGTGTAAATGTTGTTGTACGCTGCAGATGGTATGTAAATAAATTCAGAGAATGTATTAAGAATTTGTTTACACATAAGAGGCATATGATGTGAATACGAACACGAATCAACGATCAAAAACGGAAAATATTTTACTTGACACTAGTTAGAATTGTTTAATGACATGAAACAAAACATCAAAATTGACACAGCTTTAATACTAGTACGTGATGCTTCGTGAATTAAATTTAACAAAAATTGCTAATATTTACAAAGCCTGAAGGTGTCGATATCGAACTTGTTATTACTTGTGAGTCTTTTGATTTTCCTGATCCAGAGACACATGTACTGTGTTTACAATGGTCAACTATACATTGGGATATATACTTGATTTTCAATAGTCAAATTGAACATTTTGGCTATGAATTGAATCCTTCATATATAAACATATTCATGGGCCATTTAAAAAGCCAACATATAGTTTCTTTACAGCATAAACAATACGAACGTGTCCGTTACAATTATGAGCGGAAATGAAATCGAATGAAGGGAGGGAAAAGCGAGACTAATTCATCCAGCAGATCTATTCTTTCCATCTGTTACTGCGGAAAATATCATCACAGATCATATATTTATGAATGATAATACTACAATTGTAATTAACACATTACACACACACATTTAGTTTAAACCGATTGACCAAGAACCGCCAGTTTCCCTCCAGAGAATACTTTCATAAACATTGGCCAACCACAGAATCACGTAAACCACATGCTTTACAAATTTGAGAGATTCTGTAAATTTCATGCCACACCCAAACCATAACACATGAAGCAAAAAACCCAGAAAAAACAACACAACAACAACAACAAAAACTTGTTTCCAACAACCACAGGTGAAAAGCTTAAGATAATTGACCTACCTGATAATTTGCAAGGCACGCAGTAACAAATAGGCTGGAAAAATGCAGAAATTAAATATTAGAATGCGTTTCCACAGATCATACTGGGAAACCCCATAAGTGGCAAGGAGTCCAATGGCAGAATACATGTGATCTACCTTATCACGTGAAAGGAACGCATCAATTAATACGTTGGAAAAAGGCAGAAATTAAATATTATAATGAACTTTAAGTTCTCCAAATTTACATATAGTAAAATCACATACAATTACTTGCCTAATTGTTTCTTTCGTGAGATTAGGAAGATGCCGTTTCAAAATTACATGTGTATTTGAGATTCTAACGTTTTCACCGATCACACCGTATATACTAGTTGTTAGATAACTAAACACTGTAATCAATACTTTGGATCTATAGTTAGGAGCACCGGCATTAACAAGTGTGTGTGTGTATATATATATATATATATATATATATATATATATATATATATATATATATATATATATATATATATATATATATATATATATATATATAGCGATCTGTGATAATGTTGTCTATACATCGATAAGATTAGGCAACACATGCAAACAATTTCTGATTACATTTTGAGTGGAATGTTTCTGAAGTTCTCGTCTTAAGAGTTATCTTCAGTGTTTCGAT
Organism: Unio delphinus; assembly: GCA_029339505.1. NCBI lineage: Eukaryota > Metazoa > Mollusca > Bivalvia > Unionida > Unionidae > Unio > Unio delphinus. The sequence continues at coordinate 3,803,147 of JAQISU010000278.1, forward strand.
GGCAGTATACTTTTCGTCTGAGTAAGTGTAAAATAATTCTTCATTTCTATTTATCCAGTGAACCCTTGACCTTCTTGTTATAATATTCTCTGCCTTTATTAAAGTGTTTCATTTCTGGGTTTAGCTGATTGAAAACCCCTTTAACAACGTTATGCGTATTGTCTCCCTTTTTGGTTTCCACTTTTTCGCCCGCTTTCAATTTGAGGAGATACACATTTCTGTTAACATGAAGCTGTTATGTTTGACATGTTAGTATGCCAACGATGCATTTTAGCCACTGACCATCCACGTGACTAACATTGGTCTTTCTGTATCAAAATCTTTGTATACGTGCTTATGTAATGCGCACGTAGATTACTCAGTTACCTTAAATTTCAATTTAGAATATTTTATCTTCTTATTATCAAGTTTATTTTTGTTCCCACGAATAATTTATATTTGTGTAAGGAACCACTTCATAATTGATTCCAAAAGAATTTCAGACGTTTTTTTCAGTTGTATGTATGCATGTATATATATATATATATATATATATATATATATATATATATATATATATATATATATATATATATATATATATATATATATATATATATATATATATGTATGTATGTATATATATATAGCCACTGGTTCAGCAGACAACCGGTTCTTCACCTTTCTGGTCGGCGACGCATATTATGTTTGTTGTGTTAGCCTCGTCACCCATCAAATGCTAAATTAGTCAATCTGATCTTGACGACCAACTCAGAATAGTATGGTAACTCGGTTTGGGGTCACGACTCATTGGAGAAGATCTTTAAAAGGAGGTATTCTGAAGACATGTCTCAAATCTCCTCTAAGTTTCAGAGGCCTAGCCGTTTATACGCAGTTACCTATTTGTTAGTAATGCAATCAATCTTAATATGAGAAAAATCAATCCAAGATTTCTTACCAGTGTTTGCACTGAATTTACGCAACCACTCGCTTTGTCGTTCTCTTCGCGACGATGAGAACACCTTGGTTGTTCTATACTTGACGATAAATGGTACAGATACTCCACTTAGTTTTGGTGTATCAAAACTGCTCCACATGTATATTTTTGCATCTGCCATTACTACATGGTCGAAAAGCAATCGTGTCAGGGAGTTAAGGAGTATTACAAAATCATCTTTGCAGCATGACACGCCGTGTTACAGTTTGATGAAAATCATATCTCCACTTCACGTAGCACAACGTTTATATGATTGTAATCAGAATGTGCCGTGTTATAGATGGTATGTCAACATCCTGAAAATATATTTACACATTTCATCAAATTTTTCTCTGGCAGATCGGATTATTTTTATTCGACAGCCAGACGGGCACCTCTCTTAGATTACATGACTGGCTCGATCTGAAATAGTAGGGGCCCAGGGCCTATGACTATTAGATTTTTAGCACTGCCATTGCTAAACATGATCATAACGATAAGCAGACTGCACGAACGTATTTCCAAATTGCATATATTTATATAAAAGTCTAATTCACATATATCGACAGAGTGTGCTAATTCAATAGTGATTTTGTTAAATCTTTCACATTCATACAAACAATCTAGATCTAAGGTTCAGCACGCAGAAAATGGTCAAGTCCGTAATAAGTTTCGATTCCGACCCTGGTAAGCAAGTTTTTATCGATGTTCACTATTCACAACACATTTTAAAGGAGATAACAATCAATAATAATTAATAATAATGTTGGTTTTTTTATAGACAATATGCCATTTAACTTCATTTAGTGAAATGTGTGTATCTCCACATCTCAGCATATCCATACGAGAATGTCATATATTCTATTTTTAATGTATAAAAAAAAATACTGAGATCCCAACTCCGCCTGACATCTTACAATATGTATGCAAGGAAGTCTGTCTGCAGGCCAATTAATATCCTTCCTTTCATCCCGGATATAAGATTGCAAATGTTAAATAGCAAACGCATGTAGCCTTTATTAATGTTTTAGGAGTTTCTGAGTGATTGTTGGTGTCTTGCTCACTTCGTGAGCTTCTGAGCGCATGGATAGAATAACCTAAGGTGTAAGTGTATTTTTATTGCTACTTTTTTAAAGCAATTAGTGTAGTGAACTGAACTAAGATGCATGCAGACAAAACGTTTTTTGCGGTGTTGTTAGTTTTCGACTAATAAAGACGACATGTTTGTTAATAATGTTTTTATCGTGGGTTGGGTGTTGTGTTGATGTGTTTTAGAGATAAAAATAAACGTAGCATTAGCTAAGTCAGGACATATGTGATTTTAACAAATTTATCGTCTGTAGCATGATGTAAGCTTTTGAGAAAGTTAATTTTGTCTTGGGTTGTGTTGTTGGAGAACGAATGAGTAGGGTGTTTTGTTTTTGAATATTAAAACAAGGTTATTTGCGGCTGGTCAAGGACGAATAACATCATGGTTCTAGCCGTGTTTCAAAAATAATGAGTTGGCATGAGTCATTTATTATCGTGGAAAGAAATAACAATTGTATAAGTCTGTTTAATTTCTAATTTTCCATCATAAAATGTAGATTTATATCTACAAAATATCTTTAAAAACAGCCCTGACTTTCTATAATTCTTTAGTCCTCGATAGATACGGCTGCTCTTGGTTTAAATGATAATGATTACAAAGGAACATTGTAAATCAAATTTAGATTAACTATTGTATCATTTCAAAGGAAAATGTCCCATGTGCAGTGTTTCTATGGTCTTATTAAAAATAAAGAAACGAAGACATTTAAACACCGCATATCTACAGCCTTTGATCCAAAATCGAAAATGAGCCTCATTTTCAATACCATAACGTAATCGGGCGCTATATCCGGTCTGTTGTCCACAGCATCGCGTGTTCCCTACCAAGAAACCAATTGAACGGCTTGGACATTTTAATACAATTGTGCATTGCTACAGTACAAATGCTTGTTTTAGCAATGTAATATTGATTATGGAATTGAGCAAGCTTTAAACTGGTAAAACATTCGTATGTGACAAAGAATCCATCATCACATTCTCCTCATATGCTGATTGTTATCACTAGCGTACTAAGGGTAAATGGCACCCGAGACGATAATGAGCCTGACGACCATTTTCTTGCAATTGAATTTGTATCAACTGTTTTGGCGCCCTAAAACCTATTGAGTCCGGACCATCCGCCTTGTTTCGTTTTCCATAATCCTATCCCTCGTTATTACGCTGCAGCTTGTTCTAACGTAATCTATAAATGTGTCATGGAGTTTTTGGTTTGATGCCCGAATTTTTTTCTCTTATATGAATCAGTACGACCTTCTGATGGAAAATCAAAGCGATCATATAATGGGACTGCTGGCTTTCGAAACTTTAATCTCTAAATAAATCTATAGCGAAATTATCCTTCAGAACATCTTGTCTCTAATCTTTGGCAAAACGCTATCGTGCTGATCAGGTTTTATATATTCCAGTTTATGTCATAGGATTTTTTGCAATATAACGTCATATTTTCATTTTTCACGAGAAGACATTAGACTGGTTGTGTTCGTAACAAAGTACCGTTATAGGAGGAACCCTTTTTATTCTGATCCTGATGTATAAGTGTGTTGTATATGTTAGTATCGATTTGATTGCTAATTGGTTTGCGCTATAATTCTTAAAGCTATCTTAGTTTATCTACTGTTAATGGATTTGTGCAATTAAAGTTGCAAAAATTTATCATCCCTATCAGTTGATGATATGTTTATGTCTAGGTGTGTAAATAAGAAGAACAAACGCTGGTTTAGATTTAAGCGATGTTTAAGTGTATTTATAACTTCTGTAAGCAGTTCTATCATATCTCTGATAATTTGCAAATATGATATAGTCTTAAAATTTCATTATCCTTTTCTGTTTTGTGTTTAAATGTGTTACAATTACACCTAAGACGGTTCCATTCTCTGTAATTATAGCTACAGTAAGCTTAAAACACCAAAAAGTAGTGGTAGCATCATTATTTCCAAAACATCAAACAGTAATGGTAACACCATTATTTCCAAAACATCAAACAGTAATGGTAACACTATTATGTCCAAAACATCAAACAGTATTGGTAACACCATTATGTCAAAATCACCAAACAGTAATGGTAACACCATTATGTCCAAAACATCAATCAGTAATGGTAACACCATTATGTCCAAAACACCAAATAGTATTGGTAACACCATTATGTCAAAATCACCAAACAGTAATGGTAACACCATTATGTCCAAAACATCAATCAGTAATGGTAACACCATTATGTCCAAAACACCAAATAGTATTGGTAACACCATTGTGTCCAAAACACCAAACAGTGATGGTAACATCATTATGTCTAAAACATCAATCAGCAATTGTGGCAGCTTTAAATAATATCAATCAAAATAATGTCATGTCGCAGCTAATTTAGGTCATCTAGCAAGTCAATCAAATAAAAGCTTCGAGAAATGTCAGCATAGAAAGATCTTATAAACCTCGATTCCCACATCTCTCTCTCTCTCTCTCTCTCTCTCTCTCTCTCTCTCTCTCTCTCTCTCTCTCTCTCTCTCTCTCTCTCTCTCTCTCTCTCTCTCTCTCTCTCTCTCTCACACACACACACACACACAATGATCGGCTGACTAAGTGGAACTTACCAAACTTCCAACTTCTCAAGATTTTATTCCACATCTGCGTGACATCGACATAAAACACTTCCAATGATTTAGATAGTAAACGGTGTATCTTGCTGAATCGATCGCATCCAAGACAATGGTCTTTTGGAACCTCTGGAAATCTATTCATCTTTTAAATTAAGTTGAGCTTACAAATGAGCATAAAGTATTTTTGTATCTGTACAATTCTAACAAAAGGAATATTAGCACGTGAAACCGGATTAAAACTGTGGTTGCATGACGTCTTTGTTATATTGGTTTATTATCCGTAGATACAGTATCAGTCAGTAACTAGCAACAGTGTTTACATTGTCACTATGATATGCATGCAGGTATAATATCTACAACTAAGTCATACTCTCCATTGCCTAATCATTGTTTACACTCAACAATATAAATTTGCTGAACAGATTTAATACAGTACAGCATGATAATGCTATCTTTGAAAATTTTCATAGATTTATTATTTCTTTCTATAGTGAAGGCTTAACGTGTTAGGTATTGTTGGAGCTATATTTGCTGGTACGTGTCACGAACAAAGAAGTTATTAACATGGTAACAATTAAGAAGACTTCTCAGAGATGACATAGATATTTGGTTTAGGTGTGTAACATTTGTCTCGTTGAAATGTCTACTTATTATGTTATATAATAATGTTGATTTTGAACAATATTCTCCTGTCTGATTCAGTTACGAAAACATTTACATTCGTTAATGGAAAACGTCTAAAAATCAATACTCTGATGTAATCCTTTCAATAGGGCGGGTAGGATTTATAATTCTTACGTGTTCCGTCTGTACTTAAGGCATAATAATTGAAATTTGACGACGACGATGATAATGATAACGACGACGACGACGACGATGATGATGATGATGACTCTACTACCAATTTCTTTTAAAGTCATGTTTATTAAATTTCAAACCAGATTTGGTAGCCAAACTTGATGTGATGGAGCGTAATTTCATGATTTGAAAGGAGAGATTGACGAGCTCAATCTACATTACGAACCACTTGATAATTCACTACAGTTCTCACAGAAAAGCAAATCTGACAGTTGATAAACAGCTTCCAAAATGCTGAGGAAAAGTTGGACGAATACATTCAATGAAAATGATATATAACCTTAAGTTTGCGTTGGGTTTTCAAATTGAAAAGGAAAGAAATGGATTGTGCAGCTATCCTAAGAGAATTTACCCGAGCAAAGTGTGCAAATTAATGATACAAATATTGAATTTGAATGAACATAGGATTCAACCATAAAAAGAGCAGATCAAGGTCAGATAATGATTTAGTTTGTCGGATTGAACAAAATGTTGCGATACCATTTGTGACAGAAACCACGCGCAACCAATGCCATCTTTTCATTGTTAAAGATCAGCAGATGGTGATAGATGCAGTCCCCAATAAGATCGGTGTTAAACCGTCCGATGTCAGTGAACAATAATTCCTTCTAGTTATGGAGGACACGGAATTAATGCAGCCTTAATAGTATGATGCAAACGTGACTAAAATTGTCTGTTTTATTTCGCACAAGTTTGACATATAAATTGTTACTAAATACCTCCAAAATTTATAAATAATACTGATAAAGCCTCGTTAGCCAAAATACACTAACGCTAGAATATTGTGTATGAAACTAAAGATATAACTGAAACAATAAATCGCATTGGTTTTTTTAAACGTCTGCTTAAGTTTCATTCCAAGTGCAAAATATATCGTTTACTTATTTGTTTTGATTCAAATAAAATACAATCTCCAAACCATCTTTGTTTGGTAATGAATTCAGAACTGCGATAAAACAAATTACAATTTGTCTTAAAGGTTTACTCGTTAGCAAGAAATTCAAATAGTAGACACTATGTGTTTCAAGAGAGCAGGCATTAAAAATTGGTTAATAAGAGATACTTCGCTCGGTTCAAACACCATGTCCTGAACAAAATACAGAAGATGAAAGAAATCTAGCATAAAATGTTTTGGAAAATTTCAAGCAATATCAGTGACGAAACTTAAGAAATTCTTGTATATTCAGATAGAATGAATAGGTATTTTAATAGTATCAACAACGCTGATGATGTTGATACTTTCTTTTTGTTTTCTCAGACAGCATCAACAATTGTTTTTGTTTTTAGGGTTTAACGCCATTGTTGAGCACAAGATAGATTATACATGGCGGCCAGTATTATTGGTGGAGGAAGAACATGGGAAACCCCAGAAAGAACCACCGACACACGAGAAGCTACTGGCAAGCTTTCTCACATACCCACATTGGTCAAACCCGAGACTCGAACCCACGCAGACAGAGATGAGATGGCAGTGTTCCGTAATGGACAGCGCTTAGACCACTCGGCCACTCGGGGCCCATGCATCAGCAATTGATAATATAAATACAGATGAGACAAAAACACAATGAAATCATTGATAAATTGTAAGCGTCAAAGTACTATGAATACAGTAGTGTCACTAAATTAATTATGGTACCTGTATGTGTGAAAATTCTCATTGCAATCTTAGATACACGGATAATATAATTCTTGATGAATTATCAGTTTTAAAAAATACGATTATTATACAAACGTAAAGTTGCGAATTGAATCTAACTAGCAATTGAATTATAACAGTTTTAAGATGTTTTAATTTTTTTACAGCCTTATTAACTGGAATAATATATTTTTAGAGGAAATTATTGTATTAGCATGTACTCATGGATAGCCACACAAAAAAAAAACGCTTGAGCAGATATAGTTTCAAATTAACATTTACGAATTCCCGTGCCGCGCAAATCCGTATTATGTGCCAGATTTTGACATCCACCGGCTCGTAAACTGACGGTGTTTGACTCGAAATGGAAATGAGGTGCAATGCAGTTGATTCTGGATACAATGGTTGTGACCAAAAGGATATACATTCAGAGTATGTTGTCTAGACAGGGAAAGGATTTGATATGCTAATAAGATTTTATTATTTCATTAATGTAAATGTGCTATAAATCACCAATGATTACAATCCCTTTAAGGCCAAATCACGATTTTGTATATGTGGTCGAATCTAACTAGTCTCGACATTTGTTTGTTAGTTTACAACTTTCCAGTATATTCAATAGAAATAAATCACATGTCAATCTAATATAATGTGTCGTGATAGATGAACTCACGGTGAGGTCCTTGTCATGTGTTTAAAGGTAGGTTTTGAGAGGCTGGATTGTAAACAAAACAACGTGCGTGTGGGTCACATACCTTCACTTCCGGACTAGCAAAACTAGTTGATTACAATACCGCGTACGAAACAGACCGCAAGAACGTCAACCTAATCATGAACCATACTAGGACACAATAATGAAATGGAATAGGAAGAGAAAGCAAGACTATGCTTAGCAAAAAACAGAATACATACATAGTGACCAATATTGAATTTCGGAAGAGTTCACACAATTGCACGGATAGTACATGCAGACCACAATGGCGAAACATACTTAGAAGTCTACTTTCATACCAAGAGAATTGAAACTGAAGAAGGATGATGTCTTGAATGCAAACATACGTCCGGTGCTCAAGAAATTGACCTGAGAGGGATAGAACCAGAAAAGAGACGTAGTATGTCAAAACTATTGACAATGTTCACACTCATTGTGGAATCATTTGTAAGTTTCGCGGACTCGTTCAATATTAAGGTTGGGGGTGCTTTTGTTCCAAGTCCCAAGGGAAACACGCCAATATTGCGTTATGGAAAGCTAGAATATGGAGGGATTTCAAATGACGTAAAAGAATTAAAACCATTTCTAAGGAAGATTAAACAAAAGGATGACAGCGCAGTTACGTATATCGAAGATACCAATATCAGCAACCGTAGAGAACTTTGAGAGGAAACTACAGGTTCAAGTGCACAAAAAAAGAATGGATACATACCTAGGCTATCCCATATAAAACAGAGTACGCATTTTTGAAATAGATATAGAAAAGCTGAAAACAATAAAGAATGGTTTCTTTCTCCATGGATTCATTGTAAAGACATGAAATAAGAATTGTATATACCACATGAAATGTATTAAATGTGAACAAGTGGGACACATCTCTCGGAAATGCTTACAAACAAAAAACACGAACCTTTAATCCACATATGTTATTCAACAAAAAGAGATGCCAATACCTAAGCCACGGAATAAAGGGAAACACTCACCACAAAAAAAAGGAAAGGGTACAAAAAACGAACCAGTAGCTCAAAGAATTCAAGACCCCAATGAAGAACAAAAACAAAAGGAGATACCAACAACAAAGAAAACAACAACAACAACATCAACAACAACTCAAAGGACAAAAAGAATATTACGTAAAAAGAAAACCAGAGGAGACAAAGACACATAAAAGAACAAGAACAAGAAAAATCCAAGGAGATCCCCAGATGAAAATATGCAGACAGATATATCAGGATCAACATCGGAAGAGAGTGAAAGAAAAAGGAAGATTAGAGACGAATACAACATGACATTCGACGAAGAGCTAGATACAACTGAACATGCAATTGAGATACTGAACTATATGTTAACTTGAGTTATAATAATAATAATGAGGACTTTGTATAGCGCCTAATCTTTAGAAGCTCTAAGCGCTTTACATCTATAATGATATGACTACACTACAGAAAAACAAATGACAAAAACAATGAAATTGGAAAACATAAAAAACATGCTAAAAACACATAAGATACAAAACATTATTAGGTCTCTAAGTGTGTCCCTGCACTCGAAAAGGCGAGTTTTAAGAGCACTCTTAAAAGGGACCGCTGTGTCTGTGTGTCTAATTTCAATGAGCAATTCGTTCCATGTCGCCGGGCCCTGGTATCCAAAAGAGTGTTGTCCATATGACTTTGTTTTCACAGTGGGAACAATGATTATACGGTTGTCAGAAGAAGAGCGTAAGTATCTCGCTGGTGTATACACATGGGTGAGGCCGGATATGTGTGTTGGACTGAAGTATGTCAGTGAAACATAGCACAGAGAACAAATTTTGTGTTTGATTCTGTATCGAATTGATAGCCAGTGTAGGGAAAAGAGCAGAGGTGAGGTGTGCTCTGATCGAGGTACTCTAAAGATGATCCGTGCAGCTGTGTTTTGAACTTTTTGAAGTTTCTGGAGTAAATATTGTGACGAACCAGACAGAATTGAGTTACAATAGTCCAGTCTTGAAAGTACTAATGAATACAAGTGTTTTCGTGGCATCAACTGAAATATATTTACGAATGGATATGATGGGGCTCAGATATGCAGCCTTGCATATGTTCATGACATGTTGGTGCAATGTGAGAGTACTGTCTAGAGTAACACCTAGGTTTCGTACTGACTGTGAGAATTTAATGTTCGTGTTGCTGATATGTATTGTCTGAGGTAAATTATATGAATGAGAAAATCTTTGTGTTGTGATTAGAATAGCCTTAGTTTTATCATCATTCATCTGCAGCTTGTTACATGTCATCCATGATTTCACATCAGAAATGAACCTCTCTACTCCAAGGATGGTAGCATCAACTTCAGTTGGGTGGCTAGACTTGAATATTTGGGTGCCATACAATTGGTACGATACTGGGTGATGATCTATGACACTTGGGAGCGGCTGAGTGTATAGAATGAAGTGAACAGGTCCAAGAACAGACGTCAACTGGGCTGGAATGTATTCCATTTGCAGATATAATGTGTGTCCTGTTGACTAAGTAGGACTTGAATCACTGTAATGCTATATTATGAATACCAAATACTTGCTGGAGACGGTGAAGCAATATATCATGGTCTATTTTGTCAAATGCTGCAGACAAATCCAGGAGGGTGAGGACTGTAATCTTTCCACTATCCAAAGCAGAGAGAATGTCATTAAATACTTTCAAAAGAGTAGTTTCCGTACTGTGGCAAGGGCGATATGCAGACCGTACATTGCTAAAAAGACTGCTTGAATTCAAATGAGATACAAGTTGGGTTAGAACAACCTTTCTAAGATTTATTATATGAATGGGAGATTAGAAACTGGGCGGTAGTTCTTTAAATCATTATGGTCACGTGTTGGTGTCTTCAGCAGAGGCTTTACGATGGTAGTTTTGAAAAATGTTGGGAATTCCCCTGTTGAGAGAAAGATATTAATAACATCAGTTAGTGAAGGCAATATTGGGTCTAAGCACTCAAGCAGGAATTGAATCGAGTTCACAAGACTTTGGTGCTTTCTTCATCACGATTGTCCGCACTGAATCAATAGAAACAGGTTCAAATGCTCCTAACGGTTGTCGCTGAAATTCTGCATCAAAGCTGTATGGTGACGAGTCAGTTGAGATTGTTCTGTCAAGCGAATCTCTAATGGTTTTTACTTTGTCACGGAAGAAATTTGCAAATTGGTCCAGAAGGTCTACTGGAGAGAAGGTAGTTGGAAGTGGTGTACATTTTATTCCTTGACATTAGTTTGTTAGTTATCTCGAAGAGCTCTTTGCAGCTAGAACTCTCCGTGATCTTAGTACTGTAGTGGGATAATTTGGCTAAATGGACTATATTTGTGACGTTCTTCTTAGCTGCTTCATATATTTGTTTATGAATAGTGAGTCTGGTGGAAATCCAAAGCCTCTCTGCTTTTCGGCGATGTCTTTTAGTAATATGAAGCTGGTCCCTAACACTGTTATACCATGGAGAACACTTTTTTATTATTATTATTATTGATACTCTGCATTTGGTGGCTGGGGCATGTTTTTCAAGCAATGTACGCAGGCAGTTATCAAGTTGTTCCGCTGTTGGATGTAAGAAAGTTGTTAGGTTTTCTTGGACGTCATGCATGAATTTGGTTCTATTTATCATACGGAGGTTTCTCTTAGTAGCAAATAGAAGTGGAGGGTTAGGGCTGATACGTCGAGATGGCATATAATGTAGAGGTGATCTGATGCAAGTTGGTGGGATAAAAGGGTGGATTGCAGAATATTATCATCAGGTCCATAAAGAAACCAGTCTAAAATGTGACCAAGTCTCTGGATCGGATTTTACAGAGTTCCATATTTCATTCAAGTAGGATTTGGATGAATCCGAACGTCCACTAGCATTACATTGCCTTTATATATTACATTTGTTATACAAATTGATAACAAAACTGTTATAATAAAAAAGCAATATTCTCCATATTGCTTAAACCAAAAATACCTACACACAGAGTCATTTGCCAAATAGAATTGAACGGATATATAAGCAAGAAGACAATAAAATATGTAACGCAACAACATACAGTTAAACCTTCGGGTCTAGGAGGGGGATGACTCGAATGGTCTGAAAAGATCAAATGGCCCCTCCACCCCCCAAAAAAGCAAAACTACATCGATGCTGACTTTGGTCAAAATATCAACACACAACCATTCCATAATACCCATATTTTGAATAATTTCCTTAAATCGATTCCATGAATGTTCAGAACTAACTCTTGCATCTGCACCGAAATTTGGGAGAAGAAAATGCACTGAAATTGGAGCGTGATTACATTCGTGGTATTATGTCGGATGTGAAAAACGTGACCAGAATTCCATATTTCATTCAAGTAGGATTTGGATGAATCCGAACGTCCATTAGCCTTACATTGCTTTCTACAAAAAAATCCTTGGAGGAAACTAATGACCATTTAGAACTGTCATTATGTCTAGGGTTGGCGTTACATCATAACAATTTTATTGACATCAAAATGAATAGATGACATGCCATCAAAAACATCAATGCATGCAAAATATAAAACTGTTCTTACCGAATGATTTTTCTACTTTCTCTCTCATAACAATATTATATGAATAACATTAACAATTAAAAGTGAGGCTTATTCATGATTATTGAAAATCTATTGAGTGTAATTTGGCACACCGATCATTTTAATTATTTTTTTTGTGTGCACATTTAGTCGGATTTTCCTCCGACAAAAGATTGCAAGTTTGGGAAGTATCTCCGAGTCTCTATCAGAGGGCAAACAATTCGGAGCTACCTTGGCTATTTGCGCGAGACAAATATATGCCTCGGATGTATATCGGTGAATTAATTTACGGAAAAATCATACATTATGTTCGCCAGAAATTTCTGCAGATAACCACCACAACCGCATCTGTTCTGATCATCTCGGCGGTTTCTGGACTAAACTGACCGTACGATTGACTTAGGATTTAAAATAAAAATATTGTTTAAGCTCATTCGTAACATTGCGGTCAATCATAGATTCGTAAATAAATGAAATAGTCAGAATGACAGCTATCGACATACATTCGAGCTATGATCGGTATGACTGACTACATAGTTGCGAATGAGTGTCAAAGTTATTAAACTCGCATAGGAAAGAGACGATGATGTTTCGAATGGAGTTAATTATATCGGTTTAACCCATGTGTTACAAAATAACTCGTAAGAACTTTTTGCATTCTGAATGTAACATGTCAATAATTTATAAGAATTTTCGTCAGCAACATCCATTCGGAGTGTTTTCTTCTTTCTCATGATAATCGTTAAAACATCGGTTCTATCGAAAAGACTGATGTAATCGTAATGATAAGTGTCTAATTGGTAACTTTTTGGCTGTCGTACATTGGGATATCTGTGAGAAGAACGGAGTTTTATAAATGATAGGTCTGAAAAGAACACACGACAACGTTTCAGTAATCAATGAAATACCTGCACATTTATTTTTAATGTTATTCCTGCAACTTTCTGATAAGAAATAAAATTAAAGGAATATTTCGGTTTCACTTGTCTACAGCCATTGACAAAAGCGGTCATACCAAACCTATTCATTATTACGTTTGAAATAAATAACGTAACAACCACAACGGGCTTGAGGGCAATTCAAAATGACCATTATTTTTATACTAAGCCGTTGCGATTGCGTTATTATCTCCTGATCGACCAATGCAAGTGGAGTATGACTGTACTTGGCTAAATTATTAGCTCCCCACCCGGTATCCTTGTAACCCACCTCAGAATAGTAAAAAGCATCAAGGATTCTTAAAACAATGCACACAGCTTTCTCCTTTCATTCATCAATTTATAATTAAACTTAGTTGTCGCCCCAGGCCCCCAACATTGTCATGATGATGTATTTCATATATGTCCTACAATACGATCTAATGTGTAAAGATGAAGCCAAATTAAACAAAAAGTTTATGTTTAAATTCAGAAAGTAGACACCATGTATGTACACAAACATTTTACACAGGAGAAGGGAAGGGACATAACCGGTCTATTTAGATTTCAGAGTTTCTTGTCTTTGTTTATCTTTTTGTATACACATGTTTATATCTGTGTGTGTGTGTGTGAGAGAGAGAGAGAGAGAGAGAGAGAGAGAGAGAGAGAGAGAGAGAGAGAGAGAGAGAGAGAGAGAGAGAGAGAGAGAGAGAGATTACCATCATTACTACAAGATGCCTCACAGTTAAAAATCATGAGAGAAGACTTTTGAACACATAAGTAATAATATGTGCATACTTAATGGAAAAGTATTACATGTATTTGACGTTTATGAGCTTGGATTGTCAATGTAATTTAGCATTGTAATGTATCTGTAAAACATTATTAAATATTAGTTGGGTTTTTGTCTTGCAGATGAATAATATTATAAGAGACTAATTTCCTTCTCTCTTTGAACGTCGTGATAATTATAAACTAACTTATTGATTTGATCAGCTACAGTGTGTTGCGAAAATGAACAACTAATTATTTTGATTGACCAGCTGCAGTGCGATAATGAACAACCAATTATTTTGATTGACCAGCTGCTCGTCTTCATATACGTACTTGAGGAAAAAAAAAAACATCTTCCACACACACACGCTGCCTTTTTTTCCATCCTAATCGTTTGATCAAAAATGAAACGACAGATCATGCCGTTTCGAGAAACAAAATTCAAAAACAGATCTATTTCAAAACATATGATAATGCGTCCGTCTCTCGCAGATAATGAGCTCTTCTGGTCAAGAGTATGTTACTGATGCAGACTGAAATGTTTATATAACTTGCAATTTAGTACGAGTTATTCTACACACTATGTATTACCGCGTATATTCAATTCGATATATCTCGTAGATTACAGCAAACCAATCTTGACTGTACATATTAAAGTGTGTTTAAATCAATATATCTCATGTGGATTACAGCAATTTAATCTAGACTGTACACATTTTAACATGTATTAAACTAGTAGCTGCTGAATATTTTTCTCTCTTACCTTTACATTATCAGAATCGTTCAGTATTTTACGATATTGCACTCACTCGCACGTCATATTGAACCCACGTGAATAAAAGAAATACTTTCTATCTGTTGAAAAGAATGAGCACAGATGCTAGAACGTTTGATTTATTTTATTTGTCTGTGCATGAAGTAATCAAACTTTTTGAACCATTTCAAAGTAAAAATGCCAAAGTTGACAATGTGGACGAATTCGTAGACTCACAAAAGCTCAACGAAGCAGGCGACTGAACGTGATATCAAAAATGTGCAGTTATGTCTGTATGATGATTACTTTGAAAACACATCATGTACATTCCCGTAGTAGGCGCTTTACGTTTTGATTGACTAAGTTTGTTTTTGAATGAACTAAAGTATATGTTCCGAGGACCGTCACAAACCAGTTACTTTGTCACAATCCGCGTTAACGTATTTGATACAATGTGTCCGATTTAGGCGGCGTTCATAACATTGATTGATCCTTACAAAAAAACATGACTTCAAATTTAATTTTAAGTAGATCAAAACGCCATTTCTTTCGAAAGTTATCTAAATTCAAATGTATCTGGTCAGAGTTATGTGGGCGTTAATAATGTTGTTGTTGTGTGATGATGAATCTGAGTTTGTATATTTAGTTTGGAATACGGCATACATTCAGATACTTTGTTTGTTGTAGTGTCTTTTTATATAAGTATGTCTTAGGAAGAACAAGAAAATGAGCATATAATTAAAACGTTACTGCATTTGTATGGGACAATATGATCTCGTTTTGTCAGATGGATATGCTACCAAGGATGTGCAGAATTTCCATCCGAGAAAACTCGTTCATATTTTCCCATACAAATTTAGTAACCTATTAATACTGTATCGTTCATTATGCTGAGTTAAGATATATTGTACATTTCGTATATGTTTAAAACACTACGTCTCTTGTACATTATCGCGAGTTAAACTAGCCTGTAAATATTTTAAAATGATGTGTATTTATAAATTACAACATGTTAATATAACTGCTACTATTGTATCTTGTATTTAAATGATATATTCGTGTTAATGATATATTCGTGTTAATGATATATTCGTGTTAAACATATATTCGTGTTAATGATATATTCGTGTTAATGATATATTCGTGTTAGATAACACCGATATAGTCTATACTGTATACATTTTAATTGTAGATTACATCTAGTGTTTTAGATTGCGTATTTTAATATATATTTAAATGCTATACCTCTTGTAGATTAAGTAATTGGAGGCTATGATATTGTAGTAAATGTCGAAATAGTAGATCCATTGTAAATTTAAGCCAGTTAATCTAGACTATATTTAAGTTCGCGTGTATTTATTTACTATCATACAGGTTAGATAAATTTTAGTTCGTACTCTACGAAGTTTCGAACAGAGTACAGCGAATAAACGACACACATCGCCTTGCCTGCACACACGAACATCTAGTCCCTCACGACTAAGCACAAATCACCAAAAAAAATGATTCACTCAATCGGTGTTATATGCACTCATGCATATTATGTAGCGTTCAGGCATATTATGAAGTATTCAGGCTTGTTTTATGTAGCATCCATGATGAATCTCAAACTCTGCATCATTACAACGGCAGTGTTAATTATGTATTCACAAATTCATAAGAACCATGTCAGTGAGACTGTCTAGACATTTGCATCTTCATTATCCAAAGAGACTAGAAGATGACTTGATTTAACTTGTAAAGCATGGAAACTGTTAAATTGTCATCAGTATGTTCGGCATGATCGTTACCTAAAATATATGTGATATAGAGTGTTTGGACTATAAACCACGTGCTATCTTGCTTATCTATTATTCTAGATCATAAACTCTTTTCTAAAATTGATTGCAAAAATATTTATTCAGAGTGACTCGACTTTAACTTTCACTACCGTTACTGCTACTGCTTCTTCTTTTGCAACCAAAACTAAAACTACTACAATTACTACAACGATTACTACTACTGATATTACTACTATTTCTAATGCATCTACTACTACTTCTACTACTACTACTATTACTACTGCTTCTATTACTACTAAAAGTACTACTAAGATAACACTATTGCTATTATTTTTATTTCTCCTGCATGTACAACAACTACTTCTACTGCATCTGCTACTACTGCTATTACTACTACTATATCTACTGCTTCTACTACTACTACTACTATTACTATTGCATCTACTACTATTACTACTACTACTACTACTTCTATTACTACTCCTACTATTTCTACTGCTTCTACTACTACTAAAATTAATACTACGATTACACTACTGCTATTATTACTATTTCTACAGCATCTACTACAACTGATATTACTACTGCTTTTACTGTTACTATTACTATTGTTACTACTATTACTACTGCTTCTACTACTAGTAGTGTTACTACTGCTTATAGTACTACTACTACCACAACTACTACAATTAGTAATGCTTCTAGTATACAAACTACTGCTCTTGCAACTATTACTATTAATTCTACTAATATTGATACTACAACAGCAAGTGTAATTACTATCGATCCAGTTCACATTGTACTAACTACAATTAACAGTTAAAATACATGTACAGCTTCTATCATTGTTAATTTCCCAATCTTTAGGGAAATTGTTGTTGTTATTAATACAACAGTTCCATTACGTTTTCATCTGCAATCATTTATCCTACTTCTTCAATTATTACTGCTGCTTCCAACTGCATAATAAATCATATATCAGAAATTCTTATATCCAGGGACCGATGGACCAATCTGTCTGACACGTGCATTCTGAACATTTGGAATCGATTGCTATGCTCTTCTTATCTATTACATATATCTAGCATTTGGACCAATCGGGTGGCATTCTGGTTAGAGCGTCCGCCTTGTATGCGGGAGGTCGCGAAATCAAACCCCGGCTAAGTCATACCAAAGATTACTAGAAATGGTACTAGCAGTTGCCTCGCTTAGCACTCATAATTAAGGGGTTAGTGTTAAGACTGGCCTGCCTTGCGTCAGAATAATGTTAATGTATGGGACTTACATGTCTACGGTATGATGCCCCAGTGTAGACATCACTATAAACTGCCACATTGCGGACATCGTAGCGATTGGACTGAAGAATAGTGAAAGCTACGTTGAAAATCTAAATTACTTTTGTAATGACCATGTTCAGTGCTTCGGTGTAATCTGTAAAACTATATAAATACAATCGAAAATATGTTTCATTAGGATCTCTTTTGACGACTGACGGATTGGATACAAGTTTACAACATTTTTATTATAAAAATTACAAACATTATCAGGTAGTTTTAACACGGTAAAGAACGAACACTTTGGCCTGCCGCGTGTATCATTTCTACATACTCCTTGAGTATTCTAGGAGAATGCATATATCCGTCTATTTTCATGCAGTAAAATTCGAGCTTTGTACTGATTATGCAATATTGCCAATAATTATAGACAGACACTCGACGATATTGATTAACGATTCACTGCCGCTATCTTTTATGTGATGATATGGAAGCTTTGTATAAGTCGAAGCGCCAGCGATTTATTGGAGAAGGGTGGAGTTGTTAACTGGACTAGTCATGCCACCTTCGACGGGCCGGAGCAGGAAAGCGTGTTACATACACATCGAGAATTCATATCTCATGATGTTCAATTAGATTGTCTAGTCTGCCCAGTCCAGATGCAGAGTCGTCCTTCATTTTATGATGAAATGTCCTGTATTATATTTATTTTCTCGATGATTTTCAGTCATTATAGTGCCTTGGTGTTCAACTTTCCAGATTGCAATAGAAACCTAACCTGGTGCCAATGTAGACACAAAGACTTTGATATACAGCGATTCCTTTGATATACCGCGATTCCTCTTATGAGAACCTTTCTGACGATCTTTTCTAGGCTTTCACGATTGACTATAAGTGACGAAGTGGAGTCCGATTTGAATATCAATTTGTTGAAATGCGCTGGTGTACATCCTCAGATGCGGAGTATTTAATATATGGGATCAATGAATCGTGTATAGTTTCATACGGTGTTTTATGTTCTTCTGACATTTGGATGGCTCAGCTTCCTTTATAAATCTTTATCTTCACTTTCTGTCGATTGTACTCTTTTAACTAATCGACTGCAACGAGCGCAACAACTGATAAAGCACGCTTTGTATGACGTATGTAGATATATCACGTGACCTAACTTTAAAGATGGCGCCCCATTTGATATATGTCCATATATCACTGCTGATAAAAGAAAAATACCCTTTTTTATTACAAATACAAATTTAGTGTTTACGAATTATGGCATGAAAAATTGACTGGCTCTCGATACGATCAATACAGAATACCATTTCATCTTTACAAAAAAAATTCTATGTTCAAAACATTGCATAAAATATAACAACGAAAATGTCTAATATGACTATTGGATTCATTTAAATGTCTGACCTTCGAAGTCATAACGGGTGACATTTTCGCTATGAGGCTTTATTTCTCTGGGATCGTCTAACGTGGCTTTTACTGTACACATATGCACAAAATAATAAAATATTAGACATTAGTGTTGCATTTCACTAAATATGGAGTACAATACAACTTCATAGCTCATTTTCAACTCTAGTTTCTTTTTAAGATTTTCATGCATACCTCAAAACTTGCAGCCTCTTTGTCCAAGTCATTTTCAGATATTAATCATCCTGACATTTAGTGACAGTTAATCAATGCATTGTTGATAAAATGTATATTGAAAGGTGTAAGAAAATAATATCGAAATAGCAAACGTCTATATTCTTTCAGGAGAAAAAACGAAAATTTCGTGTTTAAAAACAATAAAGTACATGTAATAATTTTGCCTTATCAAACAGAATTTCGTAATGTCTGAAATTGAGGATGGGATATAAAGGTTGTTCATTAAAAGACACCCCTTCTCTCTCTCTCTCTCTCTCTCTCTCTCTCTCTCTCTCTCTCTCTCTCTCTCTCTCTGCATTATTATCATAAGGACGAAATCGATTATCTCAACGCTTCAAGATTACAAGTATGTTACTGTTATGCAACGATGCTGTGGAGATAATGGATTAATTTTTCCTAAATATTTGAACGAGATTAGTTTTATCCGCAGTCAAAGTCAGAATTGATCGATTAATGTTTACAGCAGTTAATTTAATAGTTGTTGATGCCTTCAAGGTATGTGAAGGGTTCTTGCCTCGCCATATATAACTTGGAGTAGAATCTAGGATAATTAACTATGTGGGTTTTATTGCAAAAAATCATTATGCCAATGATAGTGCCAATAATAATAATAATAATAATAATAATAATAATAATAATAATAATAATAATAATAAACATTAAAAAATTGGTTAATTTTTCTAAAACAATTTTAGAAACATTCCAGGATTTGTCAGTGAGGCATCAAATACTCTTTCCAAGGTTCTAATTCTCTTTGTGCTTCTTTGCTATATTAACGTCTAAAGTTAGATTTGTTTATTTGTTCTTTTGTTTAAATCGTGACATCTCTTTCATTAACAAAACCAGTTCAATTGAACTAGCAAATCTCGGGGTGGTATTTGACAAATCGAGTATCGTGATCTGTCACTATTACTGATTGACCGATGGTCATTAATAATCTATCATTAGTACTGACCTGATTATTTTCTTGAAAACGTTATATTCAAATTGTACACTCACTTCTTACGTCATCTATTATGGACGATTATGTTCTGCCAATATTTCTAATGAGAGAAAATGGGCTTTACCTAAGTATATGTGGATAGGCAATTACGCGTAACCAAATGTGCATCTTACATCAGCAACACAAACATTCATATGAATGATGAGGGTTCACTCTGTGCAGGATGTGTATAAAATAATGCCCGAGTGTAAACGTTTGCTGAAGAAAGATAATGCACCGAAAAAAATAGGACAATAATATACAGAATAATGATATATAATGTACACAACAAGATAAGTTCGTATTGTACGAGGGATAATTTCAATCCAAATAAAACTCACGATCGATAATTTTACTCCCTTTTATATTGATCGCTAAATCATCGAACTGTTATTTTATAATCGAAATATAAAAAGTATATCAACATTTCTAAATTTCTGAATTACGTGGGAATCCAACTACTCAGGGACAAAATCTGTAAGATTCTGAAAAAGAAGTTGATAAATAATAAACATGAATATAATCAATGTTTAAAATATCAATACATTAACTTATATTTTCTGATTTTTTTTTCCATTAAGCCTTTTAGTTTGTTCTAGTTTAAACATTTGTTCATCGATCCAGTGGTTTTAAATTTTCTCTTTTTAACACTCATGCGAGTTATGTTTCTGCTTTGATTGATTGTCCGTTATTTGACACTCGTGATGGCTCTCAGATTGCTAGCATGTTGGCTATTCCAGAGATATTCAGCGAGTGTCAATTGTACCCATTCCCACATTATTTTATTCTTAAAAGCCATATGCCCATATTGGTAATCATGCTGTCTTAAATTAAGCATTAGTTTCGTAATCAGGATTTTATAGACATGTACTGGTCCCATTAAAATCGAAATTTATTGCCTTTTCTATCATATATTATGAACTGGTTGATAACACCCATTGAATCTAGACTCATAAAATATTAATGGATGAAAGATTCGTGACGACAATAAACCATATAGAGATTTGAATGGTGCTGTCGTGCATACAAATTTAATGCTCGTTCGTGAACAAATAAGGAGAGTGAAAGATATATTATGTTTCCCTTGATAATATTTGGCGTTTCCGTTTTTTGTAACAAATTGATTAAATAGTGAAATGAGGGTTTGCTAGTTTAACATTTTTCGTTTTATCCCACTTTTAAACAATGCTGTTGATATCAGCAAATTTTGTCTTGTTTGGCTAATATTCAAGCGTTAATTTTACAGAAGAATATTGTCTTGTTCAGCAACATATAAGCGTTACGCTAAGAACTTAACAGTAAAAAAACAACGTTTGTTACAGATCTATGTACTCTCTCGACGTCAGTTATTAATAATAGACACGTTTTATTTATTCAGCATTTGAGCCGGACTTGCTGATAAATTAATTTTTTATAGTTACTGTTATAAATGGCTGGATAAATAAAGCTGCTAAAGAGAGGTAAAATACTGAAAATAACAACATGCTTTGTGAAAACGTAATAACAAATAAATTCGAATAATTTCGTTTTTTGAAGACTTGTTTCCATAAAATATTCGAAACGTTTAGAACTGTAAACTCGTGCAAGAAATTATTTTCTTTTAAATGCCAACACAATGTTCCTAATATATTTTCATGGTAATAATGATTGTATGTACGTATGTTGTTGTTATATGGTTTTAACGCCATTTTTCAGCGCACGATAGGCTCTTGTATGTATGTATGTATGTATGTATGTATGTATGTATGTATGTATGTATGTATGTATGTATGTATGTGCGCACGCACGCACGCACGCACGCACACACACACACACACACACATATATATATATATATATATATATATATATATATATATATATATATATATATATATATATATATATATATATATATATATGTGTGTGTGTGTGTGTGTGTGTGTGTGTGTGTGTGTGTGTGTGTGTGTGTGTTGATTACATGAGAGTATTTTAAATAATCAAATACCATCAAATGACTGCATTGTTTAAATCTCTAAATCCATTAATTTTAGATGAGAGGTATCAAACTTGCACAAGATCTACACTGATAGTTCTCTTAGTTTCGTGTTTGCAAAAGGTAAGAGTTTTAAAAAAAAATAATTTCCCCGTTTTTCCTTACTGGCTATATAAAAGACCTTGTATATATTAGGTGTTCTTAAAAGAAATTTAAATTCCCTTTATTTTGGTGCATGAATAATGGGTATGAATCGGTTCATGAGTTTACAGCTTGTATTCACTTTAAATATGTACCTCTAGAAACAACTGCTAGCTCTGCTTGGCTATTTTAACTTTCAGGACTTCAGAGATTAATTGTAAAAATATAATTCCAAGAACTTGTTAGTTTTCAAATATTTTGTTATTCATTAATTGCACATTCAGAAGCTGGTATTGCCTATTTTGGAAAATATATTTTCCTTTTTTTAATAATTTTTAAGTCTAGTGTATTTTGCATTAATTCCGGTTAATTTTCACGCACACAAGAGCAACCATTTTGGTGCACTGTGTACTTAGATCATGTCCAGTTTCCACAGGTATAATATTTAAAGAAATGTCAGTCACAATGAATCAGATTAAGTATAGAGGTATGCCAACATTCTCTCAATATTGCATGTTGCAAATACAAACACATTCACCTTCACACCTCGCTCTCACAAAATTACATACTAACTGTGATCGCGAACATATGCATAAGAATGTGCAAGCTCGATAACGTCTCCATTACAGCACATGCCATAATTATTGATGACGAGTCGGTGTAACAAGCGATATTGGGTCTTTCAGACAGATTTAGCGTGCTTGCTTTATCTGGTTTGGAATAAAGTAGAATTTCATCTTTAATTTAGTACCAAATGAGGTCTTTTATCAGCTCTCTCCAGACGTGGACGTAAACGATCTCTAATGATGACGGAAACAATCATAAAGACCTTGGTTACTGATAAATTGAAATTTTGAAACTGTGAAACAATATGTGTATGCATGGAAGTTGCGCTTCAGAGATATCACGTGCTCTTGCCAGAGTGATAAGTGCACGTGCATCTACTATATGCACATAGGAGAGAATGTTGAAATATCTCTATGTTACTCTTACGTAATGTGACAAAAATTTTCTTTACAGTTTCTGGTCGTGGAAATAGTGCATGACCTCTCGACAAGATACAAAAGCGTGAATTAATCAAATTTGTTATTTTTTTAAGTGAGAAAATGCATTTTGCTGCCTATGCGGTACTGCATTTTCAAAAGGCAATAAACGAATTACAAAACATAAAAATAAAAAAGGAAACCAGCTAGTTTTTGTGCAATCTACATTTTAATCCAGGTACATACCATTTCGCTAGCGGTTTTCGATAGGATCACGTCTGAAGTAATGCCGGGCTGGAATAATGTAAGTTTTTGGACGGAAATCACAACGTGAATAACTAAAATTAACAAAATAAAACAAAAAAGTGGACATGATTCAAATTATAGAAGAATTTCTGTCAAAATTTGAAAGCTAGTTTTACAACCTAAACAAAACCAATCAATTATTTTCTGACTCCAACTGTGTAGTAAGATTCAGAACGGAACGGATCCAGACTAGATGCTAGAAAACAGCTCATCATCATCATCATCATCATCATCATCATCATCAGTCTCTTGACCTAGTGTGGTCGTAACATTACCAATTGTACAACAGCAGGTAGGCGAAGATTAAAGTGTAGGGAACATTGCATTCAGAAAGAAAAACAACACTAGCTGTGATTGGTGCTTTATGTAAGAATTGTTGTTGTAGGATTTATCGCCATTTTTCAGCACACGATAGGCATACATGGAGGCCAGTATTAATGGTGGAAGAAAGAACAGGAAAATCCCCCCCAAAACAACCACCGACCCACGAGAAGCTACTGACAAGCTTTCTCACATACCCACATTTGCCGAATCTGAGACTCGAACCCACGCAGTTACAGGTGAGATGGCAGTGATCCGTAACGGATTGCGCTTTAGACCACTCGGCCATTCGGGACCCCTTTGTATGAGTTGTACTTTCTGTCAGGCTTTAAAAAAAGTTACGCCTCTTGGCGAAATGTGAGATTAAGTTAATTGATATCTAGATCATATTTTGTATTTTTTTATTATTTGTTTTAAAAATCTGGGACACATGCGTGAAACTGGGTCTGTTGTGACTAGATAACTCTAGTTCCAGCAGAGTTATCTTTCTTAAATGCAATGGAGTATTTGGTTTGGTCCTTGTCAAATTGACAATCTAAGATCGTTCTCTGTGACAGTGTGTGACATGCATGCTGAAGTAGGATAGAAAGTACATTTATTTTACAAAACATTAGCATTGAAGTCTATGGAAAAAACAATTCGTGCCGTGATACCTATAGGGATGAACAGCCTCACATTGTATCCATAGAGACGCATACATGTGGGCAGCATTTATGAACTGTACTAGTCTGATGTTGGAAAGCAAATGGAAAATGAACATTTTTGGTCAAATATTGACGGTCTTTTTAAGTAACATGTATGAAATCTTCAGAAAATAACACAAGTTGGCTTTGGAAAGGGGCGTTTGTAACTATAGCTAAAACATATATAGACTGGTGTCTTTACGTCTGTGTAGTCAGCTCCAAGATTAGCATACATGCAACAAAATAAGTTATGAAAACATAATATAGCTGATTTGGGGCCAAATATTGACTATTTTACCCCCTAAAGATAAGAGTCCTGTATAAACAACAGATATCTTGTTCTTGTAGGGTATGTCATAGTCCACGATAGACGACACTCCTGGTCCACTTGTAGATAGATCACTTGTATCAGAAAGAATATGGTATTCCTTCTCATTTTGATTTTAATTGTCCTGCTCTAATTGCACATTTTTTGTACACTTTCCTGTCTTGAAATTTAACATACAATTTTTGAGTTAAATTAGTTACATCATCACGCTTGAGATCTCCCATACTGCAATCTGAATTGTAGGTTCTCACTTAATAAAAAATGTATTTTCGGATAATTTAATTGTATTCAAGTTAATACACGTGTTCCTGAACTCATCTATATTATATGGCGAATATATTGGAGGAAATAAAAAAAGAGCACACCTTGTGTATATCATTCAGTTATCTCCCTTACACCATACATAACATTTCAAGAAATAAAAACTCACATTTTCCGTAATTTTTTTATGACAATAGAGAGAAGATTTGTGAAGTATTATATTAGCCCTCGGTCTTGTTGCAAATATAATTAGAAGTAATTGAATACTTTCTCCCAGTAAAGTTTACAAGTTTAAAAACTGATCAAGTGTGTTATGTTTGGTTCAGGTATTTTTCTGCCTAACTTAAGCCCATTATTGTAAGTTTCTTTTGTAGAAAAAATATAAATTATATGCATCTATATCATCTACATTATTCACCTTTTTAGATTAACTGGGAATGAACATTACTTTGCCTGAAATGTTGGTGCCTGTAAGGGATGTTATAACACAGATGCCTTTGAACTGTCCTTGCACCTATGGTGCACTGCCTCCCTGTTTTGTCCATGGAAATGTCATCAAGCTCTCACTTCTCATTTTTCTCATTACTGCTTTTGTCTCCTTTAATTCTTTAATCATAAGCTACATCTCCAATTTATACACACACTTTCCTCGTGTTTTTAAATCCACTGGACTCACTATATTAATTGTTTTATCTTTGGCTTTTTTCTGTATTTTATTCCCCAATTTTCACCCCAATTCCAATTTAACCACTTAGAAACTGTGATCTACTATATTTAGTGTCAAATTGATTTATTGCATCAATTTTATTCACTACACAAAGGAGGGAAGCTTTATATTTCTATGAAAAAGAGGCTAGGTAGATTGACCTTTGTGTGAGGACTGGGGGGTTAGTGACTTCATGTATCTTCATTGTAAAGTGTTCAAAGCTTTTACTTTATAATAAGAT
Organism: Unio delphinus; assembly: GCA_029339505.1. Lineage (NCBI taxonomy): Eukaryota > Metazoa > Mollusca > Bivalvia > Unionida > Unionidae > Unio > Unio delphinus. The sequence goes on from JAQISU010000278.1 coordinate 3,829,632, forward strand.
TGGGTCATGTCCAACTGTCTCTGATATTAAGTTCTGCATGTTGCCCCAGTGCTAGACATCATTATAAATTACCATTATATATATATATATATATATATATATATATATATATATATATATATATATATATATATATATATATATATATATATATATATATATATATATAAGATACGAATAATACTTGTCAAACCAAACTGCAGACAAAATTGGCACAAAGAGAACGTAAACAAAGATTGCCGATCCTTAATTATAGCGAGAACATTGACAATGAAATTTTATAACATCGAGTTTGGGATACAAGCAACTATCTAAATAACAAGGTGTTTGTTATCCAAGACAAGATGAAACAACTAAAGAAGCTGTAGACAGGGAACCAGTGGATATTAAAATAACGTCAACAATTATGAGATAAGTGAAACATAAAATTCAAATGTAGAGTTTGTGAAGAGCACAAAGGGTTATCTACGGCTTAAAATCAGACAGTCATGAGAAGTTATAAATATCATGCCATGAAATTTGCTTGTTTATCATGTATATCATCTAGTGGACCAATTAATCAAAGACATTGAAGATGCAAGACAATTTATATAACTGTCACTTTAATGTAAAAAATAGATTGTGCCTATTGTGAATCGAAAATGTATATATATATGGCAACATAGTCAAAAAAGGGGGGGGGGACCAGGGATATATTCTCAGGGCCCGGGCCCATAATGGGCTCGGGGCGAGCAACACTTTTTGATTTTATAAAAGATATTTTTGTTTGTTTTTGAGTAAGAACTAGGAGAGGACGGGGTGTTTCTTACCCGAGCACCCGTGATAGCTTACTGCGGCCCTGAATGGCCAATTATAACATCGATCGGTACGTTTAATGTCATTCCTAGAAAATTAAATCTTCCATGTCAAACACTACAAAAATGCCTTAAATCCTTTGGCTTACGATTGTAAACGATGCGCTAAACAAATTTAAGGACGTCGGGAGTAATCGATCAGATAAAACAAGTTAACGGTTTCCTAGCTGTCAAAAAGAGAAAGCTGATCGAGATGGTATGGACATGTCACAGTGCCAACAGTCTATCCACAACAGTACTGCATGGCAGTGCCCATGGTGACAGAAGGAGAGGTAAACAGAGAAAATACTGGACTGACAACATCACAGAATGGACCAAGAAACGTTTTGCGGAGACAAAGGCATTGACACATGGTCAAGACAAGTGGATGGAACTGGTCTGATGTTCAGCAGCAAAGTATATATATATATATATATATATATATATATATATATATATATATATATATATATATATATATATATATATATATATATATATATATTCCCGATTCACAATATGCACAATATATTTTTTTTACAATAAAGTGACAGATATATAAATTGTCTCCCATCGTCAATGTCTTTGATTAATTCGTCCACTAGATGACATTTATGATAAGCAAGCAAATTTCATGTCATGATATTTATAACTTCTGACGACTGTCTGATTAAATGTTACGATTGCTATCTATCTAAAGTTAGAATGGATTTGCGCAGTTTGTCTTCAGGATATTTCATTTTTTCCAATACAGCCCGATGTAAAACTATGTCACAATAAGTGATTCATACGTCTGTGAAAATTATATTGATAGTCTATTTCTGGAAATGACTCACGATGCTTTTTATTGTGCTCCACTCACTTAATTATATTTGCTTATTTTTAAATTTAGCCTTTGAGACACGATGTAAAGAATGACAACACATGAAGAATTTAAGCTTGTTATAAATGTGTACCTTTTAAAAAAAACTTTTCGCGTCGAGCATCAATTTATATTCATTTAAGCATATTACAATTATTTAAATGTCCTGGCAGAAGCAATTATCAAACTGACATTAAATTAGAAAACAAAGTAATAAAGCTTGTTTTGAAAAGTTGACCTTGTCTATTAAATGTCCAGGATTGAGAATGTTTTCATAAACTAACTCAATATAATTAACGTTTGAAACATCATCATTTCTTTTTTAAAGTTACTTTAACCATATTACCGTACATATAGATATGTTTCATATAAAAATTGTTAAATTAAAAACTTGTCGGAGAGGGCGTTTAACAAAGTATGAGAACATTATGCTATATCTGATATTGCACGCTGTTGTATGGCCAAAAAAAAATCTTCACATATTGAGTGAATGGTTAGACGAGAAAAATTAGGATTAGTTGATTGTTTTAATTCCATACAAATCAGTACATAAGTTAATAAAGGAACCAATAAAAACCGTTTCTGCTTCGAACGGACGAATTTGTCCATGCATGCACTCGAATAGACTTTTTAAAAAACATACTCGTCCATTCCGGTTTTTGTAATAGACATTACAGAAATAAATATGTACAGATCTATACTTTAATAGAATTTGAAAGATTAAATTTGTCAAGCATTCACCTGAATAGACTTGAAAAGAGTAAACTTGTGCAGAATGGTACTTCAACATACTTCGAGTCATACCAAAAACTTATTTTAAAAAAATGGTACTAACAGCTGCACCGCTAGGGGCTCAGCATTAAGGGGTAAGTTTTAGTACTGGTCAGACTGGTGTCAGAATAATGCGACTGGGTGGGACCTCATGCTACATGTCTGTGGCATGTTGCCCCAGTGCTAGACATCATTATAAATTACCACACTGCAGACATCGTAGCGATATGGCTGAAAAATTATTAAAGCTACGTTAAAGATCCATATCACATCGCATCACAGATCTACTTAACTATGATTTAACCCTTTGTTACATAATAGTACCATATACACCGGGATGCCGTTGAAACGATACTCCAGTACAATTAGCTACTCGGTATATTGTTTATAACCCCATTTATAGTAAACATGACCATGCTTGTAAGGCTGTTGTGTAATGTAGTGGTAATTGGTTTAGTTTTGCGGGTTTAAGGCCATTTTTCAACACATGATAGGCAATACATGGCAACCCATAGACACTTGGAAGAACCCTGGAAAACCTCAGGATGAACAACTTACTACGGGAAGATACTTGAAAGATTTTTTTTTGCTGAGCCGAGACTCTAACACACGCAGACATAGATGAGATGTTAGTGATATATAAAGTCGAGCAGTTTGGACCAGCCAGCCACCCTCAACTCATAATGCATTGGCAATATATTTAAACAGTTTCCATTTTATTCCATACCCTTTGTGGCGAAAACCATTGTGACAAATACGCGCTGTTCTAGGTATACAACTATGTTAACTGAGTGTAATCCAGACATTGATTTATATTTTCTTTGACTTTTCCTGGAGTCTTTCCAACCAGTGAAGATACGATACTTGCATTTCATTTATGGGGTTTGGTTTACGACACACAAGCACAAAGACGTTATTTGGTACCGAGACAATTAACGTAAAGTGCCTCGCCCAGGGACATCCACTACTCTACTCGAATTGCTACTTAACTCCATTGTTAGTATACCACTTTACCATACCATAACATAAGGTGAGTCAGAAATTCTCTTATTTGATGGTGACTACAATCCACATTACAGCAATCTCACATATATACTGCTTAAATGGACAAAAATGTCCATCAATTAGGAATTAAATAAACAACACATTTATACTGTTAATGACTTCCTGAAAATTGGTATTCAAAATGAATGAATGTTTAACAGATATAAAATGCCCTTTTATGTTTGTTGAATAGTGGTTTGATTTGCTCCATACATTGTTTTCTATATATTATTAATTTGTTTTGTCGCTTTTGTATAAATCAGGCTCGATTGTCTTTGGTGTTTGATCTCAAACTTAACATTTATGTTAATAGAATGAAGTTTGGTAGACCACGAACGATATGATTTTAACTAGCTGCCATGCTGAAGTGTTATAATTTAGCAGCGGTCTTCATTCTAGATTTAAATTTTGTGTACATGTAGTCTCACTCGTTTACTATTACTTGAAGGAGTAAATAACACAAGTGCATCGATTTCAAATACATAAATTGACTATCCATCTTACTTTTATTTCATCAAATATTTTAACAAAATTTGGTTGCTGATGCATGGGATTTAAAGCCGTAAATAACCCATTGTGCTCTTCGCAAACTCTACATTTGAATTTTGTGTTTCGCTTATCTCATAATTGTTGACGTTATTTTAATGTCCACTGGTTCCCTGTCTACAGCTTCTTTAGTTGTTTCATCTTGTCTTGGATATCAAACACCTTGTTCTTTAGATAGTTGCTTGTATCCCAAACTCGACGTTTTAAAATTTCATTGTCAATGTTCTCGCTATAATTAAGGATCGGCAATCTTTGTTTACCTTCTCTTTGTGCCAATTTTGTCTGCAGTTTGGTTTAACAAGTATTATTCGTATTTTATCAAGATTACCTAAATTCAAATCTCAATTCCTTATTATTCTCCTGATAAATAAACTCTTTTTGGAAGTTGTAATAGTTCCTTTTAACTGCCTTCGTCTTCATTTAATTCTACATTTGTTTTCAGAATACAAAATTATTTGTGGATTTAAAGAAGTTCTTCTCGAAATAGCTTTTGATATATCTCTGACTAATATTAAACTCGATAAATGATTTAACACATCATCGTTTCTTTATAGATAAAAAAGTAACATACAAATAAACATCTCGATGTATCTTTATTCAGTATTAGTGCCAAGCGTTGCCTCAGATTTATGTAGCGATTGGCGTACATCTCTTTTTTTGTCCAATGTAATTATCAGCCATATATCATATTTTTGTGATACAAATTGCCTTTGGTATTCGGGAAAACAATGCATTTTGGGTACACGTTTTATTCTGTGCACATTGTTCTTCCTCCAACTTATTCACTTTTGAATTTATTAAACGTTCTAGTCTTTTTTAGAAAAGGTTGTCGACAATGATGTTTTACGAATGTCTTCTATTAAGTTAAGTTTAGTTCAATAATTAATAACTTTTCTTCTACTTTTTGCACTGACCTATGATTTTTCCTTCGAACATTTATATTTTATTTATATCATCCCATTGCTTATTTATATATGCTGTATTTACCACCTAACCGCCTTGTCTTTGTTAGATTCTTGTGTAGTTTTATATCAAGACACTTATACATTTAATACATTTTACACCATGCATGTTTATCGTCTCAACCGCTGAGATCTATTTTGAAACTTCGATAATTGTTACTGATATACTGATATTGATTAAAATTATTTTTTGTAACTGAGTTTAATATATATTGGTTAAGAACTTTTTGTTCCTAACAGTGACTAATAATTAGTAACTAGTATTGCCAATTAGCGTCTTTTTGGCTAGCAACATATTCTATTGTGATATTTAATGGCATTTAACGTTTTTTTCCCACATAATTAGGAAGTATGCCTCAATATACCAGTATTGTAATCAGTAGACTAGAGTAAACAGTACCCGTGTTGGTCTTACTAGGCAAGAGTAAACAGAACCCGTATTGGTCTTACTAGACAAGAGTAAACAGTACCCGTATTGGCCTTACTAGCAAGAGTAAACAGTACCCGTATTGGTCTTACTAGACAGTAAACAGTACCCGTATTGGTCTTACTAGGCAAGAGTAAACAGTACCCGTATTGGCCTTACTAGCAAGAGTAAACAGTACCCGTATTGGTCTTACTAGGCAAGAGTAAACAGTACCCGTATTGGTCTTACTAGGCAAGAGTAAACAGTACCCGTATTGGTCTTACTAGGCAAGAGTAAACAGAACCCGTATTGAAATTACTAGACAAGAGTAAACAGTACCCGTATTGGCCTTACTACCAATAGTAAACATAACCCGTATTGGCTTTACTAGGCAAGAGTGAACAGTACCCTTATAGATATCACTGGACAAGGGTAAACAGTACCAGTATTGGTCTTACTAGACGAGAGTAAACAGAACCCGTATTGGCCTTACTAGACAAGAGTAAACAGTACCTGTATTGGCCTTACTAGCAAGAGTAAACAGTACCCGTATTGGTCTTACTAGGCAAGAGTAAACAGTACCCTTATAGATATCACTGGACAAGGGTAAACAGTACCAGTATTGGTCTTACTAGACGAGAGTAAACAGAACCCGTATTGGCCTTACTAGGCAAGAGTAAACAGTACCCGTATTGGTCTTACTAGACAAGAGTAAACAGTACCCGTATTGGTCTTACTAGGCAAGAGTAAACAGTACCCGTATTGGCCTTACTAGGCAAGAGTAAAAAGTACCCGTATTGGCCTTACTAGCAAGAGTAAACAGTACCCATATTGGCCTTACTAGACAAGGGTAAACAATACACGTATTCGCTTTACTAGAGAGTAAACAGTACCCGTATTTGCCTTACTAGGCAAGAGTAAACAGTACCAGTATTGGTCTTACTAGACAAGAGTAAACAGGACCCGTATTGGCCTTACTAGCAAGAGTAAACAGTACCCGTATTGGCTTTACTAGGCAAGAGTAAACAGTACCCTTATAGATATCACTGGACAAGGGTAAACAGTACCAGTATTGGTCTTACTAGACGAGAGTAAACAGAACCCGTATTGGTCTCACTAGACAAGAGTAAACAGTACCCGTATTGGTCTTACTAGGCAAGAGTAAACAGTACCCGTATCGGTCTTATTAGACAAGAGTAAACAGTACCCGTATTGGCCTTACTAGACAAGAGTAAACAGTACCCGTATTGGCTTTACTAGGCAAGAGTAAACAGTACCCTTATAGATATCACTGGGCAAGGGTAAACAGTACCCGTATTGGTCTTACTAGACGAGAGTAAACAGAACCCGTATTGGCTTTACTAGACAAGAGTAAACAGGCCTGTATTGGCCTTACTAGCAAGAGTAAACATTACCCGTATTGGTCTTACTAGGCAAGAGTAAACAGTACCCGTATTGGTCTTACTAGGCAAGAGTAAACAGTACCCGTATTGGCCTTACTAGACAAGAGTAAACAGTACCCGTATTGGTCTTACTAGACAAGAGTAAACAGTACCCGTATTGGTCTTACTAGGCAAGAGTAAACAGTACCCGTATTGGCCTTACTAGACAAGAGTAAACAGTACCCGTATTGGTCTTACTAGGCAAGAGTAAACAGTACCCGTATTGGTCTTATTAGACAAGAGTAAACAGTACCTGTATTGGTCTTACTAGACAAGAGTAAACAGTACCCGTATTGGCCTTACTAGACAAGAGTAAACAGTACCCGTATTGGTCTTACTAGACAAGAGTAAACAGTACCCGTATTGGCCTTACTAGACAAGAGTAAACAGTACCCGTATTGGTCTTACTAGACAAGAGTAAACAGTACCCGTATTGGCCTTACTAGACATGGGTAAACAGTACCCGTATTGGCCTTACTAGACAAGAGTGAACAGTACCCTTATATATATCACTGGGCAAGGGTAAACAGTACCCGTATTGTCCTCAGTAGAAAATGGTAGACAGTACCCGTATTGTCCCCACTACACAACGGTAATAGTAGGATATTGTCCCTAATAGGCTACAATAAGCAGTAGTCATATTGTCATATATATATATATATATATATATATATATATATATATATATATATATATATATATATATATATATATATATATATATATAGTTTTATTGTGTATATACAGATCCAAAAAAATGTGCAAGAGGAATAAATGTGGGAGATACACGAATTCAGTGTTTTATTATGGATATCAAAATAAATTTGTATATGGTGTTTTCTCCTTAAGGTATAAAATGGTTTTAACTGTGTAAATTTATCGGGTTTTTCTTCAAATGCCGTTCTGTACTGAAAAAAGAATTACATCATATTAAGGAACAAATATTCCCTACTCCTTAAGAGTTTCACCTTGGTTTTTGGGGGGTGAGTTTATCGTGTTATCAACTGTCAGTTGTCGAATCACACAACAAATAATGCCTTTAGTTACTAAATAGAAATTAGTATAAAATAGTTCTCCGTACATTTTAGTGGGAGCTCTACATATAGTATGAACTTCTCAGAACGTGGTGGTTGTACGGTGAAGTTGTTTCTATTTGCAAAATGGACATAATGTTGAGATGTCTCTTTGTTAATTTCATGTACTATGGCTGAAATTTCATTGGATATTGTACATGAAGAAATTATAAATGATCTAAGCACACAGCTAACTAAAATGACTGATCCCTTGTGCTAAAATTATAAATGATCTAAGCACACAGCTAACTAAAATGACTGATCCCTTGTGCTAAAACAATCAGCTTGAATTAGTCTAAAGCACACTATCTTTAGCAGTTATTAAAATAGGGGAAAACGTTTTTGTCAGACTAGTCAATAACAGCTTCTGAGAGTGCAATGAATGAATTACCAATTATATAAAATGACAAAACAAAATTTATCGTTTTTTTTGGTTTACAATTTTACCTTTGTAGACCAGGAAGAGAAAATGACCATGCTGAACTTTCATTTTTTTAGAGGTACACATTTGAGTACGGTCAAGCTGCATACTCTATTACCTTTATTACACCCATCAATCATATAACAAAATAAAGGGAATTAAAGGTTCTTTGACCTATACATAAGGTATGCAAGGTCCTTTTTTAAATAGCCACTATAACCAGTGAGGACACTCGGGAAAATTATTTCTTTAAAATTCTAACCTATGCAAATTACGAAACTGGTGATCGCCACCTTTTACATAAAACAAATGCAACTAGGTCTGATCATATGGTTATGTTCTGACCAGTGGAAATCTCCCACCTGCATTTATTAACTGATGCAACTGCAATTATATATTTATGCTGCATTGTCATTTTACTTAACATGATATGTAATAATAATAATAATAATAATAATAATAATAATAATAATAATAATAATAACAATAATGAGGACATTGTATAGCGCCTAATCTTTAGACGCTTTAAGAGCTTTACAACATATATAATGATATGACTACAAAAAACAAAACAAGCACCATTAAGTTAGAAAACAAAAATGCTGAATATATGTAAGGTAGGAAACATTATTAGGTGTTTAAGTTTGTTCGTGCAGTCGAAAAAGGTAAGCTTTAAGAGTACTCTTGAAAGGGATCGTTGTGTGTTTGTTTCTAATTTCAATGGGCAATTCGTTCCACGTTGCTGGGCTCTGGTATGCAAAAAAACGTTGTCCATATGACATCATTTTCATAGTGTGATCAATGAGTATACGATTGTCAGAAGAGGAGCATACATATTTTGATGGGTGACTGGAGTCCGTCATTGAAACATAGCACAGAGAACACATTTTTTTTATTCTAGATCGAATGGATAGCCTGTGGAGGTACACAGCAGCGGGCATGTGTGCTCTGATCGTGGTACTCTAATGATGATCCGAACAGCGGTGCGTTGAACTATTTGAAGTTTCTGGTTTTGAAGTTAGAGGCATAATTTGTTTTTAAAATACTGTATTTGGAGCACTTTTATTTCTTCATATAATTCTATGCTGCACTCTTCTGGCCTATTTTCATTAATATTTCTCAACAAATAACTGTTAAGATATAAAGACTATAGGAAGCAAAGGAATGCAATCCATTTGAATCAAGATTATGGAAATGTGTTAAGCCTTTGTTTAATTGCTGAATTTTATTGTATGAAGTGTCATATTTCTTAATTCTTTCCAGGTACAAAAGTAACAATGCTGACGATTGCGGTTCTAAATATGATATAGAAATATTGTATATTCATGCTGTGATCCCCACGCTTAAAACATTTCATTAACTTTGCTTTCATCTTAATTAAAAACGCTTATGGAACATTCAGATTCTTTCCTAACGGCTAGTTATAGCTTCATTCTTCCTTTGCCCACATAGAAGCAGATGTATTCGATAAAATAAACAAAGACAGGCATGTCATTTAGCTATTCATTCTTTCTATAAAAAGGTAGATTAATGACTTAACAAATAAAACTCTTTATTCTTCAACACACTGAAGAGTTGTTTTTTTAACAGTTGGTTCTAATGCTATAATTTCCATGGAGCCCAATTACCACAAGAAAGGTTGCGCCTTCGGTTCTTAATTTCTCTATGTAAATGGGAGCATCCACTTGGCAATAAAATCTTAACATGATCCTTATTGAACCATTCCACTGAGAAAATTTAAATGACAGATTCTACGAACTTACTGAAGCAATTATAAATCGAGTGATTAATCGACATCCAATAGAAGAACTTGTTTTCTCAAACTGTATTTTAGACAAGAAAAAAATTTCAATTCAGTTTTTGTTGAACAATTTTAAAGTACGCTTTTAATATATATCCATCATTATGCCATAAATTAAAAGTATAAACAAACATATTGTTTAAAGGTGTGCATGCACAATATCTCACATGCATTGTAAGCCGCTGATGGTTCAAAAATTTATTTCTCTTAAATGTCGAGAATGCCGTCAAGCTTTCATTATGCTTTAACTGCTCAGCGAAGAGTGTTTCTTAGATTATTATTTATTTAAACAAAATTTATTTCAAACATCATTAACTGTACCTAAAATACAACATCAAAAGATGAAATTGATTGATACAAAACGATACCGTAGTTATTCTTAATCTTAGCTATTTTAGACGTCACTGAAAATCAATGAAATGCAGAGTTCTCTTTGATGTAACAAATTTTAGTGATTTAAGTTTGTTGTGGTTATTTTTGTTTTTAGAACAGAACATAATTGCTGCATGAAAAAAAGTTATAATGATCTTGTGCGTTTCTGGTACAAACGAACGTCATCTGATAAAACGACGAAGTTGATTGACGCTGTTTCTAATCTTTGTGTAATGCTGTACATTTGACGGTTTTGCAGACAGCAATCGAGACATTTATGAGTACCCAATCCCCAAATTTTAAAATGCAGTATATACCTCCAATACAAATATATTCGACGTTACTATGAATTTCTAAATATGCTTCAAAAATCTTGCACAAAAAGGTATGCACGTTATATTCACGCAGACGAGACCCGCAAACATGAAAGAAATCTAGCAGAAAGTTTGACAATGTAATAAACATGCTGAAGGACATTTTACTAAAACAAAAGACCGCTGCGGTGGTCTAAGTGATTTGAGCGTCTGCAGGAAGTCGCGTGTTCGAGCCCCGTCCGAGTCATACCAAAGATTTATAAAAATAGAACTAACATGTACCTCGGTTGGTGCTAGGCATTAAGAGGCTAGTGTTAGGTCCGGTCTGATTGGTTTCAGGATAATGTGACTGGGTGGGACATCATGCGACATGTCTACGACATGAACTTTAAACTGCCACACTGCAATTATCGTAGCGATAGGAATGGAAAATTGTTGAAGCTACGTTATAAATGATAGTCACACACACACACACACACACACACACACACACACACACACTCTCTCTCTCTCTCTCTCTCTCTCTCTCACACACACACACACACACACACACACACACACACACACACACACACACACACATACACACACATACATACACACACGTAAAATAGGTCCAAATTAAATAGCAGTGATCACTATAATATGAATTCCTTTAATATCTTTTCATGTGAAGGCGAGCAGTCATTAAGGTTAGCTATTTTCAGATCCTTTTCCATTACATTAAATATTTGCTACTAATCTGACACTTTCAGTTTCCTGATATGGCGTCAGAACTACTTGATTTAAGACTCATACAATTGCTGTCTAAAAACGAGATTTGACGGAAACACTATTCTCAAAAAATATTTAATATTTTCTGACATGTGACATAAAATGACACGAAAGTTATACACGTTCGTAAAAAAATGTAACGAAAGGAACAAAACGGGAAAAATTCAGTTTTGCTTATGGATGGATATGAAATGCATATTATCTTTAATCCTGACTGCACATTCCTACCGTGAAAGTTTTTATATTTTAAAACATCAAGCACTGTAAATTGCAGAGTTGATATTTCCAGGTTTCTTATCAAGTATGGGCACAATTTGTGATCATTATTTTTGTTTGCGCTTGCTTTCCATTTTTTGTTAATGAATTCATTCAAAATAACAGTGACGTCAATGGCAACCTATTTGACGACCGAACTCGATATTTGATTGACTTCTGCTTTCTTTCTTAATCCGTGCTATGTGAAAATCGGTACACGTTTTAAATAATCGATGTCAATTTGTTTTCGGTTCACAGTTTCAATATTTTAACGTTGGAATTAGTTGGTTCAACGACATATGGCCCATACATACCTCCAGAACCTTTCTAGATATCTCTATGAACCCTGATGTACATATATATATATATATATATATATATATATATATATATATATATATATATATATATATATATATATATATATATATATATGATCAAAGCCACGTGATGCCTATTACTTACATGTATATTTGGCAGTAATCAATTCGAATATATGAAATCTTGGACATAACTTTGTCTTCTAACTTTATTTTGGTAAAATTATTTCGAATATAGGACATCTTTGATATATCTTTCCATTTTCTAACTTATATTTTGGTAGAATGAATTTGAATATATGAAATCACCCCACCCACGAAATCGAAGTGTACAGATCTACAGATTGCAAGGCGAAGCGGGAGATCGCCTTGGGCCCCGCGCTTTCAGGAAATCAGTTCCGCAATGGAAATATTTGTCTTGGGACTCCGCTCATCGCTTGCTGCCTTAGGCCCTGCATGCTGCCTTTGGCCCCGCACATCCTAGGGCCGGGCCTGGGTTTATTGTCAATAGATTTTGCACAACATGGTGATAATATATTATAAAACGATGCCCATTTCATTGGCTCTGGGAGGAAATTCTTAATAATTGTTTTTCACGACTGATCTATGAAAACTTACGTAATTAATAATAAAAGGTTGAGGTGCCAAACAGCTGAATATGTCAAGAAAAACAATCTGAAACTTACATTTTTTTTTATGGACCGCTCTGGTGGCCGAAGTGATTACTGCGTCCGCCTCAGGTGCGGGAGGTCATACCAAAGACTTATTAAAAAGGTACTTACGGCAGCATCTTTTGTCGATCAGCATTAAGGGGTTAGTGTTAGGACTGGTCCATCTGGAGTTAACATCATGTGACTGGGTGGGAAATTATGCTACATGTCTGGGGCATGATGCCCCAGAGTTAAACATCACTATAGACTTCCACGCTGCAGACAACGTAGCGATGCTACTAAAATTATTAAAGCTACGTTAAATTCTAAATCCCACAAACACATACAGACGCACACATACAGACACATTCCGTACTGTGTTTGATAGTTCTGGGTTAGGTGTCAATGCCAGTACGCATCCTGCGAAATTGCAGCCGGCCCGATGGTCACATGCCAGCCAATTACGCTGCGGACTGGAGAAAAAAGGAGTAGCCAATCCATTTGGTTATTTAGAGTTTTATTCATATTGGGTAATCTTCACATTTGATCTTTTTAATGCTATTGACCAGATACTTCTAACTCCGAATAAGATTATTGTTCTTCTACGCGATGTCTGCAAAAAGATAGAATGTTCGAATTAATTCCAATAATCTTGAATGTTTAGATGCACCAATAGTCTTGAATCAGCTAGTATACAAATAATCGTAATACATAATGTCTTTCAATGAAGTTATAGTATATGCAAAGTAGTGTTATAGTTTTACAAACTGTCAAAGATCACGTATTCATTTCAATGAATATTTTTTAAATACACGATTCTTCTCAAATAATACCTGAACACAACTAAAATGATTTTACGACTGATCTTAACTGACATATAATTAATAATAATACCTGAACACAACTAAAATGATTTTACGACTGATCTTAACTGACATAAAATTAATAATAATACCTGAACACAACTAAAATGATTTTACGACTGATCTTAATTGATATATAATTATGGTTATCTCATCCTTATATACTTATTGTTACCTGACCTATGATATAATATTTCCTGGAAAACTTTACTAGCTAGTAAACAATTTCAGGCTTATAGAACATTTTAAGTTCATGAACACGGATAATCCTTGAAATTAAATATCAGTAAATAGCATTGACAAAAAAACATGGGATTAGGTAAGTAGGCCAAACCTATATCCTCATGTACCGACAAGGAGGAAGCACACAATACGAATTAAATATACAAAACATACGACACTAAACAGTTATGGTAGCAATCGTGAGTCACAGGTAAACAAATATGTTCTTCTCCTTAGACGGAATATATCATAAGTATACACTAAATAACGTGTTGTTACTGTTCCTAAGAGCTTGCAGGATTGGTTTGGCGAGTTTCACACACTGCAACGTGTGTATGTGATTTTGATTTTTCAGTCTTATCGCTACGATGTCTGCCGTGGGGCAGTTTATAATGATGTCTAGCACTGGGGCATCATGCCGTAGACACGAGGCATGATGTCCCACCCAGTCACAGTATCCTGACACCAGCCCAACCAGTCCTCACACTAGCCTCTTAATGCTGAGCACTAAGCGAGGCAGCCGTTAGTACCATTTTTATGTCTTTGGTATTAGCATACACTGCTAAAAGTAAGTCTTTGATTTTAATGTCAAAAATAATTTCCCACTGAAATAAAGCATAATTTCCTTATTAGACTGCTGCCTGGAGTAAGGCTTTTTCTAAATCACATTTTCTTACGGTAGACGATCCATTAGCTGACATGATTTTCTTGCAAGAATGTTTCTTTTTAAAGTAGCACACATGTTTTGTTATTATACGGATGTTTGGTTGATTAGTTGTCTTTTAATTAATTATTGTTTAAGCATTATTAACTGGTATTCCTGCGGCATCCAATTATTTCGGATATAAATAATTGATCATGAATGAAGCTCTTGGATAATTATTTTATTCTAGTATAAAGTTTGTCTCGTCTTTCAAACGCAGTATTGATCTTGCTTATTAAATATTACGCTTATCCCTTTTCTCGAGGTATGTATGCCATCATACTTTCATTTTCCCCTCGTACATTACGTGTTTCTGTTATTCCGTAAACTCACGTGAATAATGTAGGATGCGTAAAACAAAAATTCATTACTGAGGTATTGTGTGTAAGGGAAATAACTGTTGAAGAATGGCGTACAACTACCGATCGAGTTGTGTTTATTATGTCCCCTACGAAACGCATTCTGAAATTTAGTCGTGAAATGTATGTTATTCGAAGATTACTAATTCCTGACTCAACATTTATATTTGTTAATTTTTTATCTGACAAAATATGATTACATGCTTTGATTTGTTTGGGATTTCTAGACTGAAACTAAGACATAGGTTTCAAGACATAGTATTTTAAGCCTCAGATACAAATCGGTATGTATATTATTAAAAATTAGGAATCTCAGTTGACGGCCATAAAGGATCTAGGACTCCTCCAGAATCAATGTTAGCTACGTGTGCACGCGTGGTGTCTGTATGTCTGGCTCCAGTCTTAATGTAGACATTGCACTATCCAGTTTTAACGATGTGTGTGTGTGTGTGGGGGGGGGGGGGGGGGTAGGTAGGTAATAAATAAATAAAAGCACGGCTTTTAATGTGTTGGTGTAAAACATTTTGATATACCAGTACTATTGGCATATCGAATTGTGATCCTCCCATGGCGCAATGATAGGAATATATAAACTTTTCTGAAACTGAATGCTGTTGTTCTAGGCCCGCTATAGATTAGTGATGAATTTCCACTCTCTGATCAATAGTGTAGTATGAAAATAACGATAAAAAGTAGTAATGATCAGCGTTTATCCAAGTGAATTAAATTTTGTACACTATTTCATCGCAGTCTTTTCTTCTTTCCGTTCCCACCTCCCCTCTCATACATAATGGATAAATAAAATATTCAGAAGTCTGGAGTGAGAGAGAAAAAACTTTTTGGCTGGATGAAAACTTTGCTATTGAACCTACACCGAGTAACCTAAAAGTGTATATTACGTCGACACGGTTTGTATACACTTTCCTCGGGATTTATCTACAAGGTTCATGTAATCAATAATACATAGTTGCAATAGCCCGCCGACAATAAACGTACATTTTTGGTTACAATGCACACATACTGTAACGTACTAATGTTTTATTGCTGTTTTTTTGTTGTTGTTGTTTTTTCCTAAACATATTCTAATGTTCTAAAAATCGTTTAGTATTAATTAAATATGAAAATGTCCAAACACCGCCTAGCTAGACCATGGTAGCAAAAATATGGGCGAAAATCCATTAAAAGACTAGCGTAGGGATTTTCGCTTGTCATACGACAATGTCTCTGTATCTATGCATGATGGTAAAAGTTATGTCAAACAGAGAGAGAGAGAGAGAGAGAGAGAGAGAGAGAGAGAGAGAGGAGAGAGAGAGAGAGAGAGAGAGAGAGAGAGAGAGAGAGTTGTATGGTCGGTAAAAAATGTTAATTAAAGAAGAATAATGACATATCAGATGTTTAAATATTTAAATTACCTCTTCTTGGTTCGGCAATTTGCATAGTTTTTACCTCCAACATATTTTCATGCGTAGGTACATTCATTGTTTGCATTGCTCTACTTTCTTCATTAAAGATAGCTTTCGTGTTTAAATCAATATTGTATGTCGTATTATGATTTAATCAATGTGTGAAATATAGATTATTCAAAAGGAAAACAATGAACTTGTCAATATGCAAAGATGATTATGAAAAAGCCACAAAAGAAATAGAACTACATTTTGTAGCGAAAACACTCGACAAGGATAGAAGGAGTTCATTTATTCGGCCGATACACAGTTGCCTGTAAATAATCTTAACTCGGTTGAAAGAGCAAATCTGTTTATTCGTATGTGATGAAAATAAAATAAATGTATAGTATGTAATGTTCAATCTAATATTTCACATCAGCACGTTAGAATTGGTTTAATGTTTGCAGATTCCGTTTATAAGATATTATTACGATGCCTTGAAATACATCAATTTTTTTTTTAAAAAAACGATCATTTAGGAAATTATAACAGACAGTTGGTAATAGACATAGACAACATTTATTTTTTACTTAACACAGTTTCTTCATTCTTTGATTGTCTACCGACAATTATTTTATTTCACAAACGGCTTTTCGTCGAAATTTCATAACATAGTCTCATTCTTCTCTGGACCATTCTCAAATCCAGAATGGACCATTCTCAAATCCAGAATGGACCATTCTCAAATCCAGAATTATTCTGTTGGATTCTCCTCCGGCTTCAGTCTCAGAGAATTGGTATCGAGTAGTAAAACCTTTACGGTTATACTCTCAAATGTTCCAAATCTTTGTAAACACTTCCTAGAAATGAACAAATTTTATATGATTCGTTCCTCGAGGGATATTATCTTCCATGATTTTCAAGGATTCGTATATAATGATCCGAAATCCTATCAATATAGTTGGAGCCGGATATTTCGAGACATCGATCGATTTTCAAGTCATGAAAGTATTTGAAACAACTCCGAAAGTAAGTTTGATTGTTTTTCCCTAATCGTTAAGAACTTAAAGTTGTGTATTATTGCAGAAAAAAACACACGTATCATTTTCTCTGCACTTTTGTGCAAGAGTTAACAACATACATTGGCACTCTAAGCGGAAGAGTGTCATGTGACAATCTCTAATGACAGAGCATGCCTTGCAACGGAGTTTTGTAGACATATATTTATATGGATCTTCCTTTTAATATCAAACAATACATTCAATAATGTATCATACAACTTCACAGAGTCTGCGTAAAATATCGATAAAGACAAGATTTAGATACCGCGTGCCTATTCAAATTGTATTTACACTGATTCTTGATAAATATTGTTCGAAAACAATCTAGCAGGTTCTAAGACCCTAATCAATTTTGACAACTATTTCAATGTTTACTTAAATGTTTATGAAAGACTTAGGGATAATATTTCGTTCCAGTTTTTAAAAAACTTGTATTGACTTTCACTCCAGTTCTCAACTCTATATCCAGCAATACAGACGCAACACATTGATTCTCTGCGGTGTGTACCAAGGGGGATAACTCTGCGCAAAATATTGTTGGCATGACGTTATCGACTAATACGCTGATAATCTTGTCTACTTAAACATGCGTAGTGTGGAATGAACCACTCTATGAGAAAAGTTTCATAGGTGATCAAACTGTGGTAATACATAATTACGGATATTTAACAGACAACTAGCTAGATTAAGACGGAATCGAGGTATGTATTGCGTTTCACACCAATTATATAATTGAAATTTAGTAAAGGACTGTGTGAACATCAGCAGTTAGCTTAGAAACACGAGTCTGTCAATTTTGAAGGTACTCTAATATAGTCACCAGAGTACATGGGCATTAGCAAAATGTTTCCTTCGTGGGGATTGTGGGAAGCCAATATAAGAAGGACGATAATTGAAAGCGATGCCAATAAGACGAATAGGAGAGGCAAGCTCCCACACTCGGATACGTGTTGTTTAAAATATTAGTGATTTCTTTAAATTAGGCTTGTATGCATTATAATACCTAATTATCTGTCGAAGATATCAAAACAACCACACAGTCACCAAATATCCAAAGATACCTCGATATCCCAAACGTTCCCTATTTTATACGCGTCCAACTAAAAGCATGACCATATTCGTTCAAGATAATCAAAAGTAATACCGTCAATTAGTCAGTCTCATCATACAGAAGAAAATGTATATGAATTTCTGCAGATTATTAAACCCTATATCATTGGAAATTAACTATGCTTTTCAAAAAGACAACAATGCCGATGTCAATCGGTCAATCTAAAATCTTGAGTAAACTGTTATTATAAAAATCTGAGTCAATATTTTTGTGTTGACGATGATCTTAAATACCAAATTAACGTTGGCATTGTTATGATATAACAGGAAAATCAAGACATGATGTAACCTAACCAGTGGCTTTAAATCTTTATTATAATCTGGAGGACTGACTTTACCATTAAATAAACGTATTTGCTACATATAATTTATCGACAATTTATTTCTAATTTGGCTGCAATTATTTAGCCATGATATATATATATATATATATATATATATATATATATATATATATATATATATATATATATATATATATATATATATATATATATATATATATATATATATATATATATATATATATATATATATATATAATAATCAAATGTGTACTTTATTATGTTTTCAACTGCGTACGCGGAAATTCAATGCGTGCCTTCCCACGCAAGCAAGATTATTTCATGACGATTCAGGTATGCTTAACAAAAACCGCGTTTTCCAGTTATGTTCATTTCTGCCTTAAACTTATCCTGACATTCACTTAATGCTTAGAAAACGTATAAATTATGAAAATGTCAATATATTTACTTTTGAGAACTATGGCGAAGAAAAGAAAAGAAATTTTATGATTGTTGGATATCATTAGTAAAATGAAATAAATATGATATATGCGAAGAAGGAATGCAATAATATTTTTAAAATTCTGAATTGTTTTGTCCTTGCATTGAGACGATATGGTTTAATGTACAGTAAAACACCTTTATAAACAATCTCATATAACAAATTTCCTATTTCGTCGTATTCATTATTCATTCTATATATGATAACATCCTGACTTGTATCATAAATTTAAACCATGGTTAAATTCAAATACGAGTACTAACAGTACATCAGCACAACCCAGGTTATAAAGTGCAAAGTAAGTTGTGGCATTCCCAAAATGATACAAAACTTTGGAAAAAAAAGACTGAATGATATATATATATATATATATATATATATATATATATATATATATATATATATATATATATATATATATATATATATATATATATATATATATATATATACTGATGTTAATCTCTATTTGAAATTCATTTAAATTCTAATTTCGCTTCCGTTAAAAAAAGTTTTAAACGATTTTGTAAACAAAACATTTCCCTACATCCATGGATTCCTTGGACAGATTTTAAGTATATTCACATATTTATCTTCATTTGATAAAATTTACTTCCTCTTCCATATCTCTCATTTGATGTTATTTGAAACGTTTTCAAGACGTAAAATCAGATTTCCGGTTTAATGCATAAAACGCAAAGCAATAGTCAAAAGTCATCTCTTTTCAATCAGCTTTGCGTCATCATTTACGGTACGTCGACTGGCATTAAAATTGTATCACTATATACTTTATATTTATGCTTTATGCGTAGTTCCGGACATAAGACACGAAATTTTTCAACAGCATAGCTACAAAACTTCTATTTTAACTTTTTTTTTCAAATGAGAATTTGTGTTCTGTCCTTTTTTGTCATCGTCAGATTATTATCCATTCGTTGCATTCATGCTGTCTGCAAAATTATCCATTTAATAATCGCATGAGCATACGTATATTGGCTTGCAAAAACAGCATTAAAATGTATTCTCACATGACCATTGATAATTAGCAGGTTTTAGGTACTTGATAGACTTTTGCGAAGCAATTTGGGAAAAAAAAGACTGAAGTTTCAGTTTTCTTGGTGTGGTTCAAACGATACCATCGTAAACCAGCAAGCGTTGCTCACGCCAGACTGATTTTCAGATTACGGTTAGGTTATGTCATAGAACATATTTAATATAAATACAAAAATATTTAAAATTAATCCGTATCTATTTAAAAACGTGAAAAACTCTAACCATTTCTTTCATTTTGTTGTTGATTTCTTGTTTAAAACAATGTATTTTGAAAATCAAGTAATCCGAGTTTGCATTTTAGGAATATATTTTATTACTTACTAATGTTTCGTTGATATATGCATGTTTGGTAGTTTGTTCTGT
This sequence comes from Unio delphinus, assembly GCA_029339505.1. NCBI lineage: Eukaryota > Metazoa > Mollusca > Bivalvia > Unionida > Unionidae > Unio > Unio delphinus. The sequence goes on from JAQISU010000278.1 coordinate 3,850,383, forward strand.
CTGAAATAACATATATGTTTATTCATAACCTGTAGATAATACTCCAAAGAGAATAACTCCATTTACCATAAAGTTAAATTAATTCTCATTCGAATTGTAGTGTGGAGAACACCACTTTCAACTCATATTGTTTAACTTATTACGTTTGCGTCGAATAGATCGTTAGTCTCATTGAAATATTTGAAACGAAATCCTTTTAGCATAATGCACTGAATATGGTTTTGAAGCAAACAATTCGGTCAAGTACATTGAAAAGTATGGCGTGAGCCTGTGATCTTCTTTCGAACCGTGATAATTACTTTCTCTTCAACCTAAAGATAATTTGTTTTTACTAATATAATTGCAATAAAACTTTTATTGTTTTTGTTGTTGTTTGCTGGTTTCTAACCTTCTCCCTTCCAAATATGTAAACGGTCTATCACCTAATGTACAAACATTGCTAACAATCTCATAAAGCTAATGTAACATAAAGAAGGCTTTCCACGAGAAAGTTTGATGCGAGTGTGTAATACCTTCGGATGGCTACATAATAATACAACATTACAAGTACGCAATACCATTTTCTTTAAAGCGTTTTCATTATGTGCTGAATTAGCGTTTGTACCGGTAACGTCGCCTTCAAATTCCCACACATGGCTGGATAGCAACACAAAATGCACAAAAAGAATCAAACATTTCGTATTTTAATGCGGAACAATTAGCATGAAATTTCCCAACGGTACACAAATGGTGTTGGATTTGGTTAATGAAGACGATAACAAAATGTATCTGTACACAAAAGGGCATGAACAAAAACAGAGTTCTCATTCATTCAGTGCCGTTTCATTGCAATGAATATACACAGAAGTCTCGAGGCAGGTATCAATAAAATGTCAGATCATGTGCTTTGTTGATGCATAGTTTATTCACCTGATTCGCCCTGATGTTTATTGATTCATAGTCTGAGAAATTGGCATGCTATTATTGTGTTGGTATGTACCGTGATTTATCTTGCATTTGACCTGCCTAGCTATGTGAGAAAAAGTGCGGATATTTGTTTAAATTCAGAATCGTCTTTTCTTCTTTTGATGAGATTCTCTTTTAAGAATTGTTCTTGGAGTGGCTTTGTTAAGGAAAACGTCTTGTCTCTTTCAAAGCAATATTTTAGGAAGGAAACAATGACAATGATAATCCGGGATAGAGGAAATACAATATAGACAAAGAATTAGCTCGAATTCTGTCTTCCATGAACCAGACTGTGTTTCGATTGTATCTATTTGGATAAAACGTGTTTGCTAAAGCGTGGGAATGCATTTCCAGTCAGGAACATACACAATATACATTAAAATGGGATTCACTGTTGGTCTTCTGCTACGTCACTACAGTACATCTACATACAGTCAATATGGCTGTATTCCAGAAAATGTCTGGTTCTGCAGTTTCTCAATTGATAACATTATTACCTGACTCGTGTGATTAACTATTCCGTTTGATAAATCGGGTTTACAATTTAATACAAATACAGAGCGATTTAAATAATTTATAATAGTATGGAAGAGAAAAGGAGAAAAAGAATTTACTTGTATGTTCCAATTGTCAATCCAGTCATTAATGTATCAATTTGTTCCTTTTTCAATGGAACTAATTTCACACTGAAAGATAGGAAACATAAGTGTTTCTGATGCATCAAGAACTTACATAAATCACACTTCTCTTAACGATAATTCCATAACTGGTGAAGATTGTTACTTACTATATTAGATTTAATTTTATAAGGTTTAGTATCATTTATCATCATGTCCTTTAACATACTGGCATGCTGTGAATGTTCGACATGTACTACGTTCCTTGTATATACCTTTGCACGAATTCTAAGAATATTGTTTATGTTTTCTCAAATGGTTTTGAATGCGTTTGTTTATTTCGAATGTGCGTGTGTGTGTGTACTACTTAAGTGTGTTTGACGAAGAATTCATTGGCACATTAACCTAATTAAATGATCTCTGTAGAAACGTTGTGTGACAGAGGATTCCATAATACTCAGCGTTTATGATTGAGGTAATGTTAAAATATCTACAGAGCAACGTTATGTAAAAATAATTTAATTAAAGAAATAGTAATGTAAGGTCTCTATTTCTTGCAGTACGCTCAACGGTCATTCGATAGAATGTCGGTGCCAACAAACCCTTCAAGGCAGCATCTTACCAACGATGGTTTGGGTGACCAATTGTCCTCTAGCTCCTCTTCGGACGAGAAGGAAAATATACGCCTCGTTAGTATTGCATCCGATAAAGTACACGACAGTGTAACGATTCTCGACCACCTTCTTCTTCCCTGTCAGCGGAAGGCGGTAGGTCGTTCATGAGTGGTATGCTCGATCCGTCTTCCTCTTCGACTAAGACCAAAAGCAGCCGAGTGGTGTCGAGTTTATCTCCGACCATGCAGCGTTCGGACTCGGTCAAGTTCAGAAAGCCAGCAAACGGGAGCGCCGTCCGCGGCAGTGATGGGTCCACGGAGCACCATCATACACCACCTCGAGCTTCTAGGCGCGTGCCAAGTTTAAAACTGAAACGAATGAATGCTGCTTCTTCACGAGTTACGGAGAAAACAGAGGCAACAGTGCCCTGCCTACCTCAATGCGGAACAGCGAATCCGTCTATTACTATTACGATCGATTCTGACGAGGAGTCAATATACAGCGATTACCTGAGCCCAGACTTAAATTACAAACCGGAGATGACGGTTCACTTCATTGGAGATAATACAAGTCTTTACGGAACCCCAAAAGAGGAATTAATTCCGCCGCAAGAAAATATCAATATGGAAAAATCAAGTCCCACCACATACTTAAGGGACCAAATTTACTCCTTTTTCCAGCCTTCAGACAATAAGTTGGCGATGAAACTATTTGGTAACACTAATGCGTTGATGAGGGAAAAACTGCGACATAAGCGAGATGGACATTTTATCATTCATCCATGCAGTGATTTTAGGTAAGTAATTGTTTTATTAATATTTAGTTCTAACGGACCAGTTTGAAATTCTGATGTGCAACACGCAATTTCGTACAGAAGGATGAAAGAAACATGATATAAAGTTTATACATTCCAGCATTTCTCATTCGTTGTTTTCATTCTAACAGCATTTATGAATTGTAGGGCTCACTTTGAAAACTAATTAAATAAGCACATGAAATTGCTAAAACTGAACTTTCAAGGGGATATTAATTTGTTTAATGAAGACTCAATCATGTCTTGGGATACATATACAATCAAAAGTATGAGTGTTTAATGTTTCCACATCTAAGTTCATTCGTATAACACATCAGCCAATGGTTTGGACCCCTAAGGCTGAGAGCACATACTAATTCCAATAATACTGTATCTATCTGAAAACGTATGTGTGCTATTGTGAAATTTTCCACTGTTTGTATTTATCTAACACGTGTCCATATATATATATATATATATATATATATATATATATATATATATATATAGAGAGAGAGAGAGAGAGAGAGAGAGAGAGAGAGAGAGAGAGAGGGGGGGGGGGGGGGGGGGGGGAGAGGGAGGGAGGGAGAGAGATGCAGAGAGAGAAAGAATAACAGAGAAACAGACATACAGAAATTATCATGGGGAAAATGAAGTCACGTGCAATATAGGTCAGCATAAAAGGATGCAGATGGGAATACGTACAAACATATTATATTCGTACCTATGTATGCATAGATAGGAGTTAAAGACCCATACGTACATGTATTTCTACATATGTGTGTGTCTGTATAATGTAGATACCTATATAATACAAAGATACATACATATATAAATATAAATTTTGTGCAACAAGCAAAACGAGCTCCTTCAAAGAAAAGTATTTCAAAATATTTAGGTAAAATGTGCCCCTGAAAATACTATCCAAATAAAGACATTGATGGATGTTGTCCCAATACAAATGATTTGAAACTGGCATCGAAATCATCATATCGAGTTGTCCTCTTAAAGTCACAATATTGCCGTATCAAATATATCATACAACGAGGTAGAGTGCACTTAAATTTGTATTTAGACCAAGATAATATACACAAACTCATACGAAACGTTACCGATCATTTTATCATTAAACCCACACTTCATGTAATAGAAAATTAATATCCTATTAAGTTTTACATCTGTCCTTTGTAAGATGTTTGCCTGCTATGGAGACATGTTAGGATACGGGTAATATCAAATCCATCATTTAAACAAAAATAATATTTTGTGATGAATGAAAGATACAGAAATACCAGTCTCTCTCTCTCTCTCTCTCTCTCTCTCTCTCTCTCTCTCTCTCTCTCTCTCTCTCTCTCAGTAGCAGTTGTTTAAGACATTCCCAAATTCTCCACAAGGGATATAAAACCACTTTTAGCAAAATAGCAGTCTTTACCAGGTATATGATTTTCCGCGGCCAGAATCATTTACATTGACTATTTATGTCGACAACTTTTCACAGAGGTACCACACAATAACATCATAAATTAAAATGATCCATTGCTTAAGTGTCCTTACTGGACATGTGTTTTTTTGGGGTTTTTTTTAATATTCGTTTTGCAATGTTTCATCCTCGTTTAAAATCATCTTGAGGTCACAATGTCCGTGCCAGAGCAATATTTGTACACATTATCTAAGCATTCACATGTTTTTAGCGCCCAGAAGAAGCCATAGGTTGCCTGAGAATCACACCCTGTGCCAAAGTCGCTTAATGTTTGGATAATATCCATACGCCGACCAACTTCACGTTTGTATGTTAAGAGTACAAATTAGTTCAAACACGTGGCCCCATAACTTTGTTAATGTTCATGTCTTACTGAAGTCAATTTAATAATCTCTTGCCAGTAATCTTAAACAGTGTGTTAATGTGTTTTTGCAAAGCGTATGATTCCCAATTCTTTTTGGAGCACATCATTGTCAAATCTTCATTTTCGGAGGTGGTTCAGCAGTAAGAGGTTAGTATTAGGACTGGTTGTCCTGGTGTCAGGGTAATGTGACTGGATGGGACATCATGCTATATGTCTGCAGAATTGTGCCCCCCTACCCCCCCCCCCCCCGGGCTAGATATCAATATAAACTGCCAAACTGCAGACATCGTAGCGATTTGACTGAAAAATTGTTAAAACTATCCAAATCAAACACACACACACACACACACACACACACACACACACTCTCTCTCTCTCTCTCTCTCTCTCTCTCTCTCTCTCTCTCACACACACACACACACACACATACACACACACACACACATCAGCGTGTGAAACAACCGAAATTAATTCTCACATTCCTATATGTGTACACTGGTGTTTTCCAATGCAGACCACTGGTACTGGTAGAGGATATCTGTCTTCATCACCCGACTGCTGTGTTTCATCAGTTGATCTTCTTAGTTCTTATACGACGTTGGTGTACAACCTTTTCCAGCCAAGGGACAGATTGCATTTTCTAAGACCACTCGATAGCCGCAAACACTAATTTCTCTACTATAATATACTGTTTACGGGCTATATTTCTGTGTTGTTTTAATTTGCTTTGAGGGACCGACAGAACACGTTCGCGGGCCGGATCTGGAGGCAGGGTGCTGTGCACCCCTAGTCTACGTTCATGTGCCAAGCTCTCCGTGTGCGTAGCTACCATTATAGTAATGGTATGCAAAGCATTGCGGCACAATAATACAGAGACCCACAAGCGCGTCCAAACAAATATTTGCTACACTATAGAGAACAACTAGGAACAGGCAATATACTTATCAAAGATTGTAATTTTGTACCAGCAAATTTGCTATCAACATTGCAGAGGTCCACATGTAAGCTTTGTGTAAGGGACCGCATATAGTAGATACGCCACTGAAACATTACCATCATTACGTTAGCAGTGTTTTAGAATATGTCAAGATAAATATTAAATTGCATCACATTTACATCATTAAATGTTCGCCGGTTTATGTTTAGGGTCCCACAAAAAGAACATTTCGCACAGAGTCGTCTTGCTACACAAACATATTTTTTTTGTCCGATATTTCGTTTAGGAGTGAGAGAAAAGTTATGTTTCATTATGCATCAGCGTTGGATAGGAAAGTCCACACTCGGGTTCAGAACCTTGTGTCAGACAATCGTGAAATCCTTTTGCCTGTTCAACACCTTTCCTCCTGTACGTGGAATTTTCAAAACCTATAACGATGTATATGAAGGAGTCTATCATTGTTGAACCTGTTTCTCAGGTTGTCGATTCTATTCAATCAAGTGCGATAACCCATGTTGGGTATAGTAATGTCAAGATGGCTGAAGTGCCGACCAAAATGAATACTGTATACGAAACTATCTGTACAAATACGTGGGATTCTTCACCAGATTTTTTATTCCCACAGCCAGTAACGTTTATATAGATTATTAATATTGACACGTCTGCCACAAACTCACAGCTGTGCAACATCTCATGCATGTGTTTTGTAGAACTATTTCTGGTTTATTTAGTCCTCGATTGAATCGAACCCACGTGGAGGTCACTTGATTTCTTTGAATTAACCATATGTCTGAAAATGCAATGTTTTGGCGTCTATAGGCAGCTACGGCATGTTTAAAGGTGTTTGCTCTCTCTCTCTCTCTCTCTCTCTCTCTCTCTCTCTCTCTCTCTCTCTCTCTCTCTCTCTCTCTCTCTCTCTCTCTCTCTTGTGCACTTAAGTGTTGAGATTACTTTCTCAGTCAATATGTGATGTATACCAACCACACGTGTATGCCTCGAAGACTCACTGAATCTTTGTAAGGAGGATGACAAAACTATCCGAACAAAAACTGGACAACCCTCAGTCAGATCTTGAAATCATGACAGAGTATCATTCACACAGTTGACTTTAATACTGACTGGTATGCCACAAAATCATCACTCCTATATTATGTTCTGTTTAACGATAAATATATATTATTGTATTATCTCTATATAAAACGTTTTGCTATATTGTTACTGTGTGTTTATTGTATGCGTGTTTGTATATCACATTATAATCTTCTGCTTAGAACACTGTTTTGACTCACACCATCCTCTCTCTCTCTCTCTCTCTCTCTCTCTCTCTCTCTCTCTCTCTCTCTCTCTCTCTCTCTCTCTCTCTCTCTCTCTCTCTCTCTCTTACTTCAATATTTTGTCTTCTCTAGCACTGGCATGTTATTGGCAAACTAGATGGGAACTAGTTTCTTAATTATGATAATTCTAGTGGCAGAGATCCCGTCTAGAGTTAAGGCGTTCACATTTTCAAGCCCTGGTGTATTTTATCACATTCCTAAACACTATGGATACATATTTTCCAAGATAAACGTCACGGTAGAAATTTGTATTACCCAACAGGTAGCCTTTAATCTTTGACTTTTTACCTTCGAATGCATGCACTATGCACATGAAGCAGATAAATGAAATCCTCTCGCTGCGACCTAGCTACACGTAATGGCAACTGTTTTAAGTGTTATTTTTAACCGTTTCTATTCTCGTTATTATTTTTTAATGGTAGGCTAAACCAAACAAAAACCACAGCTGAATCAAGGATTGCAACATTATGTTTAGCCATTTCGGTTTGTCAGTCTCGATAAATCTTATGGATACAAGTGGATTGTATTTTTTACCATTTCACCTTTCGTAGAATTACGCAAGCTTTCTTCAAAAGACGTTTCCAAACTCAGTCTTTTGCATGTTAAAATTTATTGTTCAGTTAGGTAATGGGAGATTTTGATTTTTGGAAAAAAATAAAACTCGGCTAGCAGATAGCTTTTGAAAATAACATTGCCTAATATGTGCACAAAAGTGATCAAGAATGAATTTTAGATATCGTATTAGCATTATATATCTAATATATCATCTTTATTTCCTTCCATGGAAGATAACATGATATAATAATAAATCATCAGAATGCAATCATTAAATAAGTATTAAACAATAGATAAGTATTTTTTTTTAAAAAAAAGTCAACTGATACAAATATTCATTTACACATTCTTACACTATATCAGTCACAGTGTTCTTCAACTGCATAAGTTGCGAGTTTATGTACCTGATTTGCAGAAGATAGCTGCACACTGCACGACAAAGTATGCTGCATACAGGACGAATAGCCTGTAGCTTTCTTTGTCGATTACAACTGATGGTAACCTTTTGCCTAGAAGATATTGTAATTGCAGCTCATCTTCGGCATTAAATAACATAATGTGTAGGCTCAGTGGAAACATATCCGGAAGGAAATCCCAGAATGAGTTTCTAAAATTCGACATGTAAGGACAACTAACACAACAATGAAGTATCAAGTCTGTATAAACACTCCCACATCTAATACACATATAGAGCTGTTTTTAAGGAACAGCAGCCCATAGTTTAGCTACATACGTAAATACCTTAGCGTGTTGTCTGGTTTTAGCCAACTGCCACACTGAGGCAGGTCGTAAGTATTCATGTATCGAAGAGAATCTATCAAAATCTGCTTGATTAGACATACGAGCTCTCCAGAAGCTATTTTCAAGACCAACAATTTTTGACCTAACAATTTCCTTCCAAATTTGTTTTTATCTGGAATTTCAGAATGATGCAGATAATCAGTTAGATACCCGAGCAAGTCAAACTTCTTTAAGGTATAATATAAATTTGAAATTAACCCGTAGCTTGATATGCATCCGCTCAAAATGAAGTAAAATAACGCAACGTTAAACACACGTTTAGTAAGTACATTGTTAGGCATCAAACACAATCTATGTAAAAACATAAATTTTCTTCTATCAATTTCGTACTGCGCTGATGTCCATCCTAGCATTCCCAGGGCGATGTCTGATCTTGTATGTGTTGGAAAACCTTGTAAATGTTTCGCAAAATACCTCAGAGTTTTATCTAATAAAGTAAGGTCACTTTTTGAAATGCTACACCATAATTCACCTCCATAAAACATTGAAGGAAAAATTATCTTTCTAATTACATTTGCAGCAACAAAAGGATTTAAACCATTCGGTCTAATGCCAATACCAAACAGACCGTGAAAAGATTTTTTTTTCCTTTATTGCATGCAACGAGTATTGCGTCATGCGACGTCAGCTTTGAGTTAATCCGGTGACCCAGGTGTGTAGCCGAATCAGTAACCGGCAAACATGACGGACCAAGATACCATTTCATATTGAAATAATTCTTGGATTGCGGACCAAAAATGATAATGTATGACGTGACTTTGTGACACTAAGCTCGAATCGCCACTTATTACTGTAGTCATATGCTATATCTAAAAGCTTTTGTAGATTGCTAGGATATATAGCCAAAAGTGAAATATCATCAGCTAGAGTTGGATTTCCCACAGCTAAGGATCTAATCCTTGCTCCAAATCCACTATTTTCTAACTCTAACAGCAAGTCATTGATAAATATTGTGTACATCAAAGTTGACACACCTTGTCTCACTCCTTGGCCAATTGAGAACCAGTCTGAGAATTGCCCATTGACAAGAACTTTACTCTGTAAATTTGTTAACATGTTAAAAAATATCAAAAGGGATTTACTCGTAATTTCCAGCATGAATAATTTAAAAAGCAGTCCTTTGTGCCACACAGTATCAAATGCCTTTTTTGTATCAAGAAACGCAGCGAAAAACCGTGATCCCATGTTTACATTATATTGTACTGATTGCAACAGCATAAAACTCGCTGTTGTGCAACCTAAATCTCTTTGGTAACCATGTTGTTGTGAACTGGGTATACTAAATTTTTTATCATTGAGCCAAGTTACCAAACGTTCATGAATAATTTTCTCAAAGATTTTGTAAATAACAGGCAGTAAAGTAACAGACCTGTGGCTTTCGAGCGAATTCTTTGATTTCCTGTTACCTTTGTACAGTGGTATTATTATACCTTTCTTGCAGTCTACAGGTATGTAACATTGATCAATCATCCTAGTAAATAAAATTGCCATATATTCGATGAGGTAGTCGCTGCCATAGATTAAATGTTCATTGCAAATTTGATCATGTCCCGACGCTTTTGATTTCTTTAGACTTTTAATGATCTCTCTTACTTCATTTACACTGATACTGGTCTGTAAAGCCTCTATATGGCTTACTCCGTCCTGTAGACCCCGTTTTAATTCTCTCTCTATAAGTTCATAAACGTTTCCATCAAAACTATGACTAGTATTCGGCGTGTGAATGTCCTCATAGTATCTGGCAAAGCCATTTGCGATGGAATCATCATCACGGACATAACCTCCATCAGTTGATAGTTCCTGACAAAAATTCATATTGTTTCCTCTCTTAACGTTGATCATTTTCCAAAAGTGTCTTACATCACATTCCTGTGCTTTTTCAATTTCTTCATATACATCCCCATATATTTTTCCACAGCTAGTTTTTGAAGGTTTCTAAAGTCTCTTTTCTTATCTTTATATTATCTGTACGAATTATATTTACTACCCCTCGGTCTTCCTTCATTTATCCAAGTATACCTAGCTTGTCTTTGAAGTTTATGTGCTTCTTTGAGTTCATTTGACCAGTATGGTTTGGCATGATAATTTTTTTACCATTTCACCTTTCGTAGAATTACGCAAGCTTTCTTCAAAAGACGTTTCCAAACTCAGTCTTTTGCATGTTAAAATTTATTGTTCAGTTAGGTAATGGGAAATTTTGATTTTTGGGAAAAATAAAACTCGGCTAGCAGATAGCTTTTGAAAATAACATTGCCTAATATGTGCACAAAAGTGATCAAGAATGAATTTTAGACATCGTATTAGTGATTTTAAACGGTATTATTATATAAAAGACGAAAATATCCATGTTGCAAGACTCGCGTCTCATAATATGAAATGGCTAGTCCCTGGTGCATCAGTGATGGATTTGAAAATTGCACGCTTAGACACGAGGGTGTAATGTTCCTAACCATAATCAATGCATATCAAGAGCTATAATTTTTGTTAGTTACATCTAAGCATTATTCCGCATCTGCTCCTCTTGTTCATTTATAAAGGGTGCTATTTAGTGGAAATTCTGTATTTGTCTAAAACATATAACGGATAGAACTGTGTGCATTGGCTCAAATACCTCAGGTATTTGCAAGCCTGTCAAAAGTTAAATTACTCCAGGTTCGAGCCCTAGTCAGTCGTGTATTTTTTCTCAGTCAGCTATGTCATGCAAATTCTCAATTTTTTCTTCAGAATTATACTTTTAAAAAAAGGCAGGGAATTCCTAGCAAGGTTTTAGATTCGCACGCACTAAAACGATTGCAATGATTATTATTCTGCCCAGGCCCGGCTCTAAGATATGTGTGAGCCAAGGCAACATACGGGGCCCAATTCAGCAAGTGATGAGCGCGTAGCCCCAAGCAAAAACATTTCCCGAAAGCGTGGAGCCCAATGAGCTTGCCTCCTTCGCCTTGCCCTATGACCGGGCATGATTCTGCCCCTTTGTCCATATACTTTCCATTGGACAGCCTAGAAATGTACGATCATTTTAACACTCCCTATATGTATTATAACTGAATTAAGTATCGATTTAATTATGGAATTGGTATGAAACGGCTGAGTTAGAGCGGGCAAAAGTCACTGGTATGAAATGGCTGAGTTAGAGCGGGCAAAAGTCACTGGTATGAAATGGCTGAGTTAGAGCGGGCAAAAGTCACTGGAATGAAATGGCTGAGTTAGAGCGGGCAAAAGTCACTGGTATGAAATGGCTGAGTTAGAGCGGGCAAAAGTCACTGGTGAGAAATGGCTGAGTTAGAGCGGGCAAAAGTCACTGGTGAGATATAGTGGAAGGTCATGTTAAAGATTGGTAATCATATCCTTAAACCACATTGTTTCAAACGATTTAAAATGACGGGGGTCACATTTTGATGAGCTATAGTTTCTTGACAATTTTAAAACCTGGTGTGTTATGTGTTTCAGAAACTGGGATATATATATATATATATATATATATATATATATATATTCTAGAGTGAGCCATGAGATCATGCTAACGACCATTACCTAACGCTAACGTTCCAAAAGAGAGAGAATACCGTTTGTCGGTATGTTATTTAAAATATAAGTTTTTCAAAATTAATATGAACGAAATGTTTCATGCTAGTATCGTATTATTTGTCTTCAATGATCTTCTTTTCTTTTTCATTAGCAGTGGCTACTGGATTTTCTTTCTTCCGTTTTTGCTACCTATTAGCCATTGTTCAGTACACAATAATCTATACATGGCGGTCAGTATAACTGATGAAGGAAGAACCCACGAAAACCTTGTACAGTACCGCCGACGTACGGTAAGCTACCGGCAAGCTTTCTCGCATACCCACATTGGCCATGCCTGAGATTCAAACTCACGCAGTAGAAGGTGAGGCAGTGATCGCTGATGGCTAGCTCCCTAGACCACTGGGCCACCATAGGCCCTCGAAAGTTGGGCGCTTTACGGCACAGAAACAAAAGTAGGTTGTTTTGTGCCGAGGCAATAAGGGTGCCTCGCGCAAGGACAACACCAACGTAGTTGATCCAGGCTGGTCCCTTGTTAGGATACGAAATTTTTATAGCTCTAATATTAAGTTCGCAACCATTGTACTGTGATGCAATTCAATATTGAAAAGTGTTTATTGTTTTAAAATAGAACCACTCTTTTTGCAACTGATCTTAAATATATTCCTAATTTTATAGTTGCACTTAATCCAGATATTATTTAATCAAATAAAGGATTGTGTATACTAAAAATCTTGAATTGCAAGAAAAACGAAAAAGCTTGAAAAGCTTGTCGACACGTTGGAGACGACTACATTGATGTAGAGACATTGAAGGAAATTGTATCTGACAAGGCGTTTCGGAAAGTACTATGCATTCTTGCCATCAAATGGATGTCGATGAAATGCTATATCGCGATAGCAAAACAATTAATGGCCGATTACATGGAATAGTTTGGACCTAAGGAGAACATTATTGTGAAAGGTCGCTTATCCTTGCAACCAGATAATAGCATAAAACGAGGATATGAACGGTTGTAAGATACCGAAGACACACATCTGGTTTGCTTCGTTAGCGGGTGATAGTTGCGCCTCGCGTTGTATGGGCAACTCCTGTAGATAATACAGTTAGAATGTGTACCGATGAAATAGTTGTATAGACAAACTGCAAGATCTTATTTATTTTCGATGACATACATAACTTAAATTTGGTTTGTCTTGCTCAAACTGTCTTTGTGTTGTTTTTATTGTATTGTGGTTTCCCTTTTGTTGTTCTGTTATTTTTCTAAGTTTCTTATTACATTTGTCAAAGGCGCTGAATTTGAAACATGAAAATAGTGTTCTGTGTAAGCCCCCCAACCGCCAACAACAACATACAACTAAAGCATGACACCACCGTGACTTTTGCGCTACTTTGATTTCTACATCGATAGAAGTTGAACATTAATTTGTCTATTATTTAAGACGATCTTTAGTTCTGTTTAATTAAGTGTTTATTAGTTAAAATTGTAATACAAATGGACTATGGGGCCCCGAGTGACCGAGTGGTCTAAAGCACTCTCCGTTACGGATCACTACCTTCTCACCTCTGTTAACGTGGGTTCGAGTCTCAGATTCGGCCAATGTGGGTATGTGAGAAAGCGTGCCAGTAGCTTCTCGTGGGTCGGTGGATCTTTCTGTGGGTTTTCCCGGGTTCTTCCTCCTCCATTAATACTGGCCGCCATGCATAGCCTATCGTGTGCTGACAAATGGCGTTAAACCCCACAACAACAAATGGACTCGTATCATGGGAGAAATGAACGAGTACTACTGTCGTCAACTCAAAATACCTATATAGATGCCAAAAGCCTGTCAACCCATTCGTTATTTAACAATACTAGCGTGTCATATTCCACTCAACTCTACTATTTCCTTTCACGTGCATATGATTGCAGTAGCTGCCGAAATATTTAAAAAGTATTTAAAGTGATGTTGATCACCGATTTGAATGCAGTAATGAAATGCTAAGATATTTCTTCAATAATTAAAATTAATCTTCTGCTAATAAAATATATATTCCACTCTTAGAATATCAATGCAGTTCGCCTTCTACTAATAAAAACAACCGTTGCAAATACTTACGTTTCGATGTCAGATCAGAGCAGACAGATACGACTTTAAACTCTAGGCTTGCCATCGGGCTGAGAGATCAAATCACACAGATATGACTGAAATCTAGGCTTGTCATCGGGCTGAGAGATCAGATCACACAGATCATACTTTAAACTCAAGGCTTGCCATCGGGTAGAGATCAGATCACACAAATAAGACTTTGAACTCTATGCTTGTCACTGGTCGGAGAGATCAGATCACACAAATACAACTTTGAACTCAATGCATGTCATCGGGCAGAGAGCAGATCACACAGATAAGACTTTGAACTCTGGGATTGTCATCGGGCTGAGAGATCATATCACATAAATAAGACTTTTTACTCTAGGCTTGCCACTGGTCTGAGAGATCAGATCCCACAGATAAAACTTTGAACTCTATGCTTGCAATCGGGCTGAGAAATCAGAACATATATATATAAGACTTTTAACTCTAGGCTTCCCATCGGACTCGAACTATTTCCTAGTACTCAGGGAAACGTTTTCATACTGCAAAAGCGTGTAATATACCTGATGTTATACCCTAAACTGAACTGATATCGGAGAACGGAGGCTTTAAACAATAATATTTATATTTATCTGTGTAAATGATGTTTGCTTTGTACCCAGTAGGCAACAAATCGAGGAAAACGTTGACTACCCAAATGTTCTCTCCTCTCTTAGTTGACATGAAAATAGAAATGCATCTGGTAAAGACATAACCCAAAGGAAGGGAAACTTTCTAATGGATACGTGTTTTAAGAACCCTGTGCTGCATGTGTGGAAACGTTTATTATCGCAAGTGACATTTAGAAGCATGGAGTATCAATAATTGCTACGACCATTGCACAATAGAAATTCCTTTTGGAAGCATCATGACCCAAGGAAGTTTTGTTTCAGTGTTTTTTTTTTATTCTTCTCGTAATTACCAAATATAATTCTGCATCAATAGAAAAAATTACCCATTTCATCAAACCTATGTTCCATCCATATTGTATTTGTTAAGGTTTGCTTGACCACGGAAACAGGAGCAAATGTCAAAGATACGCTCAAGATGGATAAACACTGTGAATTCCTTGCGGAAAACTACACGACATTTGTGTGTCGGTAAAGAAAACACGCTTAGTATAAATATGGTAATAATTCAGTAAGTAATACAAATATAAGTCCCAGTAGTGCAAAGTTAAAGATGCGTCTTATCAGAAGGCATAAACCTTACCTTACCTTGATCATGGATAATCAGAAGGACTTTCTTACGTATACATGCGTTTCACTGAAACGAATTAATATGCTATTGCATGCAGCGAAACGCATAACTTGTCCAATTTCTTGAGATAATTAGATCTTATTACGTTTGTTCTACTCTCAATGTCTTTGTATGTCTTGCCTGTATTTCATTTGAGGTAATCGATACTCAAGAAGGATTATGAGCCCTAAAACGTGCAATTTTTGTCTATCTGATGTCAAAGACAGCTTGACTGATTTCATACTTTTAATAGCCAAAGGTAAACTTCCGAAGTGTTTTTGATGGACACAAGTGTTTCCCGTAACTGATCTAATAGATGCAATTGTTATCATTTCCTCCACTGAATTATCGATTTTTCTCACAAAAGCAATGCTTTCAAAGCGCCTAGGTTTGAAACGTTTCATCTTGTGCCACTTTTAGCAACAAGATGATAATTATTCTGTCTCAACAGATAAAGCAACACGAAAGAGCAATGTGACTGACGCTGAAAATGTGCTCAAACTTTGAAACTGCAACTTAAAACTGTATTGTAGTACACTTCTGGAAGGTCGGAACTTGTGTGAAGGGTTTGAAGTTAATGCAAGTCACGACGTCTTGCAGATCTTATGAAATGCACACTCAGCACAAGCTGGTTTCATTGCATATGTTCTCCCAGCAAATGAATTAACATACTCTAACGGGCTTCCAGTTGCGCAAACATCTTTAATATTTAATAGGCGGAATGTAGAATCTTTCTATTATACAGCTAATCATATTTTATACAAACTAGCATGTTAGTGTAGCTTTACCCATTGAATTATTTACTGAGGACAGATCAATTCATTTATGGAAAGGTAGACCCTGTAATTGCTTTCTGTTGAAATGTTATTGAAACGGCTCCAAACACAAACAATGCCCATGTATATAGAGACGAATCCAAACAGCGATAACCGACTGGTTATAGCAAAATCTAAAGACTTTATTTAACTTTGGGTCTCGCAGGTATATGAAATAAAAAATATTCTTCTTTTGAAAACATTTTAGAATAAAACATTGGTGCCAACAACCTTAATTCTGATTCCGTTCTTGCCTGGAGTCATTCGTATATAAGATGCTTCCATTTGAACACCTTTTGTTTTGGTTATCTATGTGTATAACTACTTAGACATACCTACCTACCTACCTACCCAGCAGTTACCTACTTACTTACCTACTCCACATACATACCATACATACATATTTACATGCATGCATGCACGCACGCACACACACACATACATACATAATTACATACATAATTACATGCATGCATACATAATTACATACATGCATATATACATACATACATACATACAGACAGACAGACATACATACATACATACATACATACATACATACATACATACATACATACATACATACATACATACATACATGTAAATAAACTGTTTCACAACTAAAAATCATATCGACTAAATAGACATAATACCCAGAAGCAGCGTCAGTTATTATTTGGGATTCAGGAGGCATTTGTAACTAGCAAAAATGCAGTGTTGGTATACCTCAATACTACTTTTACGAACTGTGACTGAAATTGATCTGTATGTGGTATGAAGGAAACAACGTGCAGCCTAGAAAAAATCTAATCGAAATTGCTGCTCCCATATTCTCTAGAAGAAAGCAAAATAACAATAGTTCAAACTACAATAACTTCAGATTAAGAAGGGAAAATGATTTTTCCAAGAGTACACAATACTACTTAATAAACATGCAAACAAATGAAATCTAAAATATATCGTTGTATAAAATAAAATAAAATAAAATAAACAAACTAAAAGATGTTATCGACTATTTTTTCAATTTACCTCTGAAGTCCAGGGAGTCCAAATAGAATTCGTAGTCTTTATAGAGATGAATATCGGTAGTCTTTATAGTGATGAATATCGGTAGTCTTTATAGTGATGAATATCGGTAGTCTTTATATAGATGAATATCGGTAGTCTTTATAGAGATGAATATCGGTAGTCTTTATAGAGATGAATATCGGTAGTCTTTATAGAGATGAATATCGGTAGTAAGTCTCGGTCCCATCAGTTATGTACCCCATCTGTCCTCCAAAGATGGAGTTATAAGTTATTTTTATGCTTATTATGATATACAAAGTGTTGTTTTGAAACATCAGGATAACCAGTGACGAAATCATGGTAAATTCTTTTCGTTAAGAATCAAAATTAAGCAGGAAAAAAAGAACAGTTTAACGCAACCTTATATGTACACGTATCATAATGTTTCTACCTTACGCACGTCAATAATGAAAAGTCTCAACGTGCGCGCGTGCGCGTGTGTGTGATTTGGATTTTAACATCTCTTGAACAGTAAGTATATCAGTCATATCGCTACGATGTCTTCAGTGTGGCTGTTTATAGTAATATCTATCACTGGGGCATCATGCCGCAGACATGTAGCATCATGTTCCACCCAGTAACATTATCATGACACCAGGCCGAGCAGTCCTAACACTATATTCCTAATGCTGAGCGCCTAGCGTGGCAGGTATTAGTATGATGTTGCTATGAATCGGCCAGGGTTCGGACCTACGTCTTCCCGCATCCGAGGCAGTTGCTCTAACCACTAGGTCACCGGAGCAGTCAACATTCTCAACGCTCTCTTGAAATGGATGTTTACTTTACAAACAAAAGGCAAAGTTCCTCATACAGCCAGTATCCCATAAACTGGTGCAGGTGGGGTACTTAATTCGGCACCACGCTGCCCGACTTTCTATTACTTTTGTTGCCGTACTGGGATGATTTCCAATGCGTCTATACACAAAAATCTTTACAGGTAAGTAACACTTGACCTTTGTGAGCAAAGACATTGTGGCATGAATTTAAGCTATTATGTATATTTTAGCGCTTGATAAAACTGTTGAGCCAAACCATTAGGTGTTACCACAAAAATCGACCTAAGTTTCTTTTCTGAACGAATGTATACACAGTTTCATCTCTTTATGTAAGCAATCGCTGCAACAGAAACGTGACTCAAGGAATTACAGCCACGTGTACTTAAATATATAAACAAATATACTCTAAATTGCTTAGCAGTCATCAAAACCATTTGCCACTGTTTACATTTTATTATTCTTGGGTTAATTGCGTAGTCGTGAGAACTATTTTCCTTCCAGAGTTATATTCCTCAAAGATGTGAAATTTTTCATTCTGGTTAAAGTAAGTCATGAATTTATTCAATACAATGATTATCATGAAAAAGAAAAAGACGCAAATGAACACCATCATAAGACGTGCAGAAAGAATGTATTCAATATAAATCATATCAGGTTTTAAAAATTACACAAATGAACACCATCGTTTGATGTGCACAAAGAATTTATTCAATATAATGAATATCAGGTTTTTAAAGAATTCACACGAATGAACACCATCGTTTGATGTGCACAAAGAATACTTTTTTGGATGAATTTGGTATAATGAAAATAAAAATATAAACATAAAATGGACGGAATTTCATCAGCATTGCTACGATCTAGACTTATAATGAAATTTGTTCTTTAAATGAATTTAATGCAAGTCTGACACGTTTGGCCAATGAATTACTTCAGTCTGTAAGATTAGTTTTTAAACATACTGTTCCAATTATTTGGGAGGTGCGAGTGTTATTATTATTTTGTTATAAAGATAAAGATCATCACATATATTGCAATTATTAGCTGTGTATCCTGCTCATATTCATGTAGTCTCTTATAATTATCGTAATGGCATATTTTTTGCTCATAACGCTCCAGGGGCATAGCGGTCAGAGCGACCGCCTCAGATGCGACATGACTGATAAAAATGGTACTTACAGCTGCCTAGCTGGGCGCTCAGCATTAAGAGGTTAGTATTAGGACAGGTCGACCTGGTGTCAGGATTATGTGACTGGGTGGGGCATCATGATACATGTCTGTAAACATCCAAATCACACACACACACACACACACACACACACACACACACACACACACACACACACAAACACACACACACACACACACACACACACACACACACACACACACACACAGAGTGATACAATGTTTCATTGCCATCAGTATGCTATAAAACTCTAGAAGTCTATTTTCATCGCCCTCACAGTTCTGGAAATTCGAGAAGTATCTTTTCATTGTCCTCATAGTGATGGAAACTCTATAAGTATCTTTTCATCACCCTCAGTGCTGGAAACTATTGAAGTGTCTTTTCATCGCCCTCACAGTGCTGGAAACTATTGAAGTGTCTTTTCATCGCCATTACAGTGCTGGAAACTATTGAAGTGTCTTTTCATCGCCCTCACAGTGCTGGAAACTATTGAAGTGTCTTTTAATCGCCCTCACAGTGCTGGAAACTCTTGAAGTGTCTTGTCATCGCCCTCACAGTGCTGGAAACTCTTGAGGTCTCTTGTCATCGCCCTCACAGTGCTGGAAACTCTTGAAGTATTTTCTCAGTGCCATTAGTGCCATAATGCCATATAAGTCTCTTTCGTTGACCCCATGTCAATGGATTCGCCTTAAAGTTTAAGCAAAGTCTACGGCAATATCGTGCAACTTTATCATATTTTATCAGTAGATTGGATAATATTGAAATAAGTGATTTGTTATCGTTCGTAGCTGAAATGAAATGCCTGGAAATTTAAAATAGCAATCATCCACACTAACTTGGCACAGACAAGTAACTCAGTTCATATAATGACTGGCAAAAAAACCGTACTTTTGTATTAAGTTAGGCAAATCACGTTTATATTGTATGAACGATATATTAAAGAGGATTAAAATTATATCATGCGTATGGTTGAATTTTGGGAATAATGCGCTAAGAGGTGCCCACTATAAAACAAATACAGCCTGTGATGGGATCTTCCCGTTTATATCAATACATGTGCAGCGACTGAGATAACATGAAAAGAGTTCTAGGGTCATGCCTGCTACTGGATACAATTTACCCATGCATGAAATTCTTCCAAATATTACGTAAATATTGTTCTTTTCCTGTAATTATTTCCAGGCAGCAAGAGAGCTTCGTCATTTTAAATACAGTTTTTAATATACCACCCCAAATATCCTAGTGCCATGTTTAATATACCACCCCAAATAGGCTGGTTCCATGTTTAATATACCACCCCAAATAGGCTGGTTCCATGTTTAATATACCACCCCAAATAGGCTGGTGCCATGTTTAATATACCACCACAAATAGGCTGGTTCCATATTTGTCTGTGATTTGAAATGACATTTTTTTATTTAAACCTTCTGCAAATGTATAGTTATTTTACATTTACCATTTTCAATCTATGAATGTATTTATTTCAGTTTCTCATGCAATGATACAGATAAAATGTTCTATATAAGAATGCAAGGTTCCCTCAAAAACTTGTTGATCCATGCAAAATGAAGTAATTTGGTTCTTATTCGGGTAATCGTGTATGATATAGTCAAGGAATGTTGAACAGATTGCAACGTGACTCAATAAAAATTGATGTAATACAGGATCATTACATGGGCTCATATTCAATATTGTTATGTGGTACAAAAGTTGCAAACAATAAAATCGAACACAAAGTAGATTCCCAGCCAAGTTTTAATGTTCACTCAAGCTAGGGCTCAAGACAACTGACTTTTACAGAGAACGAATTGGTAATTTTACACACACCAGGGCAATCGTTTATCAAATCAACAATGATGACAAACAGACTCCAACTCCAATGTGTCAGAATCTTTATCAGTATTAGATGTGAACTAGGTAGTATTTGTTTCTAACATTACCATATCGGACCGCTTAAAATCCTTTAAAATTACAACTACGATCTACACCCATCCATCTTGTCTTAACGATAATCATTATTTATACAATAAATTGAAGATAAATGTTTGGCATTAATATGACGGCAACATATATTAAATATTCAAACCAGATACGCTTCTTTTATTTAACGCCAATGAATGAACCTACCGAAAATCGATAAATCGATATCATTGCCTGTTTCTCATGTTTATGTGTGTGTGTGTGTGTGTGTGTGTGTGTGTGTGTGTGTGTGTGTGTGTGTGTGTATGTGTTTGTGTGTGTGTGTGTATGTGTTTGTGTGTGTGTGTATGTATGTGTTTGTGTGTGTGTGTGTGTATGTGTTTATGTGACGTGTGTGTGTGTGTATGTGTTTGTGTGTGTATGTGTTTATGTGACGTGTGTGTGTATGTGTTTGTGTGTGTATGTGTGTGTGTGTGTGTGTGTGTGTGTGTGTGTATGTGTGTGTGTGTGATACCTATAGAAAAAGAAAATAATGATGGAACCACTTATTCTTCCCAGTCTTCGACGCTGAGACATATGCAGACGTAATAAAGTCAGAAAAACATTTAGGTAAATGGACGCAAATACTAAAACAAAATAATCTTAAGTTAATTGCCAAGAAGCAAGATTCGAACTTAGCTGGTGATCATGTAACCTCGTGTATGGCTCTTGTTCTGTCTCGGTAGATACAATCGATATAAATAAAAGGGGAAATGTAATTTTTTAGACAAACCTTAGTATGAAACCCGAACAATCTTCTTCTCTAACCTTGGAAACATTCGGTCATCTAGTTCCACTTTAAAATCCGAGAGTTGTTAATTGTACATTGATGTTATTGATTCGAGGACAAAATATATATTTGGGACACGTGAATTGCGGTAATTAGAAAATGCATAGCGTCATTTTATCAATATATCCCAGATTGGCCTTTTATAAGAAAAGTCCAGCGTAACTGAAAATTGATGCTGAAAGTTAAAACGTCTAATACGCATACAGCAGACAACTTATTCGTAACGTTGCAAACAAACACTCACCCTAGCTGGTTGATAAATGGTGTTGTGCATATTTTATCTGTGTCTGTTTATAGTTGCTGTGCGGTACAGACGTCTAATTTCCCATAGACCTTAATACTAATATTTGGCGAAATTAGATTTCGTGGTAAGATTAACTAACATTGTATGAACGATCTAAGAGGAAACCTTTAAAACGATGAAAATGATTATGCGGCTACCATTAGAGAAATATTTCTTGTAGGTGCCCATAAAAAAAATACAGGTGGGTGAGATCGTCCAGTTTATCTGTACAAGATACAGCGAAATGAATTTAGGTTCAAGTTCTATTAATGCATTCAGTTAACCCATAGATAGGTATCGTATTGAAACGTACATTACTTGTTTCCGGTTATTATGTTCACTAAGTCTTACAAATCTTTTTAACGGTATTTAATATAAAAATATATGTCTAAGACAATTAGTCATGCTGTAATTTATACAGATCATCGATACTTTTCAATGAAGAAATGCTAATTTATTATATCGCTTCTACACGAAAAAGATTCGTTGTTGTTATACATCTAACTGGGCTATGCTATTTCAAGAATGTCCGTTTATCACGCCTTGTTACATTGGAAAGCATTAGGTACATTTCGATACTGAACTCCAGTTTCTGTTTCAGCTTGCAGTGTCAAGAACAGCCACTAAATACCAGTAGACTTAACAATAAGAGTAATCAAGACCTCGTAAAATAAATATAGCAACTGATTGTGTTCAAAACGTCCAATACACTGTATCATTATCATTTTACATTAAACCACACAATATAAGCAATTGGCATTCGACGTGTTTTATCTACAATGGCCAAAGTGGCTTTAACACTCGAGCAGAAAATATCATTATATCGCTTGTGGTAATTTGAAATGATGCAAATATTTCACTTTGTCCTAGCTCGATGATTTCAGTTTGAGCCGATTCCTATGGCCAAAGTGAATTCATTGTTCATACCCCAAAATATTCCAACCAAATACACTAATACGAAATTGTAAAACGAACTTATCTTTTGTTTAACATTTACGCATGTGAATAAAATTGAGTAGTTTTATTTCGTTCATGCTGAAACTTTCTTTCGAAAGATCGCATTGTTATCAAAATGACCAAATTCATACACTCGTATTAGTATTCATTTACAGGAGCATATCTTGTATTCTTGTGGCCAGTTCCATTACGTTTTATATCATGGTAATGAAAATATGGAAAATAGAAATAAATCTTGAATAATTGTTGAATAATACAAAAGCTAAAAAATGTGAAGAAATATAAAAGTTACGTCGTATATCTCATCACTTTCATCTACACGTTTCCGAATTTCGAATTGTTTCCCCATCATAATGAGTTAATAGTACAGTCTTCAAAGAGCATTACAGCATACATACGGTCGTAATGAATACCAAATTGTCTTATTTAAAAATTTCACTGAGTCTATTTAAAACCACCGTCACCAAAGTCATCTAAATCAGTTAAATTGCATTGTTGATGTCTTGAATATACTGTTTTAGGATACAAAGGATAAATCAAATGAATGCAAAGGCTATTTTCTCTGTTTTTCTTCAATTTCGACAAACAGTCATGCCTTTTACGTACGATGAGACTGACCTTTTGAATGACAGTAAATTGCCCAAATTAGTCATTACGATTTTCTGCTAAGCTATAGGGAACTCATATTCAGGATTCATTGTTTCAACTTTTATGCAGGCATTGCCGTTACCTTATACGTAAGATGTGCACTGCAATAGGTGTGAAATTGCATTGTGGCTTCTGTAAACATTTTAAAGTAACCTCTAACTTGCGGCAACGAGTTAATTCATTTTTTAATAAGCATGGGAGTGAAAAAGTGAAATGATCTCTACAGAAGCTGGAAAATATTCTGATAATTTAGGATTTGTACTCATGCACATAAAAAATATGGAGAAAAAAAGCTTTAAAATTGCAGAAAATTCCCGATTAATACAGCATGAATTCGTGTTCCCAAATCATATCAATCTTGTACCCATTTGCATTACTAACATTTAAGAAAATAAAGCAACTTGTGTCAGTTGTCATGATCCCACAACTGTTTAATAACACTAAAACTTGAATGCAAGACCAAATGCAGAGATATGCTGGAGTTAGCTTTCCGAGATAAATTGATCGAGGTGGCATTGACAATAGTTTGCGGGATAGACTGCTGCTGCTCCTGACCGGAAACAGTTTTACTTTTCTAGTCTTAATTGACTGACACACAGAAACTCTTTTCACTTTGATATGTATGATGACTGATTACTAAGTAAAAGCGGTTTTCGCGTTGAAATGTATCACTGATTGATACGAAAACACTGTTCTGGCGTAATATGTATGTATGTATGTATGTATGTATGTATGTATGTATGTATGTATGTATGTATGTATGTATGTATGTATGTATATATATATATATATATATATATATATATATATATATATATATATATATATATATATATATATATATATATATATATATATATATAGACAGAACAGTGTTTTCGTATCAATCAGTCTTGAAAAGCTGCTCCGACCTTGATATGTATAACTGATTAATACGTAAAAGCCGTTTTTACTTTGATATGTATAACTAAATAATGCGTAAAAGCCGTTTTTACTTTGATATGTATAACTAAATAATACGTAAAAGCCGTTTTTACTTTGATATGTGTAACTAAATAATACGTAAAAGCCGTTTTTACTTTGATATGTATAACTAAATAATACGTAAAAGCCGTTTTTACTTTGATATGTATAACTAAATAATACGTAAAAGCCGTTTTTACTTTGATATGTATAACTAAATAATACGTAAAAGCCGTTTTTACTTTGATATGTATAACTAAATAATGCGTAAAAGCCGTTTTTACTTTGATATGTATAACTAAATAATACGTAAAAGCCGTTTTTACTTTGATATGTATGACCACTATTTGTACATTCTTCGTTAACTTGCCACTGTACACGTTATCTTTTCAAGAGGACAACTATTATCAATAGCACTGATCGGAGCAATATAACTATTTAGAGTTGTGACAGGAGCAGTGTGGCTATTTATATTTGTGACAGGAGCAGTGTGGCTATTTAGAGTTGTGACAGGATCAGTGTGACCATTTAGAGTTGTGACACGAGTTGTGTGACTTATTTAGGGTTGTGACAGGAGCAATGTGCCTATTTCGATTTGTAACAGGATTATCTTGTAGGTCGGATTTTGAATTCCATGTGATTAAGCTGGTTTTCAGTTGTTGCGTTGTTAACTAATTAATTTAACGGTGTCTAGTTACAATATCGCCATGTTAAGTTCTTTAATAAAATGCTGAAAAACTCGCTGGGTAAACAATCTAATATTTTAGAACACAAATTTTCTGTTCGAATATTCGCAAGATGATTATCATAGGCCGAATGTTGGGAGTGTAGCCCAAAAAATACATTATCAATTGATTTCAGAAAAATACTGAGGTGACGTCATTCTACTAAACACTGCAAAGTTTGTAAGAGAAATTTTGCTTCAAATAAAAGAGGCGGATTCTTGTATTTTTCAATGTTTAATCAAAATATTATTGTAGTGTATACGCTTAAAAACAACCGGTTTTCAGATTTTTTTAATATATTTCAAACAAGGGCGAATTTGTGACATATTAGGTACCTAATTCTCTTTCTCTCTCTCTCTCTCTCTCTCTCTCTCTCTCTCTCTCTCTCTCTCTCTCTCTCTCAGTAAGACGGGTAGTTAATTCGATTTAGCTACATTATATTGGGAATTACCTCCCTCGATAGTATGACTTGGTGTGAGTGAAAGATAGAATATCAACAGAACACTGGGCATGATAATTGATAATTGATAAGATATAGTGCATCACGAGCCCGCTTAGACAAGAAAAATAACATTTTTACTCAAACAAATGAATTAAATTCAGCTTAAGTGATATCAACAGGATTTATTAGCAGTGTCTAATTTAGATATTTTACATCATCATAACGAGAGGTGAAAAGAGCGCAATGTCCATGATTGATTGCATCACCTTCCCCTCGACTGTGTTCCAACGTTCCTATTTCATGGTTCCTTCCTTTCCGGCTGCCTCGTCCGTTTTGGACTTCTTAGATTTTACTCTCAACTTGTCACTTTCCCATTTAGGACCTCGATCGTCACTTTCTCCCTTTCTTTTACGGACTCCGTCTTCGGACTGTCGAGTCCCCTCTCCCTCCGAAAACTGTTTCCTTAAAGAACAAAATTATCCTTTAGTCGCTATATGTACCACTTTCTAGATGTACGTACATATAGCGACTAAAGGATAATTATTTATTTCTATTTTAATACCAATCTCAGTGGAATCGCTCTAGTTGTTTTCAGTTATAATTTGAGAAGAAATATTTGTTTCAATTATTCATTGGAAGTATAAAGTGCTCACTTACATTTTGGACTTAAACGCTATTATGTGATTGTTGTGAATTTATTCAAGGATATTCTGGAATATATTACATTGATGCATTGTTACTGTTCGGCACACGAGGTCATTTAATGCTATTGGTACATCAGCACATTCATGACATGGAATTAATTCAGAAAATTATTTACTTTTGGACCTGTGATAGACTTTTTATGATTATTGTAGATTTAATTCACGATGCTTTAACTTCCTCCTATTTTTGCATTTTATAAATTATATTTAAATTAATTGTTTAATTATACTAAACGTATTGATGTTTCTGTTAATTATTTTAAGAAAATAGAATTGTGGCAATACCAAGCAAGACACAGGGAACAAACAGTACCCCATCTAGTAAGGAGACCTTCCCCGCTTAATTATACGAATTGGGATTTGACAAATTTCGGTAAACACTACATTTATATAACAGCTAAATTACAATCATTATATATTCAATACGTTCCTTGTTAAAACTGTAAATTCTTAGTGCTTACTATAGTCTCTTTTAAATTATCTTCGGAAAATATTATTTATCTCGCCATAAATATATGATCCCTCGTCTCGTGGAACATACAGAACCTAGTAGTATGCCAAAAATTGTATAAAAAGGTAAAATATTAAATCTTAGGTATTTACGTTCAGGTGGATATGCATTAAATATGTCTTGCCTTAAAAAAAAAACATATGACCCTGCTATGGAAGAGACTCCTAACGTATGGCGTTATCTGAGGTTAGGTCAATGCTGCATGTTTGTAACAATGTCTTGTTTTTTTTTTCTTCTTTGGCCTAATATATTGATCAATGTCATCACGTGCTAAGTTGCCAACCAGTATCAAACAATCGAACATAATGAGAAGTCCAGAAGTCGATAAGGTTTTAAATATTTAAAAGACATACTTAATATCCAATCTATATCACTTGCTAAGGCTTCTGTTGTTTTATATGTGCAGCCTGCAGCCCCGATGACAATCGTTATGGTTACCACATGTTATTGATTTTATTTTTGATTCCACTTACTATTCAAATTAGAGTGCTACATTCAGTTCAGATCTTGAAGACTGGTTACATTTTTTATCCCACTGCCTGACCGGTTTCATCCAGTTTCTCCTTTAAATATAAAAAAATTACTTCAGATTATTTCTTTTCTTTTCTTCGATATTATTTTAAGATAATATCTAAGGAGAAGAAACAAGTTTGTTCAATTTTATCGCTGGCATTTTGAGAAAACTCGAAGTTTCTTTTAACACGTGACAGTAGAAGAGAATATCGCGCTACATTGTTTTCAGTAATGTTAAGTTTCATAAACTAAAATCTGACAGAAAGGAAACTATTATGTCATGAATTCGTTAAGGACATTTTCAAGAATCCCAGGGCAAAATTATGAATCGTCATATGATAAGCACAATGTATATTTAAAGGACATCCGCCTGACGCGAACATGAGGTAATTATTTCTGTCAAAGCATGTCTTCTTTAGGTTTCTTTCTGTACCAATTATTTACTGTCAACTTCCAAAAGAAAACTTGCCATGGCGCACCTGCTCATCCGATTCATTCAATACATTTGGGCTCTTCTGTTGATTTAACTGGCCTTTAGCTTACATAGTCTGTGTTATGAACTTGTTTAAAGACAGATCTCCTCAAGATAAAAGCAAATTTATGTGTTCCATTTTCTTAGGTTTGTTTCACGGTATTTCTGGCCGTGTCAAGGACTGAGCGCAAAGAAACCTTCATATTTAACTCTCCTTCATTTTGCAATTTTCAAGCTAGTATTATAAAGCACCATGTTTCATACCCGAATCATGTCACACCTACAATAAATATTACTGCCTTGCGTATTTCAGTGGAAAATATACAAGTGCCCAGCACTGATATATGGAAACGAATAACTTATATACACAGCCTGATTCCATTGTTGTCTTAAATAGTTCAACACATGAACAGTCGTATGACATCTTCTGCTTATTTGAAATGAGACATACTCTGTTCTTTGATATGTATTAGTTTCTGTAACCGCTTCAGTGACCTAGTGGTTAGAGCGTCCGGCGCGGAAGCGGGAGGTCATACCAAAAAGACTCACAAAAAATGGTACTAACAGCTGCCTCGCTTGGCGCTCAGCATTAAGAGGTTAGTGTTAGGACTAGTCGGCCTGGTGTCAGGATAATGTGACTGGGTGGGACATCATGCTACATGTCTGCGGCATGATGTCCCAGTGTTAGACATCACTATAAACTGCCTCGTAGCGATATGACTGAAAATCGCTAAAGCTACTTTAAAAATCCCAATCAAACAAAAAAATAGTTTCTGTTAATAGGCTTAAGTTATAGTTTGAAGCTGCCATCAAAACATTTTTACCAAGTTTGCTGTTAGACTAATATAACAGTTCTTACCGATAAAATTAGCAATATAAATTTTTCTGAGTTGACCTAGTGAATTCCAACCTAGGACCTTCTTTCTCGCAAAATATAATGTTGTATATCCTTTGCATAGGTAATCTGTGTTTAATAACTGAAACCTTGACAGCATATTATGTGTCTAGATGTATGCTTGAGTATGATGATTTTGAATGCAAAAGAACAACGTCATACAAATTAATGGCAAACTATGGACATTAATAAACAATGTTTCGATTAGATGAGGCAGGAATAACACACGGACAGTGCAATGAAATAAGATCGGGTAATAACCAATATATTGTTCCCGCAAGAACAATGCATCTCTGCTCAGTCTGGCAATCAAGAAATGTGTCCCTTTGCAAAATCAGATACTGATACAGATAAGAGAGCACACCACTGTTTGATTTCTAGACCCGATAAAGAGCGATTATTACTCATTTTATAATAATGATATCTTTTGGTTACGTAACATAGCAACTACTATGGTAACCAGACAATGTGTTGGGTTTTATTTAATATAAAAATTCCCTTTATGTCAAAGAGATTGAGCCAACACATAATGGAAATTTTACAAAAGAAAATATATATAGTATTTCTTTTACAATGACGTCAAATGTTATAGATTCTTTCCCTATTCACCAATCGAACCTCGAACAAATGTGAGCTTTAGTTCAATGAACATGGAAAATGACATGCTAAATTATTAAATATTATATTTGTTTAGGTTCATGAGTGTAATACATGTATCACATCGATGCCTAACAGTTGCGTATTTATAACTCAAACATGTTTTATCATGTGATACAATTTGAGTGCATAAGGAATAAAACAGTAAAGCAAAATATTAGCATGAGACACGATATCAGTATGTATTCTTGATGACGTCTTTCGATTGACCAGAGCCCTGGACAGGATTTATAGCCCCAGGAATTTCTTTTCCAGCAGGCCCCTATGAATAACAAAACTTAATTTCTTGTATTCTGTGGTGGGTCCACTGACCGTTGTGGGATGCTGAAATTTTGTCCTAGTTGTTTTACTGATGATGATGATGATGATGATGATGATGATGATGATGATGATGATGATAATAATAATAATAATAATAATAATAATAATAATAATAATAATAATAATAATAATAATAATAATGAGGATTTTGTATAGCGCATACGTTTTAGAAGCTCTAAGCGCTTTACAACATCTATAATGATATGACTACGAAAAAAAAAACACCATGAAATTAGAAAAATTAAAAACATGCTGAAAATATTTAAGATAGGAAATATTATTAAGGTAGGAAACATTATTAGGTCTTTTCTTGCAGTCGAAAACGGTAACTTTACAGAGCACTATTGAAAGGGATCACAGTGTATCTGTGTATAATTTCAATGGGCAAATCGTTCCACATTGCTGGAACCTGGCATGCAAAAGAACGTTGTCCAAACGTTTTGTTTTCATAGTGGGAATAATGAGTATATGATTGTCAGAAGAAGAGCGTAAGTATCTTGCTAGTGTGTACACATGGGTGAGATCAGAGATGTATGTTGGGCTGGAGTTCGTTAGTGAAACATAGGACAGATAACAATTTTTGTGTTTGATTCTGGATCGAATTGATATCCAGTGCAGGGTACATAGCAGCTGGGAGGTGTGCTCTGATCGTGGTACTCTTAGGATGATCCGAGCAGCTGTGTTTTTTGAACATTTGTTTCTGGAGTAGATATGGAGACAAACCAGACAGAATTGAGTAACAATAGTCCAGTCTTGAATGTACTAATGAACACACAAGTGGTTTAGTGGCATCATCTCTAAGATATTGAAAGATATTAATACATATTTACAATATTCAATAATGTATATACTTTCTGATTTAAAAGAATGCTAGAATTACTTTATATCAGACGCTATCACATAATATGTTATGTATGTATGTATGTATGTATGTATGTATGTATGTATGTATGTATGTATGTATGTATGTATGTATGTATGTATGTATGTATGTATGTGTGTGTGTGTGTGTGTGTGTGTGTGTGTGTGTGTGTGTGTGTGTGTGTGATTCACAACTTTCTTCAAAAACATACTGCTTTTGTTTAACACCGAAAACCCCAGGCTTTAATAAGTACTTTGAATTGACGAATTTATTTCTTGTCCTTTTTCAGTCCTGTTGAATGGCTAACCACTAATCCATGTCAGAACTCTATCACTAGTACATCAAGTTTTTTTTTATTTATTATTGAAGCTTAGAAAATTGGGAGGATAGTTTATGTTATTATATTTCCCACTTCAAATAAGTTTTTTGTATTGATAACTTGTATTTTTCATCCTTTGTGGATCGACATGTTTTTTTTATTCTTCATTATTTTGTACAACATTGTCGCTTCTAATCTGAAATTGTACGTAGCGGTTACTTTAGTCTTGACAGGGTCTATGTCGGGTGTTATGTTTGATTATTGCTGTTGTCAGTGGTATAGTATTTTTGTAATTATCACGAGACGTTCTATTGTATGTTGAAGAATTTCTGTTACTGTAGTATGTATTTTGTTTTTGTTCGTAACGTATTAATTTAGTCATATATGCGTTTATGTATGTGTGTATTATGGTTGTGTTATATCTTTGATGAAACCACTCCGGTGGCCTAGTGGTTGGAACGTCCGCCGCAGAAGCGTTAGGTCATTAGTTGTAATCCCGTCCGAGTCAAACCAAAAACTTACAAAAATGGTACTAACAGTAGCCTCGTAAACGCTCAGCATTAAGAGGTTAGTGTTAAAACTGGTCGACCTGGTGTCAAGATAATGTGACTGGGTGGGACACCATGCTACATATCTGCGGCATGATGCCCCAGTAGCAACATTATATAAATATTTGTAAAACGCTGACTTAACAGTAAACAAGGATTGTGACATCAATATATCGAATGCTGTGACAAAATACAGTCTTAAAGAGGTAAATGTGTACACGTACATTGTATTATTACACTGAGACAAGGTATAGCATTATACCTTATACCGACTTAAATTAAACCAGCGATAGAACATGCAACGAAACATTCGCTTTCCTAAAAACATTTATAAGAAAACGTAAACTTTCAGACCTTTTACCCTCCTTGTTTAAATATGTATTTCATTTAAATATCGTGCTTTGTCTTTATCCGCACAATCGTTTGATATATTACTATCTACCAATCAAAAAAATTCAGTATTTCATAGTTTTCAGTCTTTTATTGCATTTTACCTTCCATTGAGCATTCCTAACTAAAATCTATACGTTTGAATACTTTCTTTCCATAATGAACAGGAAAAAACTTCATTGGTCCATCTGGTTTTGCAGATACATTTGTTTTTTTTTATACACAAAACCGTTTTTTTCTGACCCATCTAATTGGGGCGATTTCAAACCTACTAGGATTGCTTACAACAATACTTTATGCCTCCCTTTTTGTAACATGTTTCAAAAAGTATTAATTTAAAGAAAACAAAAGGTTATTATAATGACACAGTCTAAGATGAAGATGGGTGTACAAGCACCTATAAACAAATGTATCGCTTAGCACAACAATAGTTCTCCAAGGACAAAAACCACGAGGCACATGCAAAGGTCAAAAGCATCACTTTAATAAGAGTTGGTCAAAACAGTCATGTATATTATTGATTTGATGGACAAAGATGATTCTGTGTGGATATTTACCGTTTATATCGATTACTAAATGAAACGTTATATATGTTTAAAGGGTTACATGTGTCAATATTATATTCAATAATACCAACGTATTAGACTACATTGCAAGGTCAAAACCATTAATAAATATCGTGTGGATAAACATGCAGACAGTATCCATTTAATTTACAATATATGTTACTTAGTGGATAGATATTGTGCATATTGATTGACGAATGATATATTATTAAGGGTAATATAAGTCAAAATGTTTACATGTAGCAGTTTCATATTTAGTAATACCAACTTACCTACTTAAATCAGAATATAAGAAAAGGCAATAAGGTAACTATACATGGACAAAACGAATAACCTCATTAACTAATGGATACATTTTAATGGACCTTTAATCGATATAGGCATCTTATTTTATCTACCTTTTAATGTAATCTAAAGGGTTTTAATGTCGTGTTATCTCTCTACTAATATATATATATATATATATATATATATATATATATATATATATATATATATATATATATATATATATATATATATATATATATATATATATATCATGGCACAATCTAAGATGAAGATGGGTGTACAAGCACCTATAAACAAATATATATATATATATATATGAACTACACACATAACATAATATATACATACATAAACAAATATTTATATATATATATATATATATATATATATATATATATATATATATATATATATATATATATATATATATATGAACTACTAGTGTTTTGGAATCTAATTTACTTCATGGCCACTGTACCCACCTGTCTGCCACACATAAGAACTGACTTATCACATGTCAGCAGTTTGGCTGATAAGAGCTATTTAACAGCACATGCCTTGGATTCGTTAATAACTTTCCATACTGTAATTGACTTATAAAGTCAATTTTAACATCAGTATGGTACAAAGGAAAATAAGAATAGAATTTTATGAAATATGCGTGTATAACACATTATCGTAAACACCGTCATAACTGAACATTTCATACAAAATTTGTTTACAAATATAATGATGAATATATTTATCAAGTAGGAAGAGACAGAGGTCTTCCTCCGCGGTAGTGATGTTGTACACCAAACGAGCTTCTTGAGTATTATCGTCGAAATGAAAAGCGAGTTTGTTCTCTGAAATCTGATTTAAGTCGCCAGTCTTGCACCTTGTCAGAAGAATGATGCAAATTTTATTCGATTGCGTCTCCGGAAATCGATGCATCTGACAGAATCTGAAATTTTCGTTTGTGGATAACATAAGGCTATTGAAAAGCAAAATACGAAATATGTAAAGACTAAACTCAGGAAATTCCACTTGAAGGTTTAAAAGATACAAAACTGAAGCGAAATAATATAAAACTAAAATATCAAATTTTGCAATAGTCACACTTATTCAAAAATATTTTCAATCTCATAAGTTCGTATGCTTTGTAAAGGAAGTGATCAACTTAACATTCGAGCTTTCAGCGATTTCGATTTTTTTAAGCACTATGTTTTTCATACAGAAGAAACGTTTGCAGTGCATTTTCAGTACCATTATGGACAAGCATCGGCTATTTACTTCATACGGAAGCGTTGTATCACCACGCAGAAAGTATTTGAAGTTATCATATGATGTAAAGGGTTGAAAACGCTTGATGTGATGTTCTTGCTATTAAGACAAGAAAAGAAGTAGATTTGTGTGCTTTGCGCTGTTTAGTTTCGTACGCACCTTTTAAAAATGACTAACTTTAACTTCATGAGATGACATTACTTTCTAGTCCTTCTGTTCAATTTTGCGAAAGCTTTATTATAGTTTCCCATAGCCGCACGTAGGATCCTCATTCCGCAACCCGATCCCTCCAACAACACAGTTTGGTCCGAGATAATCACATCATTGCATCTGTAACTGCCGATGGGGTATCAAAAGCACGTGCATAAAAGTATATGACGACCACGGACTGTACAGGTTCATCACTCCAACGAAAACCAATAAATCGAGTTAAACGTAGCGAAGTCTGGAAAATATACAAATCCTTGTCGATGTTCTCAAATCCTTGTTGATGTGTTCATTCCGATGCAGGTACGACCATAGCATGTGATATTCAAGAGCGACACGATTGTTTTCAAAGTCCAACACAATTTGTTTTCTGTCTGTTCCTAATGACATTCTAACCGAAACTGATACTTCAGACACTTTAATAGGTCAGATATCATCTCACTGCTGACTTCCGATATTCACGCACGCCGTATCTTGAAACACAACGAACACGTTGTTTGGTGCGCTGTCCCGTCGTTTGGAACTTATGTGCTATGGAAACTGTTGAACAGCTTGTTGTGTCGTATTCTGTGGGGAGCGTGTAAAAAGACAAAATTGGTGTACATCCAGAGCCGGTAAATGACAACAAACGCATTTCTGAACCGAAGAGACTATTACAGGCTTTCACAGTGCTAATTTGGACAACTCAGCTTTATTTACCATTAGCGATACTATCATCTCGCCAAAAGGCATCTTTGGTTTGGGGTTTTTCGGTATAACACTATTGTGTATTTGGCTAGGAAGCGAGCATCTATGCAAAACTGTTATATGATTGCGAGATATCGCACAAAGAGAGCGACAATGAGACTCTATGAAGGTATCCATGACGTCGCGCAAATCGACGTTTGTAATTTGTGTTTAGACTTTGCAAAGCTGTGCCATCAGCACCAGGTCAGGCGGGCATATCAGCGGGTGGCGTGTCAATGACGGCATCTGGGCAAAGTTGATGCAAGACATGCTGGATATGATCTGGGGCCTTTTGAAACATCATAGACTAGCCTACACCGAGTCTCTCGTAACAGGCAGATACACGTTCTGGCAATGTCAATATTGTCCAAATATTCTCCAATTTCCTTTCTGTCAATGAGATAATG
This sequence comes from Unio delphinus, assembly GCA_029339505.1. Taxonomy (NCBI): domain Eukaryota; kingdom Metazoa; phylum Mollusca; class Bivalvia; order Unionida; family Unionidae; genus Unio; species Unio delphinus. Next base: position 3,885,968 of record JAQISU010000278.1, read on the forward strand.
TCATGATCATATTGTTAACAAATCCAGTCTTGGTACCGACTTAGTAATTATTACTACTGTCGCTACGAACAAATTTTCTATCACATTTCAAGAAGCCCTCACAGAAGAAAATAGCGAGACGTGTTATGCACTTGCAACTATACCTATCTACTTACCTACCTACCTGCCTGCCTACCTACCTACATGCCTGTCTGCATACCTGCCTGCATGCATACACACACACGCACGCACACACGCACGCACACACACATATACATACATACATACATACATACATACATACATACATACATACATACATACATACATACATACATACATACACAGACAGACAGACAGACAGACAGACAGAAATATATGGCCAACGATTGCTATATGTTACAGAGACATACTGTGATTACGATAGTAGCATATTATCAGCAGTAACGAATGGTGCTTTCATTTCAGTGGAACTCGGATAATCCTATAAATCAGTTGTCTACAAGATCCTTGCAAGTAATACATATGAGAACATTGTTAGGTAAGGCCATTATTATGTGTGATGAGGAAGACAATTGTGCCAATAATATTGTACAACGGTTTAGTGACACTGACGATGTTATAAGGAGGAAGCTGGCAGAAAAAAAAAAAAACAAAATCTCAAAGAAGACCGAATTACTTGATTGAAAATGTTGTTAATTGCTTCTTTATCAAACCATACAAACTTCGTTTAATTATTATATGTGTATGTGATGTAATTCAGTTCAAATACAATGCCCTAATCACGCTAATATCGAATTATCGTATATATTTGCTTATAACATGATCTATGCTTTAAACTGTACAGACCCAGATATGTCGGTGCCTTAGATCTACGTCTCTGTGATTTGTAAGTAAAAATCAGTATAACCGACAAGACTGAACCTGATTTGCAGGCGCATTATGTTAATGCAGATCTTGATCTTTGTTCTTTGCGGTTCGACTCAGCTTATTAGCGAATACATATTTTTGTTCGTTCTCCAATATAATGCAAAGTTTTCCGACAACATAGCTGACTTTTAGATAATGTAATTTTGGTGAACAAAGTAATTATCTTGACATATGAAAATGTCACGTGACTTTGCAAGGATACTTATGCTGCGTTTACACTAACAGGCAGTGCATTCCTTTTCCCTACCTATTTTGTATCCACACATTTTAAAAGAATTTTGTAATAGTGCTAATGTGTTTGTGTGTGTGTGTGTATGTGTGTGTGTGTGATTTTTTGGGGGGATTTTTAAAGTAGCTTTACATATTTTAGTCATATTGCTACAATGTCTGCAGTGTGACAATCTATAGTGATGTCTTTCACTGGGGAATTGTGCCGCAGATATGTAGCATGATGTCCCCCTCCCCCTCCCTCCGTTACATTATCCTGACACCAGGCCGACCAATCATAACACTAACTTCCTAATGCTGAGCGCCAAGCAAGGCAGCTGTTAGCACCATTTTTCGTAAGTGTTTGGTATGACTCGGCTGCGGATCGAACCCACGACCTCCCGCGTCCGAGGCGGAGGCTCTAATCACTAGGCCACCGAAGCGGTCAATAATGCTCGTAATTTTACCTCGTATATTAAACAGGATTCAAGCACAACATTAATCATCACCATCATCGTCGTCGTCATCAACGTATTTTTAAGTTACATAGGTAACTAAATTAACTTTAATATTATAATTTGCACGTGCCTTGAATCCTGGACAAGTGCAAGACTACCTGTATGGTATTCAAATTAGCTGGCTACAAAGACGCGTGTTTCATTGACAAGCTGGTGACAGTCATGGATACATTCAACAAGCTGACACACGTTGTTTAATATCATTGCAATCCCTTTATCAGTATCATTAAATATACTCTCAGATGTGTATAAATGGATAGCTTGATTTGTCATAAGTATATTTCCATTAATTAGTGAATACAAAGAGTCAGATGTTAATGGATGTAGCATCAATAAATGCAAATATTCGGATTTAAATGTATTTAAGATTAGAAAATACAAAGAGTCAGATGTTAATGTATGTAACAGTTTCATATACGGAAACTCACAGTTAACACACAGGCAAAGTTCATTGCTGCGCAGTGCTGGAAAATTGAATATAAGTACAAGACCATATTTATTGTGTCTGTTTCCGGTGTAAATTAACCTGTGTAACATTAATTAATTATTAAGCATTACTTTTTAATTGTCAGGTATGCTATTACTCCATCAAAGCAGGAAAGGACGATATTTTCAATTTTCTGGTCGTAAATTGGTTTCATTATTATATGCTTAGCTGCTGATGTGCACCTCTTCCACCTTGATGTTTTCAATTATTCATTGACTGGAAGCTTGCTCTTCTATTGTTTTTGCCTGATGGGAAATATCTATCGACAAACTGAAAGCAAATTCAGCAAAAAATAATAATGAAAAATAATAATTGCTTAAAATGTTTAACTTTTTGCCTTAATGACTTGAGCACCGTCTCTAAATAGGGCCAGAAGATTATCGAAGTCTGTTACACATAATACGGTTTCGATGTCCCATTTCCATTGCACTCAAATTTCGCTGTCAAATTTATCATTACTGAAGGCTGTTACACATAATACGGTTTCGATGTCCTATTTCCACGAGACTTACATTTTGTTGTCATATTTATCATTAATGAAGTATGTTACACATAATACGGTTTCGATGTCCCATTTCCATTGCACTCAAATTTCGCTGTCAAATTTATCATTACTGAAGGCTGTTACACATAATACGGTTTCGATGTCCCATTTCCACGAGACTTACATTTTGTTGTCATATTTATCATTAATGAAGTATGTTACACATAATACGGTTTCGATGTCGCATTTCCTTTATAGTTAAAGGTTGTTGTCATATTTATCATTACTGAAGTATGTTACACATAATACGGCTTCGATGTCCCATTTCCTTTAGAGTTAAATGTTGTTGTCATATTTATAACTACTGAAGTATGTTACACATAATACGGTTTCGATGTCCCATTTACACGAGACTTACATATCTCTGTAATATTTATCATTACTGATGTTTGTTACACATAATACGGTTTCGATGTCCCATTTCCACGAGACTTAAATTTTGCTGTCATATATATCATTACGGAAGATGATTTACTTTGTGTCTTCGTGTAGCTAGATGGATGGATGGATGGATGGATGGATCGATCGATCGATCGATCGATCGATCGATAGATAGATAGATAGATAGATAGATAGATAGATAGATAGATAGATAGATAGATAGATAGATAGATAGATGACCCACTCTAGTCAACACCTCCTCTTGTGAGAACAAATATGTTTCAAATAGAATAATATTGATACTAATTTTGTTTCTGGAGACGGTGAGAATATCCATTGGTCAATGCACACAAGAAAATATTCGGTGTAAGGTGTGGACTAGATTGGACCACATATGGTCGGTCTGGTGTCAAGATAATTTGACCGGGGGGGGGTGGGGGGCATCATGCTACATGTCTTCGGCACTATGCCCCAGCGATAGACATTGCTATAAACTGCCATACTACAGACATTGTAAGAATATGACTGAAAAATTATTAAAACTTCGTTCAAATTCATAAAGACATGGGGATCGAATATATGGCAATTTCCTGTTAATCCCTCGCAGTTTTGATTTGAGGGATTCAAACAAAGAAAATATACAAAATCTCCTTGTAATAGCTTACAGTTATCAGGTTTGAACATTGATGAAAAAAATCACAGTAGTTGTTATTATATGTTACACACTATTTGTTGTTGCTCTTATCGGGTTTATGCTACCTATCAGCACAATATAGGCTATATATGGCTACTAGTATAACCAGTTAAGAAAAGAACCTAACACGAAACTCGAACCCAACCAGGCAGAGGCTAGACTGTATTGATGGGACCCCTGCAACTATTTGTAAACTACGTGCAACTTCTTAAGCGTATGCTAATTAATACTTTATTAATGAACTGTAATTTGAACAAATTGTCCTAATAAATAAAAAAACGCTAATTTATTTATATTTTGTAAACACATTTATCTCACAATTCTTTCCATGTAATTAATACATAAGCATTCTATCACTTTAGATTAACAACATCTCCACTGTTGAGTCGATATTTGCATGAAACGGACACAGCCCAAGTTTTGCATAACGGCATCTTTGCAGGAACCTTTGAAATAAACGCTTTCGTTTTGTAATTTATCTCTAGCCGATTTTGCCTCGGCAAGTACACCCAATATGCAGCCATAAGCTGGCTTATCTGGAAAATTCCTCCCCTGCGCCACACGAATATATTTGATGTAGTAGACGGAGTAACTAGGAAAACAGTCGATCCAGGAATAAAACATGTGATAGCATTAAGACTATCTGAAATCGCCTTCTAGCATGGACACGAGTATTTACTTTTAAAGATTAAAATTCACATAAAGAATCAAAAGCAAGTAGTATTGGAAGAATGTCAGGGCTTCATCAAAGTTAATAAACCCATGACTTGTCTGTATATCATTCGCTGATTAGTATAAATTTGTGATTGATTACGAGCACAAAGCAAAGGTAGGTGGAAATATAATTTACAAAGCGTGCATTTCATAATCTGCTTACAATGTGCGTACTTGCGTGATATTTGAAAGGGGCCCTGAGTTGCCGAGCGGTCCAAAGCACTCACCATTAGGGATCATTGCCATCTCACCTCTGCCTACGTGGGTTCGAATCTCGTGTTCGGCCAATGTAGGTATGTGAATATACTTATATAAATAGCTGATCTGCTTTAAATTATAGAATTCGTTCATCATATAATCGAGTGAACAATTGAAGTCATTACCTTGTGCAACTTCATAACCTGCTTATTTCTGGTTCACTCCAACTTCACTGTGGCTGTTCTTCTCTTTCCTTTCATCCTTTTCTTCTCGAAACTGTCTACAGTCCCGTAGATACTTGGATAAGTAGGTCCGTGGATACTTATGTGCGTACATACGTTAGTGTGCAACTTTTTCCCCCTTTCAAAATAAACAGAGGAGCAATAAATTGTTTGTCAGATATCCTACGGGGAAATAGATCAGATATCATCCTATCGGAATTCAAACAGATACCAAAGCTGTATGATAAACCAAACGTTGACAGACCATAAATAAACATAGTTTCATACGATTAATGTACTTCCAAACTGCTATTTCATCACTTATTCACATTAACACCACACGAGACATAACAGTTAAGTTCTCGTCTCAGTTACATGGCTTACTGCGCTATTTTTAACGGATACACACATTCAGCTCTTTATTATACAGGAAATCATCTAAGAATGGTGAATTCAAACTGACTATCGTAACTCATGTCAACTAAAATAATGCTTTAAATCTTAGAATGCCCAATTCCTATACAAACAAGACGACAAATTCAAACAATTCGTCAAACTTTGATAAGGAAAATAACTGTACGAATTCAGGTAGATAAACTCAACATAGATATACTCATATCAAGAAAATTGTTTACGAATTTAAACAAATATATTCATGCAAATTTAAGCAAATGATTCAAGCAAATCATTATATCAACGAATTACATGAGATGAACCCCAAAACATTGTTCTTTCCAAGCTTTGCTCACTTCTAACCCCGAATTGTGTCCGTCGACTTTCTAGATATCCGTTCCTTTTGCAAATGTTTTACGAGAGAATTGCTTCCAAGTTCAATCTCGGAGTCTTTTATTTTTTTTCAGTCTTGCAAGTAAAATGAAGACTGATTAGATTTTTTTGATGGGCCCTATTAAAACAAGGAAATTTCTTGTGAGAAACACGCCCCATATTTAGTATAATTATTCAGGATCAAATACATATACCGCCTTTTCAAACTAGGCGCCTAAAGTGCAACCAGTCTGACTTCTAGATTTCCAAATAACTGTTCCTGGAAAAAATCAACGTTGACAGTTCCTTTATAAAATCGACGTTACTTTCACTTTCAAGTCCTGTCTGACGATTAAATAAATGAAGACTTGAATCAGAACCACTTCCTCTCAAGACACAGACATTATACATAATTGAAGTATAGCATTTTAACAAGCACATGTCCACATTGGTCTCCTGCCCAAAGTAATGTACTCTTCATAGATCGACAGAAATTTCCACCGTTACAGTGATAAAGCATGCCAGTATCTTCTCGTGGGGCGGTGGTTCTTTAAGGTGTTTTCCCGAGTTCTTACTCCAGTATTTATACTGACCGCCATGTATAGTCTGTTTTGTGCTGACAATGGCGTTAAACCTACAACAACAACAACAAAAACGTGATAGTTAGACTATCTTGATTGTAGTTTTGTTTAAAACCACATAATATGAAAATACTTACACCAAAATAATTTAAACTCTTATGAATCAATGGCGATACTAGAAGTCTGATGAAAACGTGCAAAGTTGCCCTGTCTCTTGCATCATTAGCACCAGGTACACACTAAAGTGCTAATGAAAAAAGCATTCACCACATACTCTTTGACTAATTCAAATACTTCCACACATTTTCCCCGCATCACCCTTCAAATAATCCTTCTTTGAATTTCTGAATGAGGATTGAGATGATGTGTTATTCCATCATTGATGTAACTGAGGAACAGAAATGTAGGCTTTATAAAGCAACAACCATTCACTTCTTTTATCATGAACTACGTGATGATATCTATATTTGCAATCGAGATAGAGATATCGGACAAATTATTCACATTCTTATAAGTAATTCATAACTACATGCCGCGAAAATTGCCAAATATCACGATTATATAATTAATTGAAATTATGTATTATCGTATAATATTATATATCCAGTATATATAATATATATATATATATAGATTCATGCTAGGGATGTTCAGTTTACCTGAGGTAAATACATATTACTTAAAGTAATATATAGAACACGTAAATGCTGCTGATTAGTATCAATGTACGGATAACTGGCATATAAAGTTGGTTTATCAAGGGTTTTTATAAATTAAACCAAATGAATTTGGCTTATATTTTAATCAGCATTACTGACCCACTAAATATAATACTTGTACTATGATTCAAAGATAGGTTTCTACATAAATTCAGTTAATATATATCTCTTTGAGATAATGTTCATTAGGTTCAGGTAATATAAATATACCTGCCAGATAAACTAGATGATTATATCTTACCTGGAATTTATTGTGAGACGCTGCGTGCTGCATTGCTGGGTTAACCTAGTACTAAAGATGTTAACTATGCAATTTGGGGGCTTTAGTTTTCAGACTAATTTTTTTTAATGACCTGAGGAATGATATATATTTGAATACATAAATACCTGCTTTCCCTGTTGAATTTTCTCCTACATACTTTACAATGTTGCAATTGAATAGTTATGAAGAAATAGTCTCAAGAGTGCATTCGTGAACATCATGTGATTTGTAAATATATAACGACTGCTTACTGTATCACTAATTACAGAAAAAAACATTATATTATGTACATATAGTACACTATCTATGGAGGGAGCAGTATTGCCGCAAAGACAATCATTCTTTGTTTGTAATATATACAAACGGTATAGATCCTTTCCGAATATTTTAAAATTTTACGCCGGCAGAACTGGATCTAAGCAGATCGCAAAGACAATCATTCTTTGTTTGTAATATATACAAACGGTATAGATCCTTTCCGAATATTTTAAAATTTTACGCCGGCAGAACTAGATCTAAGCAGATTGTTAGGAGTTGTTGTTTTACAGTTATTCTTACAGTTAGAGGCGTTCTTTTGAATGTAGCAAGCAAACCCGTCTAGAAACCTCAAATCGTTCTCAACATGTTTTTACGAATTTAGAGCGTTTCAAGGAAATTTACTTCACACAATGTGTTTTTTTTTTTTTCTTCTCTTGGATATAAGACTTTTTCTCTTATGGTGCTGGTGTAATCAATTAGCAGCCAGAAATTACTCTATCATTTGCAATTCCTTTCTCTTAGATTTTTTTTAAACTCAGAAGTTCCGCTGATTTTTATCATTATGATCATTATTCAAAAGCAACATTAGCGATACTTAGGACCACAAAAATCGACAGCAGTATTCTTCTAAAGCTAAGTTTATTTGAGTTAAATATATATTGCTTCAAATATTTAATGTTGCGAATATAAATTTGCATTTTTTGAAAGAGAGTGCAGTACCAGATAAGTACATAATTTAGTATTTTCAGACAATTTGGAGATAGTAGAAATTATGTAAAATTTATGAAGATACCCGCAAAATTCACAAAATACCGCTAATTAGTATCAATATTTCCTATATTTTAAATCAAAAGAATTTCTCTTATGTTTTAATCAGCATTTCCATTTCCCTAAATATACTACTTCTAATATGATTTATAGATAAGTGTAGAATTTCCAACATAAATTCAGGTAATATATAAATGCCTTGAGATAATAATGTTCATACTTAGCAGATAAATCTGCGGTAATTATCTTACCTGGAATTTATTGTGAGACGTTGCGAGCTGCATTGCTAGATCACCCGAGTACTAAAGGTGTTAATAATACAATTTGGGGGGGTTTAGTTTTCAGATTTCAAGTCGATAGTTCAAACCCCTGCCGAGTCATGCCAAAGACTGACACAATAGTACTAACAACTGTCTCGCTAGGCGCTCAGCATTAAGAGGTTAGTGTTAGGACTGGTCGGCCTTGTGTCAGGATAATGTGTCTGTGGCATGATGTCCCAGTGCTACATCACCATAAACTGCCACACTGCAGACACAGTAGCGATGACTGCAAAATTGTTTAAGCTATGTTAATAACCTAATCACACACACACACACACACACACACACACACACACACACACACACGTGCACTCACTGCTTTATTGAGAAACATAACAACCAATGTTATGTTTAACATGAAACTTGCCACCATTATTCTTGGGATATCACAGATACAGTCTATAATTTGAACAGGGATGGAACAGAATCAAAGTCGCAATGTAAAGAGGTCAGAATTAAAATATTTTTGCTAATTCTTCTGAGACCAAAAGTATGGAAGCGTCTTAAATTGCTTCTTTATTACGTATTATCTAATTTGTTAAAACTAACTGCAGTTATATTTCATTAGGATTGCGTGTGTTATAATTCATTAGGAACGCGTGTGTTATATTTCATTAGTAACGCGTGTTTTATATCTCATTTCATTTGATCCAGTAGGTTTATATGCCAGCTGATATTTTTCATACGACGTAAGATATTTTAAGTCGAAAGGAGGCATACAATCCATTGTTAGAAAATTTTATAAATAGGTATAATTTTTTTTTTTCATTCACAGCATCAATTTTAATGTGCCATTAACTTAGAATGATCATTAGTGGACATGCTAAACAGAGAAAATAGATCGCACAAATGTTCAAATTTAAATTTGTCTTAAGGTTTAGACACGGATTTTTGTACCTTTGCATGGGGTTCACAAGGCAAAGATAAGATAGTGCCCTGGTTTTCTACACTATTAATCTTCGATATAAAACGAAATGTTTACATCCCAAGAGAGTTTTGAAGAACTTACAGTTTTCTTTATTCTGGCATCTGAATGATCTAAGTTAATAATTATTTGAGAGTATAAAGTTAGTACTACTACTGATGTACATTCAACTCATGGATGTGATTTAAAAAAAAAATAAACGCATACAGATGAAAGATATGCAATTGTGTACTAATCTACTATACAGCGTGAGAGTTGAATAGGTGACGACTTTGCCCTATGCCTTAAATACTCTTGAGAGGAATCTCAAGTGTACCCCAAAAGACCGACTTACTCATCAAATCAAGTCCCAGAGACTACTTTCGTGTCTATTGACCTGGAAGCATTAATCTTGATCTATGCCAACATTTGTATACCCTGTTTTAATCCAACTGTTATATTTGCATACCACACATCTTTATAGTTTACATAACAAATCATTTCCAAAAGAAGTTAGACAAGATGCCTTTACGAACCCAAAATAAAATGAGCTATATCTTTCTTAATATCATAATTTTTTGAAAGAAGAAAATCTTATTTGAATACAAGATAATTTTGATAAATTTAATTTGAATTGACATTTAAATAAAAGCTTTTAATTGTAAAACAATTTCTGAACATATAATCAAGCCTTCAATCAAATTTAAAACACGAAACTATCAAATTCTAGACAGCAAAGATGGATGTTGTATGTTATCAAGTCACTTGTTAGCATGGGTCTGTGGAACTTTTAAGATTTGATCTAGGGTAGTGAAACATCATAGCTCAGAGACTTAGCGTGGATTATTCAATGTTCAAATGTGTATAGGTTTACACACCAATAAATAATGGGCTATATTCCAGCCTCTTACCAGTACCACCACCCCACCCCACCACTGTACACACATGCACAACTATGAGTGCGGACAACTGGAATGCTTTCCTAAGTACGTTTTCTTTACATGATTACGGTTAGCTGGTTCGAATTATGCCCTGAGAACTCTAAAAACTGCAGGAGCTTCCTGGAACCTTTTTGGTCGCAACTAAGGGCGCCATTTTACAGATTTATTGCATATTTGTTTGCGCCCCCACTAGACGATATATGGTTGAGTTCACTCAACACAAAATTATTCTTATATGTTCTCTACATTTTGATTTCCATAACTGAACTTTTTCAGTGAGTTAAAAATCCAAACAATCACGTTAATTAAAAATAGACTAACTTACAGTTAAGTGTGTATTTCAAGTTAACCGTCATTTTTGGTAGAAGCTGAACTGAAAACAAAACTCATTTATATGAAGCAAATTATGTTTCTTTTTTCTTTCTAGATCACACATTTTTAAAACATTTTAAACTGATGTTTTGACACGATTTTTCAGACCTCCCTTCCCCTTAACACCCTTCTCTTGATATCATGTCTGGTGTGTACACTGCAGCCAATTTATCTCTTGATAAAAACTGAAAAAGTAAAACATTATTCATTAGCTACATCGTTCTAATGCTTGCTACACCAATTCTCTTTAACTCTTTATTGTATCGGGGGAGGGGCGGTGCGCTCACTAGTTATTATGTACTTTTGACGTATGCAAGGTGAAGTTGTTTCATTTGAAACATGCACGGTGGAGAGCATGTTAGCATGCTCTATCCTACTCTGATGTAATATGGCTGACATTTCTTAGATATTGTACGTATGAACATTGTATAAGATATAAGCATTCTGCTACCTAAAATGATTGATCCCTTGCGCTAACAAAATCAGCCTGAATTACTCTAAATTAGCTATATTTAGCATCTATTAAAATAGGTCAAATGAAATTTGCCCATCTAGGCAGCAGCAGCAGCTTCTGAAAGTGCAATGGATAATTAACAAATATATTAAACGTAAAAAAAGGTTACCAGCTCCTGTTTTACAATTTGCCTCAAAGTCCAGGAAATGAAAATGACCAATAGAAGCTAGCAGTTTTTTCAAAAGTGCACATCTGTAGTAAGGCTAAGCTGTATGCTCTTTAACCCCTACTACACCCTTCAATCACACATGAAAATAACTGGAATTAAATGACCTTTGAACAATACTTAAGAGATACAATGTCATTTTCAAATAACCAGTATAACCAGTGAGAAAACACAGGAAAATTCTTTTTTTAACAAAAAATTCAAACCCTATGCAAAAAAAGAAACAGCAGAGCGCCACCATGAAGAGTGGACAATGCTAAAAGGAAATACTCTTTAACATAAAAAAATCAAATCTGCCCCCCAATCCTCGTATGAAACAAACCACACCTAATGACCAAGCTTAAGCTCGCTCTAAGAAAGGTTTATGTTTAATAACAGCCATGTCTGTAATATCATAGTTCCGTTTTGGTTCGTTTGGGTGTTCTACGGTATAACAACACAATTAACTTATTTTGTGACGAGTCAACGGGGCACTTTCAGCAGAGTATTCAAGTATGCGTCGCCGATGCCGAATTGGATTACTACCTTCAGTGAGAAAACTATAAGGGTAAATGTTGAATTTTGTTGGTTTTATGTCGGGTCACTGGCTTTTCCGCAACAATGGCCGTTTACATCTACTGACATGTCGTTTGTTGTTTACTTTCGATGCAGTAATTGTATGAAAGAGCCCGAATGATGGATTCTTACACGATTACATATCATTACGATATAATTATGTAGGCCTTGTGGGTAATCATTCCCGAGAGGATTTTGCTTAAATTATATATAGATTATTTGTCAAACATCAGTTTCTCTTAATTTGAAAGAATAATTCACCACAAGCACGGTGTGTGTGTGTGTGTGTGTGTGTGTGTGTGTGTTCCTTTGTGATCAAGGCCATCATATTGTTTTACACTGGTTCTGCAGTCATTGTTCATCATCGATCTAGCTTTTATATACCAAATACGAAATTATATCTTATTAAGCGGTAGAGAAATCACGTCAACATTTATATATGAGTGGCATGACGTGTCTAATTTTTATTTCATATCTAAACATCAAAGCTTATTAAAAGAAATTAAAAATATATGTAATGGAAACAAAATAATTAATTAAGTTCAAGTTAGTGCTTTATGCCTCCATTATACGAACAAATTGAAATATCTTTTTTTCTGACAACCGCCTATTTCAAAGCACGTTGTATTCTTTTATCAGACTAATAACGATGGAATGCTCAATGCCAATAACAAAGTAATTAATTTCTGATTAAAATGCGTAGGTTGGTCTACGAAGACGAATTTATGACACGTCAACAATACTGTAGAGCGAGGCTTTTAGCGGTCTCCCTGCAGCAGCTAAAATCAAAGAAATGCACCTGTTATACATACACACATGTACACACACAATATATATATATATATATATATATATATATATATATATATATATATATATATATATATATATACCACTTAGTGCATGAAATATCATTTATTCACGAGATCGTCATTGTCTTTGGATGTACCTGCAATTCTGCTATTCAAATAAAGGGTGAGAGCTGAACGTAGCATTTGGCTCCAAATGGCGTTCTCCTCCATCTCCTGACTGACCAATTAAAGCTACACATAATAAAGTCCACAGGAGCTCATTACCTTTTGCCAGAGAACCTATTAATAACTTCCCTCGCAATAAGAATTATAATTCTTTCTTACTGAATCTCACAATTTGGTGATAAGAACGTAACTTCGTAACCATGTTAAACAAAATTAACTAAGTTAAGTTAAGTGAGTACGTAAATCAAAGGCATTGCTATTATTTTGCTTCTTATTTCCAGCTTAAGGTTATGGAAAATAAATGGATTAAAAACCACTACTGCAGACAGTGATTGAATAATAATAATAATAATAATAATAATAATAATAATAATAATAATAATAATAATAATAATAGATTTTGGTGGTGGTGGTGCTGGTGGTGTGGGTTTAATGCTATTTTCACACATTATAGGCTATGCATAGCGACAGGTATATATGGTGGAGGAAGAACCCCAGAAAAACCCCAGATAAACCACCGACCCACACTAAGTTACTGGCTAATTTTCTCACACACCTATGTTGGTTGGCCTAGCCCGAGACTCGCACTCACGCGGACGGATATTGGATATTAGCGATCAGTATAGACGAGTGCCCCTGTGGCCCCAATAATAATTATGCGAATACTACTAATTTTCAAGCAGTTGTATTTCTTGAAACTGTTAACATGGAAACGTCACGTAACGCAAGAACTTCAAATCTAAAAGAAAGCTGACAATTTAGTATGTTATGCCGATTATTTGCACACTAAAGCAGTTCTAACCTAGAATCAGACTTCGTCAAGGTGTTTTTATTTCCGCAAGTTAAGTGAATTGGTCGTCCACGTTAAATATTCTTGACATTTGGTCGCAGCTAACGGTGAACTATGCATTGATTGCTAGTGACGCTGCAATTTTTGCAGTTGTATATGTCATTAATGCTACAAGTTTTAATGTTATTGTATGTCAGAAATACTAATTATATCTGGATAGTTTCACTAAAAGCAGTTATCTTAGTTCAAATAATATCTGTTTCTGATATGTTGTGGGTATGATTTCTTGGGTCGTGGAAGTTACCTTTTGCTTTTGTTTTACTTAGTATTAGCTCAAAGAGTATTCTTCTTAAGAGGGATGTTTGCCTCGTGGCATTATTATAGTTTTTCCTTTCTGACAGCATTAACAGCCACATAAACAAAAACTACCCCACAACACACTTATTTTATTGTAAAATATCTACTGATTTAAGAATGCGAGAGAAATCAAATATATTTATTTTATATATTCTTTCATGTTTATTGATACCAATACAGGTCAGACATCTACTTGGATCCAAAATGTACCACATCGCTTACCTCTCGTTCTTATCATGCTTTACCATAATTTCAATCCAAAATGTGCATGTCAGTTTTCTGTTCAGAAAGTATTAGTCTTATCAAACAAAGTGAAATCACCTTTCAGAACTCAGAATGTTTGAAAATCTTTAAAAGTGTTGATTTTAATTTGCTATGTTTTGACGTTCGATTTAATTCGATGGTCGCTTGAAGAACTTTATGATATATGACCTTGATCTCCTTAAGAGAAATAGTCTTTTCATGCCACTTTTTCATATATTATCTTTATGATCTGTAAATACATCAGCACTGACGGTCCCCATTCAGAATTAAACAATGATTTAGATATCCATTCAGATTAGTGGCAATGTTATGGTGTGACGACTCGACTGGTGTTTGCATATACAAAATTGACTGGTTTTAGCATATAAAATCGACTGGTTTTGGCAGATGAAATAGACTGGCTTTATCATTTAAAATCAACTGGCTTTAATATATAAAATCGACTGGCTTTAGCATATAAAATCAACTGGGTTTAGTATATAAAATCGACTGGTTTTAGGATATAAAATCGACTGGCTTAGCATATAAAATGACTGGCTTTAACATATAAAATCAACTGGGTTTAGCATATAAAATCGACTGGCTTAGCATATAAAATCGACTGGTTTTAGCATATAAAATTAACAAATCTCAACATATAAAATCGACTGGGCTTATAACATATGCAATCGACTTAATGAGTGGGTTAGTTTTCGTTTCTTATATTTCTTTAATGGAGTTATTTCAGCTAGTGATCAATACGAACCAATCCTTGATGACTTTAAGCAGAAATAATCTGAGAGGGAAGACATACAGATTAATTGAATTGATGTTCTTCTCATATTGATTATAATTAGTTGTGTTGCATACTCATAAACTGTAAATTTGTTATACAGTTCAATTCTTTCCCAATACATGAACTGTTCGGCTTACTCGACTACTATTGTATTGTATTAAAATTACACACTCAAAAAATCCTCATAAACCTGACAAAGTCGGCAAACAAACATACATAATATATTCTACAGTCACAACGAGTCGGTAATTAGTTACGGTAGCATACTAAGGGCAAATGACGCCAGATACAACAATGATGGCTAAAAGAACTAGACTACGAGATCCCAAGGTCTGAAGCCGATAAAGTTTCTTGTGAGAGACATAGTGACCCCTCCCATCAGATAAATTACAGGAAAATGATTGTGGCCATGTTTCCGCCTCGAGCAGCTCTGGAGTTCCTCACATCGCTCCCCCAAGCTCCCTAGAGAGCTAGAGATGCCCGATGAGGCGAGGCTGAAACCTGGCTGCAAAATATTCCTGCAAATTAATGTCACTTGGTGGCATTTCTTGACATTTAAATTATATTATTCACACAAGACAATCAAGTAACAATTTATGTGTATATGTCATTAAGCCCATGAATTTGACCTCAAGCATTTTACTAGACGTCTGTTTTAACTGATTTGTGCCCATGCGATTGTATTAATCGAGGTCTCAATCCATCTCTCTTTCTTTCTCGCCGTGATGCGAAAATGGACTAGATGGGGTGTTGGTGGCGCAGATGGATATATTGGCATTTTGTTCATGAAGCACATACTGAGTTAGCAAATTCTTGTTTTACGGATGTGTTCTGTAATTTTCTGAAAGTCGGGATTCAAGATTAACACACTTACAAACATACAATGTTGGTCATTTTCGAAAAAGAAATATCAGCTGTTTTTGCACCACCACCACCCACCCACCCACTCCGTTAGTACTCTATTGACTACTCAGTCTTATAGATATGCTATCAAAACTAGCAGGAAGAATTTGGACAATATTTTTGGAGAATAAGATCACTACCATTTATGTCTAAAAAATGTCTTAACAATTCA
Organism: Unio delphinus; assembly: GCA_029339505.1. Lineage (NCBI taxonomy): Eukaryota > Metazoa > Mollusca > Bivalvia > Unionida > Unionidae > Unio > Unio delphinus. Next base: position 3,902,204 of record JAQISU010000278.1, read on the forward strand.
TCATTTTACCTTGTAGTTCCTATGGTATATATCTGGTAACATGACAGCTCTGGTGGTTTAGTCATTAAAGCTTCCGCCTTGGATGCGGGAGGTCGCGGGTTGGAACCCCTGCCGAGTCATACCAATGACTTATACAATTGGTAATAACAGCTGCCTCGCTAGGCGCTCAGCATTAAGAGGTTAGTGTTAGGACTGGTAGGCCTTGTGTCAGGATAATGTGACTGAGTGGGACATGATGCTACATGTCTGTGGCCTGATGCCCTAGTTCTAAACACCACTACAAACTGCAACACTGCAGACATCGTATAACTGAACAAAATTGTTGAAGGTAAACTAGATTAAAAATCCAACACACACACACACACACACACACACACACACACACACACACACATATGAACTTAGTGTTTTATCATAATGTTCAGTGTCTCATAGAAGATTGGCTTTCAACTTCTAAATGACTACTGCCCATTCGAAGCATAGTTTGCAATCATCCTGTTTGGCAGATGTTTTTTTTAAAACTACATAATAAAAATTTCGACTATTAATGATAAAAAAGAAATAGAATTTCTTCGTTTTCAAACTATGTTTTGGAATGCTGAAATGCAGAAGTAAGTTTAACTGTATAAGATTTATTTGGTATAATTGATTTTAAATAACAAAGATGTCGTAGGAAAGGACACTTTATTGCTGTCTCTTAAAGGAAAAAGTAACGATGACGTTGACACAGTTTTAATTTATAATATAGTATAGCTGCTGGGTAAATAACGAAGTGTACATTAGTACCCAATCACTTACACGATAAATAAAGTCCGAAACAATTAGTCTTAACTATTGAGTGATTAGGTAAAAATGTGCACTTCAATAAATACCTATATATAATCATTTAACCCTTATACTGTGAAACCTGTCTTGAAAGACCACAGCTCTGTGAAATCATCTGTCTTGAGAAACCATATTCTCAACGAGCGAAGTTAAGGATTATATTGCATTGTGCCCTGTTATGAGAGACAACCTGTCTTGAGATACCATAATTTTATGGCAGAAAGGGTGGTCTTTCAAGACAGGTTCTACTGTAAATCCGATCCAGTTTAAATCCTTTCGTTAGTCAATTCAGCGGATTCCATTAATCAAGCATTTGATTTTAGGCTTATTACATTGTACATTCATTGGCCTCGTCACGCGGCAATAGAATACACTGACCCTTTTGTGCTAATTAGTGTTCATTGATCCATTATTTATCATCGACTTGATTTTAAATGTATCGACTACTTTTGACAAACGAATATGATCTAACCCATTGAAAATTACAAAACAAGAGTTAATGAAGGTAGTTGATATTTTATTGAGGAAAAATATACCTTATGTTTTTAGCATTTGTTGTTCTTGCTTCCTACAAAATTCGATTATACACACATCCCATTACCCATAAAAACTGTTGCATACTTTTTTTAGCGAGATCTGCTCCTCGTAGGTCCCATGAACATGATTATATGTAACTGTTAATAACAAATGACAATGTCAAGAAAACTGTGCAGCAATTTATGAGGATTTATATTTTGTCTAAAAGCCTGCTTGGTAATTCAGTGTTTGCATAATCTGATATTTATTCTGCTGTGTTAAATTTGATTCGAAGTTACAGTGTGGGAGGAGAGTATAGCTTATGGTTAATATGATGATGGTTTTAAAAAAATAACATAATTGATGGAAAAGCAATGAAAACTATTTGGGAACCGAAATCCAGTGGCAGATAACACAATCAATTCATAAGATTTTCAATTACTCCAAAGTAACAGACACAGCACTAGTCTAAATATACCTCCACAGAATGGCTAACAGCAATGTTATACTAATCGAAATATTTGTTTTAGTTTCTTTGTAAAGAATAATCTCAAATTTGAACAAAACGCTTATCATGCCATAAAAGGCAATATCAACAATATCAATTTGCATCGGATATATATATATATATATATATATATATATATATATATATATATATATATATATATATATATATATATATATATATATATATATATGTATGTGTGTGTGTGTGTGTGTGTGTGTGTGTGTGTGATTTAATGCAGCGGTATCATAGTTGACATCCGTGAACGATGTTGTATGTCTGTTTTGCACATATTTCCTCGAAGGGTCTCGCGATGGATTATGATTCTATGAACGTTTGTTCTATCAAGTCTCAATATCAGCGTATGGATTGTCCTTTACATTTGTCATCAGAATGTCTGTAACGTTAACGTTAGATAGGGTTGTCTTGTTGGCTATTTTAATTATAAATACTTTTCAGTTTGCCTGATGTATGAAACAATGTTTTTTAAATTTATATATGGATTAGTGATTCACATGTAACGCACTCCATTTTAAAATGATTCATCTTGTTGCTACAGCTCTTATCGATCAAAGTCAAGAACAAAAGCTAGTTTGTCTCAGAATATCGGAAGACTATAGATTAGGCTTAAAAATCATTCCAGTTGCATCAACGTCCAGGAAAGTGTCCCCTAAGTAGTGTAACGATTTCTTAGAAACAAAAATGAGTTTGAAAACAATTAATTTGACTAAATAAACTTCTTTAACCAGTTCACGAAGCTCCATTGTCTTTAATGTAAGTGTTGTTTTTAAGGTTGCCAGGATCCATGTCAATGTATTATATTATCATTTACTAACATGATGTTAAAGCCTGCTTTCTATATGAAACAATGATTAAACGTATAGTGTTTATCGGTCCTGTGGGGCGTACGGTCCTGAATTAATTATCTGGTTCCGACCCCGTCACACGTAATGAAGGTACGTGGTTGCTCGTCTAAAGTTGTGGTTTTCCTTCAGTTTCTCTTCTTTCTTCCAGCTGAACGGCCTGATTACATGTGACCCCTAAATATACACTGTACACTATACATGCTGTTTAAATGTTTCTAAATGAAGTCCTGCAGGTGTATGACGTAAATATTCTGACAGGGTTTCAGCACACGATGTGCCCACGTGCAATGTATTGCCTTTTAACTGAGTTTATGCTATGTGCCTTGGGCTGTACGTAGAACGGGGTCTCAGATTATTAACTTCCCGGCATCACTATACCGAGTACTTAAATATCTCTTCTTTTTTTTTAATACATTTTGTGATAATTCCAGTCCTGAACTTAGACGTTCCGATGTTCCAAAACTATGTTAATATTTTGATCAATACATTGGACAAGACGTATCAAAATTATCACATGTCATGTTGCTTTTTTTTTTTGAGGGGGGGGGGGGGGAAATAGTTGCGTGTGAATGAAAGCAATGGAATATTTAGTGCATGTGACCTTTTCGGAGGCTTTACTTAAGAAACTTTTTTTCTTCATGAAGATGCTTTAAAGGTATTTTTGTTTCATGCTGGTAACTTTTTTCCTTAGCTCATCAAATTTCTCCAGTTGGTTGTAATGACAGTTGATTGCCTTAAATATTAATATCTTACAAGTTGTTTTAAGGCGGTTAGAGCTGCCCTTGTAACCTCACATAGCACTATCTCAAACCGATTTACAAATGAAGCCTTCATATTTGCGACATAATTTACAGCCATTCTCAAATTTGAACTTCATGAAATCTCGTAAAATACATATTTCATATTTTTTTCGGATTCTACATTAAAATCTCTCAAAACTTTAATTTAACAACCCCTTAATATCCATACGATAATTAAAAATGTCACATTAATTGTAGATTCCAGTGACGTAATATATTTTTGTGTTTATTGCAAACTGAAAAGTATCCATCAGTAAATGGCGATGTTTGGATAATGGTTTCTGATTCGATACATTCAGGTCTCTTTGGGCCGTAAACAATTTACAACTTGATGCGAGATGGGAAAAGGTACTGATAAGAAAGTATAAAAAGGTAACATTTTAGTTCCGTATATCTAACAAACATAATGTAAATTTCATCTTCTGATAGACATAGTTCTTGTCTGACATGCATGCAAATGAATTTAGATTTTGGTTGTGTTATTTTCGTGACTAGCTACAATTCTACAAGTAACTTCATAAGAAGACTCTGCGGTATTGTAATTTTGTATAAACTACTGCGAATCAGCTGCTCGAAGCATTATATTTCTAACACGAGCCGTGTTTGAAGGATCGTTCTTTCACATGCGACTAGACTGCAGGTTCTGTTTAAAGATACCTTTCAAGGTCGTTATACGCAAACTACAGAAAATTGGCGATAAAATGTAGACTAATCATGGCCCCTATTTACTAATATAAGTCGATAATACGTCTAGTCATATAAACTTTATTCGGCAACTTCAGGTAATAAGTTCGCTGAACTCATGATTCATTTGATTCCAGACTAACAATTTTATTGATGAAATGTGCCTGAACATAACATTCCTTCAAGGTCTGTATAGTTTGATGACCTTTAAAAATATACTAAAGGCGTCAAAATTGAGACGAAATTCAAGTTTGTTTTTCTTGGTATTTCCCATGGGTACACAGTATGAAAGTACGTCGACCACAAACGGTTTGTATTGAGGGTCCACACTAAAGATCATAACATGGTAAGATTAGCCGAATAGTCTAAGGCGCTCGCGTTTACAGATCACTAACATCTCAAATCTATCCGCTTGGGTTCTAGTGTCAGGCTCTGCCAATGTGTGTATATGGGAAAGCTTGCCAGTAGCTTCCCGTGGGTGTGCTTCTTCTCGGATTTTTTCTTTGTTCTCTACCAGATATAATGGGAGCCATGAATAGCTTATCATGTGCTGAAAAATCGCGTTAAGCCGACAGCAACAACAACCTGATAAACAAAAAAAAACATGATATTCACTGAATTACATGCACATAGAATAATTAAATTTAGGAATGATTGTAGAGGAAAATCTATTGATAAATGACGAAAAGAATGAATAAATGGAAGAACAGTTTCTTAGAACTTCAGACATATAATTAATGTAAAGTGGGATTAATTTCACACTTCTTAGAGACAAATACGTATTTCGGAATTAAATTTAGAATTATCGCCCATGGAAGATAATTTGAGCTCGTCATCGGATACAAAAATCGTGTAATAGAACGTGGCAATTCGTGATTAAAGGAAATAAACTTTCTGGCTTAAAGACAGCGACTTATACAAAATGATGGATGGTGTTGGATCACTTTGTACCATTAGTCATCCGGTTTATCAGTCAATTTATCCTGCAAATATAGTGTGTAATTGTAAAGATAATCGAACTGAAGGCGTATAAGCATAGTCTCTCAGAACTGCTCTATTTAGTAATAAATAACGTCTAATATTGTCAACGGACGACTCGAGGTCTTCACAATGAAAAACAATAAATTGCTCGGCACGTATGCTTTTAAGCCCTGCAAGTTTTAAATTTCTAATCACCAGAGATTTCTTATTGCATTTTCAAGTCCTCCATGCTAAATATTCCGCAGTCTCTTCCATTTATTACATTGTTAACCTCGCAAATACTTCATAAACCAACACAGCTTGCCGGTTCAAATATAAAGTCTTATACAACGCCCCATCTGTAAAAACGACACTGATAGTCTCTACCTTGCATCGGTTGAGGAGACTATGTATGTTTTATAAACGCATGTGAGGCCTTTTCTATTTTGACAACACCGTTTCATAAAGTAGTGGGGCATAAGCAGAATTACAATTTGCCGTATCAAACTGTTTGAAAATTTTACTATATTTCTTGTTATTGATCTGATATTTAATTTTACCAGATTAATTATTGTCGGATAAAATGTGTCACGAGAACAGTCAGTGTGTCTCAGAAACTTTGCAATGTCCGACCCTTATATATGTTTTAACCATAGGTCAGATTTACTCATTAATCTTACACGAAAACATACAACAGGAACCTGCTTTGCATTAATACCACTTTCATCTTATGGTTTGTACTATTGTCTCGCATTGTTTGAAGCCAAGTTTAGAATTACTGCTAAATTTTCAAGATGCTGTGATATTTTGTACCTGGGCAGTTGTGGTATATAATTCGGCACCACGCCCCTTGGCATCTGCCACTGTTTCTGCCGTACAAAGATGCTTCGAGATCTATAATAGTGATAATGCCCAGCTTGCGAAGTCAATTCTAATGGTAATGCGTATCATCTGCACCTTGGTCTAGTAGAAAAACCGTCGTTTCTGGTTGTATAAATCCGACGTCTTCAATGAGTTTTTGTATTAGTACTTTAGTTGAGAATACAAAATTAAAGAAAACAAATTCAAAGAAAAAAAAGCAAGAAAAATTAATGACTTTTAAATGTTCAAAACTCATCAAAGACATTGCTATTTTACGCAACGTAGAAACACTCATTTTGCACTGGCTACGCGCGTTTGTGATGCTATGCGTCACTTTTCCATGACGTCATGCATGATCGTTTTTGTCCTCGTGTACTCCTCAGCTTATACTTTGAGAAAGAGACTCAGAGGTAATGGTAGTGATACTTCCCATAAGGGATTTTGTCGGAGGAAATTTCAGCTGGGGGTGAGAAGAAAAGATTGATATAATATGTTAAGTGTTGGAAAAAAAACTCGATGACGTGTCAAAAAATCAATCAAATATCATCACTGATATCCAATATACTTAGCCCATTACTACGTTTAACCTATTTCATGTTAAGAATTTAAACATGACCCACCTCTGAGTAATATTTACTTAGCCTTTATGATCGCCAGACATTTATTAAATGGCTATTCATGTCTCTGTTTACATACTTCGAGTTTCCAAGGATAGTTCATATATTGAACCAGTGTTGAAATGGTCGAAAATAAATTGACATACGGGCAGTTACGGTATTCACTAAACTGACTAAACTTTGAACCAGTCGTGTAGTCTTATTATCCAATCAACTCTAAAACTTCCTTTCAAATATCAAAGTCTTTCTGCAAAAGAAAAGCAATGAACGATCTTATACTAAATGCTAGCATTCATGAAAGGAAAAATAGTCGGCAAAAATATTGAATGTTTATTTATTATTATGATTTGTAATTATCACGATAACGGTTTGCCTTTTCATAATAACTATATTGTTAAGAGAATTAGTTTTAATATTTTTTCTAGAGAAGGGTGACCTTCTTTATCCATATTACCTATCGCCAATATTCCAAGCAATAAAAAAGAAGCAATAATCGATGGTATCGTTCAATGTAGAGTTGTTAAGGCCACACAAATTAATCCAATCCTCCATTAAATGTGTACAGTAGACGGATGTCTTATTCAGCGTATACTGATTCCGTCAGATGATAATAAAGATTACTGTCTAGGCAGTATGTAGGCGGCAACAAATGAATATTTCTCATCGAAACATCCTATTTGTAATTGGTAGCTTTCTATTTCTGCTGCACTTGATCCTATATTTCAATTTCCTCCACACTGCTAAAAGTCTGGACTGTGCACTTTTTAAACATGAGTTTCAATTTATATATCTTCAAAATGAAATATTCTAAGGTCGCTTTAAAATCTCTTATATATTTTTTATAGAAATTTAAATGTTTTTTATATTGCTAAATATTGATGCATGTAATTTGGGTTCTAGAATATATAGATTTGCCTTATTTCAAATCTGTACGTCTCAAACGAACTGCTAGAGGCTTGGTCATATTTTATTTCCTGGACTTCAAAGGTAAATTGTGAAGATAAAAGATCAGATAACTTTTTTACTTTTGATATATTTAGTAATTCAATAATTTCAATTGCAGAAGTTGGCATTGTCAAGTCTGACAAAAATGGTTTCCCCTATTAACAATAACTGCTAACGATAGTGTATTTTAGACTAATTCAGGCTGATTTTTCCAGCACATGGCAACAATAATTTTCGTTAGCTCTTTCCTTAGAACATTTACAATTTCCAAAAGTACAATATCCAAAAAATATGCACTCACAGTGCATACAAGTTACATAGAGGTATGACAGATTCTCTCCATTGTGCATGTTCCAGATGTATACAGTTTTACAACAGGGAACTCTCTAAGGAATTCATTATAATTGCAGAGCGCCTATTTTACGGGCATCGATGCGTTTTGGCGTTTTCTCTCTTTTTTATGAGTCCGTGACTATTACACCTTGGTTAATGATCAAAGATTAATGTTAAGAACAGGCTGCTATGGAGTTGAGCTAGACTTTTGTAACGGGATGGATCGGACGCGTTGTCTCGGGTATCTCACGTTATACAGCTCCCGTTGAGAGTTCGCGAGGTCTCTGTTTCGAGTCCCGTTTGTTTTTGCATTTTTCCTTCTTATATTTCAAGTTGTCCACCTGATGCAACATATGCAACGGGATTTGCATAAGAGAATGCAGTTAAATGGACTTCGAACGTTGAGGCATATGAACGAGTATAAAAAAGGCAAGGAGAACGTGCTGTGTGTAAGACTGAACACATCGGCTCTGGTAACTCAAACGGTAGAGCGCCGGTCTAGAGTTTGATAGGTCCAGGGTTTTATCCTTGTCCGGTTGTGCATTTTACCATGTTACAGTTCCAAATATCATTACAATAATCCTTCTGTGGTGTAATATATGGCATCAAAGTATTGTACGCCGTTGAAAACCATTTATGTTTGTTTATAAACTGACCTGCATGGCACTTGTCTGCTAAGTTTCACAGAGATCAGCAGATTGCATCTACGGTCATCAGAAGTACAAAGACTCATTACTCGAAAATTAAACAGCAAATTTTGTGCAAAGAAGACATTATTTTTCAATCTTGTTATTACAAAAAGCACAAAACCTTCCTAAGCATTTTTTTTTAAATTTAATGTCTGCTGAAGGCAGAAAAAAGATTGTAATAAATTCTTGGTAATTAGGCACAAACCAAATCGTAATAGCTGGAAGCGTAAAAATAATTAAGGCGTTCTTTTTATAAAGTATAAGAGCTTCCAGGAAAGATTGATATGTGTACTACAGATTAATTTTGAATCATTAGACCTAACGGTTTTCAGATCATTATGAAAACTTGTCTCTTGCGTGGCTGGTTTTATTGAATGTTTCTGAAAACTGAGCCCTTCCGTGACTGGTCGTATTGTGTCTTTGTGAAAATTCGACTCTTTCGTGACTGGTTTTATCGCATGTTTGTGAAAACACGACTCTTTCGTGACTGGTCTTGCTGCATGTTTTTAAAAACTCAACTTTGTCGTGACTGGTTTTATTGCATGTTTTTTTAAACCTCGCATCTTTCATGCCTGATTTTATTACATGTTTGTGATCACTGCTCTTTCGTGACTAGTCTTGTTGCATGTTTGTGAAAACTCAGCTATTTCGTGACTGGTTTTATTACATATTTTTGAAACCTCGCCTTTTTCGTGGCTGATTTTATTACATGTTTGTGATCACTGCTCTTTCGTGACTAGTCTTGTTGCATGTTTGTGAAAACTCATCTCTTTCGTGACTGCTTTTATTGCATGTGTTTGGTAGCTACATTGAAGTTTATATAGGTTAATGCTGCATCCATCCTACAGATAAAACGTTTCTTGCTAAAACATGAATAGTTTATAAATACATGATTCTCCAAGATGTAAAGTATAGACGATGTGTTAGTAATTTCATATTTGCGTAAAATATCATACTGGTTGTTTAAACAAGTGTCTTCGCTTGCTAAGTTACCGAAGCCCACTAAACAATACAACAAGAAGGAGTAAACCATAATTGAATACATTGTTAAATGTTTAATAGGTTTTTATTAAATTTTAGAATGTACTCTATTGATCTACACGTGTATACTAGTTCTCATCTTTTGTAACTGTGCGCTGCTAAGTCGAATTATCAATTGTTTTGACTGGAACAATCGATGTTGGTTTCCAGTATTTATTTTCAGAATGCAATAAGCTTTGCCGAGAAGTGCTAATATTTATTTTTGTCAAAATCTTATACAATTGATATAGATTTTTATTTAAATATCATCGAACATTAATGACGCAAGAGTAGTAAAAAAAATGCGCTAAATTCTTGTTTTTTCTTTTCTTTCTTAACATTTTTTGAGTCAATTCATTTCGGGCTTCAAAATCATTAAAAGCTTCTGCTGTTTTCCCAGTAAAATACTTAACATGGTAAAAACAACTCGTAAATTATAAAAACCGGAAATGAAAATAGCTAGCAATTAATAAATATATTTTCGGATTTAATGAATATACTTAGACACTATTGCTCCATTATATTCCTATTATTTTAGAATTACGACATTGACGCTACTACTTGCACATCTGCATACATCTTCAAAAAGCTGCTACGTCTTTTAGTTTTCTACGTCGGGAGTATTAGCTAACCCTTTTTCTCAAAAACTCCAACGAAAACTTTATTTTTTTTAGAAAGCCATAACGAGGCTGCCCAGGGCTAGCGCTTCCGCTAGGCGAACTAGGCAATCGCCTAGGGCGCTGGGCTCAGGGCAAATTATGATGGGCGGGTGGGGAGGGCATGAGTGGGAAGGGGGGAGCCAAATATCTGATCTCGCCTAAAACACCAAAATGCCTTGCACCGGCACTGGGCTGCCGTATACATGAAATTTCCCGCCCATGATACAATATTCGTCAAGAACGCAATATCGTTATGGGACAGTCAAATTTATGACACCGGGAACCCTACAGTGCAGCTTTCAGATGTGAGCTTATGACTCCTCTTTTGTTTTAAATTCGAGAAGTGAAATTTGCTCCTTTTTGTGAAATACTTTACGACATTGATACTGAATGCAGCAATGCTTCGAAACGAGGCTGACGTAGGCATCAAGTAATCTGCGCTGTCAATACATTTCGAAAGTAATATTTACGTATTATTTACCAAAGACCTCGCGATATTGTTATAACAAGAAGCAATGCTATGCATAGTGAAGCGTAAAATGAACGAACATATTTCTTAAAAAAAGAATTATGCTATATTTAACATCTGTGTCAATCTGTGAATCAAATATCACGTACCATAAAACAGAAGGGTACATGCATATCAAAGTCGTCATGGTTTTCTTTCCTACAATGATTGCTTCTTCTTTAGTGCGCCTTAAAATATACTTTCAAATAATACATAGCTATCCAGTTCATTCAAAGTGCAATTAAGCTCGTGATAAAGTGCTGCGTGACTGATGATTAGTGATATAATATTGTCTGTCACGTGGTAATGCATTCTGAGCCAAACAATTAATATAATGTTTGAGACATACTATTAAACGTGTTATTCTTTAGGACTTTACTGTATAATTTTATTTCAGAGGAAATACTAACTGTCATCTCTGACATTTGGAACAAAAAATATGTACATTGTTTTCTTCTAGCAAAATAGAAAATGTTAAATGTCAGTCATTGTAGCGTACTTCAAATCGAATTTAGCATATTCAAAAGCTAAGCAGTCTCTTTCTAGCGTGACTCAGACCAAATTGAGTGTAATTAAATATTACGCAGTCTCCTTCAAGCGTGCCTCAGATCAAAATGAGTGTAATTACATATTATGCAGTCTCTTTCTAGCGTGCTGCAGATCAAAATGAGTGTAATTACATATTATGCAGTCTCTTACTAGCGTGCTGCAGATCAAAATGAGTGTAATTCAATAGTATGCAGTATTTTTGTAGCGTCCCTCAGATCAAACTGAGTGTAATTCAATAGTATGCAGTCTCTTTCTAGCGTGCCACAGATCAAATCATTTGTAATTGAATAGTACGCAGTCTCGTTCTAGTGTACCTCAGATCAAAATGAGTGTAATTATATATTAAACTGATCAAAATGAGTGTACTTCAAAAGTATGCAGTATCTATGTAGCGTCCCTCACATCAAATTGAGTGTAATTAAATACTACGCAGTCTCTTTCTTGCGTGCCTCAGATCAAAATGAGTGTAATTATATACTATGCAGTCTCTTTCTAGCGTGCTGCAGATCAAAATGAGTGTAATTCAATAATATACATCTCTATGAAGCGTCCCTCACATCAAACTGAGTGTAATTTCTAGCGTGCTGCAGATCAAAATGAGTACAATTCAATAGTATGCAGTCTCTATGTAGCGTCGCTCAGATCAAACTGAGTGTAATTCAATAGTATGTAGTCTCTATGTAGCGTCCCTCAGATCAAATTGAGTGTAATTTAATATTACGCAGTCTCTTTCTACCGTGCCTCCGATCAAATTGAGTGTCATTAAAATACTACGCAGTCTCTTTCTAGCGTGCCTCAGATCAAAATGAGCGTAATTATATATTATGCAGTCTCTTTCTAGCGTGCTGCAGATCAAAATGAGTGTAATTCAATAATTCAGATTATTATAATTGAATATTACGCAGTCTCGTTCTAGTGTACCTCAGATCAAAATGAGTGTAATTATATATTAAACTGATCAAAATGAGTGTACTTCAATATTATGCAGTCTCTATGTAGCGTCCCTCAGATCAAACTGAGTGTAATTCAAAAGTATGCAGTCTCTTTCTAGCGTGCCTCAGATCAAATTGAGTGTAATTAAATATTACGCAGTCTCTTTCTAGCGTGCCTCAGATCAAAATGAGTGTAATTATATATTATGCAGTCTCTTTCTAGCGTGCCTCAGATCAAATTGAGTGTAATTATATATTATGCAGTATCTTTTTAGCGTACTGCAGATCAAAATGAGTGTAATTCAATAGTATGCAGTCTCTTTCTAGCGTGCCTCAGATCAAATCATGTGTAATTGAATATTACGCAGTCTCGTTCTAGTGTACCTCAGATCAAAATGAGTGTAATTATATATTAAACTGATCAAAATGAGTGTACTTCAATAGTATGTCGTCTCTATGTAGCGTCCCTCACATCAAAATGAGTGTAATTATATATTATGCAGTCTCTTTCTAGTGTGCCTTAGATCAAATCAAGTATAGTTCATAGTATGCAATCTTTTAATATCGTGATTGATGTCAGGTTAAGTATATTGATTGATATAAGTCTCTTTTTGAGATGTCTTATATCAAATTTACGATACTTAAATTTTATGTAGGTTCCTTCTAGCGTGATTGAGGTCACGTTAAGTGTAATGGAATGTTATGCGGTCTCTTTCTAGCGTGCTTGAGGTCACATTAAGTGTAATTGTATATTATGCAGTCTTTTTCGAGCGTGCTTGAGGTTACATTAAGTTTAATGGAATATTCTTCAGTCTCTCTATAGCGTGCTGGAGGTTACATTAAGTACAATGAAATGTTCTGCAATCTCTTTCTAGCGTGCTTGAGGTCACATTAAGTGTAATGGAACGTTCTGCAGTCTCTTTCTAGCGTGGTTGAGGTCACATTAAGTGTACCTGAATGTTATGCAGTTCTTTCTAGCGTGCTTGAGGTCAAAATAAGTGTACCTGAATGATATGCAGTCTCTTTCTAGCACGTGAGGTCGCATTAAGTGTAATTGAATGTTCCGCAGTTTCTTTCTAACGTGCATGAGGTCACATTTAGCATGATAAAGTTCTATTCAGTTTCTAGTAATCCATTTAAAGAACTGATCTAATATGTACTTACAATGTCATAAAAATATAAAACAACAGTTTATGTCGTATGTTATATTTTATTGACCAGCTATGAAAGATCGGGGTAATGGGTAATATCACGACCGCATTCCTTTAATGACAATAATTATGCACGTAACCAAAATTTGAATTTATTGTACGTACACTTGGACTGTAATATTGCTGCATTGCTTAATTTCCAATTTTATTGTAGAAATTAAAGTCAATAGTCTGTGAGAATAAATCTAATTTGAATATATTATTTACCATTTTTGTATTATCAGGTTATATTTATTCCATTCATTTTGTTTCCTTTGCAAGACCTCTCGCCGGATGCTTGTTTATTGATGTATCCACTTGCCTTCGAGTGTAAAACCTGTTGCTTTTGTGCGTCTCTTTTTGTATATAGGAGTGACGTCATGGATCTGAAAGTGGCTGCCGAGCAGAACATCTCCCGCTCATATGGCTAATTTGTTGTCTCTCCTGTGTTCAACACATTACTCTGCGTATCTACAAGAAACTACTGTGTAAATTCAAATTAAGTTTTTTTTTCGGAAATTACCTTTTCGTGGTATTGTGCTATAACTCCCTTTTTGGTACAGCGATATAGCTCCTTTCTCGGTTTTGGTGATACAGGTCCTTCTGGGTCCAGTGATACAGCTTTTTTGATTTAATGATACAGGTCCTTCTGGGTCCAGTGATACAGCTTCCTATTGTTTTAATAAATACAGCTCCCTTCTGGGTCCTGTGATGCAGCTTTTTTGATTTAATGATGCAGGTCCTTCTGGGTCGAGTGATACAGCTTCATATTGTTTTAAGAAATACAGCTCCCTTCTGGGTCCTGTGATGCAGCTTTTTTTTATTTAATGATACAGGTCCTTCTGGGTCCAGTGATAAAGCTATCAGTTTTGGTTTTATTAAATCAGTTTCCTTCTTTTTTTTACTGATACATTTCTCTCATGTATAATACTGCTGAACATTCACATAGTCTACATATATACTTCTGGCTGGTCCATACATTTTGGTTCCTACAATAAGGTTTAACAATCATCCGCATTGAAAGTATTTCCAATATCGTTTCATTTTCGTCCATTGACTCTGGTACAAACTGCCATATTTATCATTGCACGTTTTAATAAGTAAAACTGTTCAGCTAGAAGAGTCATCCGATTCATGGACCTACAGTATGCGATACAGAGACGAAGCGATATAATGAAACACAGATCATCAGTTTAGAGAAAACACGTTTTAGATTTATGAGCATCGGAGGTGTGAAATGGCTGAGTAAGATTATTAGATCCAATATCTGACCTATGATTGTTTTCAGGTCGATGAATCTCACATAGCATAAGACTTTTGTATGCTTTTGCATTGGCTATGTCTGAGAATACTTGACTATGATGAAGTGCCAGAATGTGATTACGCCGTAATCTATATATTTTATCCTGATCCAAATGTCTGTGAAGAAATGAAATTATACGCGATGTTTCCTCCGCAGTTATCATCTCCGATGACAATGATATATAATATTTTCGATTGATCGTATGAATCATACAAGGAAAACGCGATGGAAATATTCGTCCGCTTAGTTAATTGTTTGTTTTGGTACGCAACGTTCTTTTTTTCAAAAAGAAATTGCCTCCGTATGTCTTATTGGCCATTTACATTTGAAGCTACTTGCTATTTTTTTCTTATGACCCGTATGGAAAAAGAAAGACACGTTAGCACAATTTAAAACGCACTCGAACTATACCCGGTATCAGACCACTAATTCAAAATCAACGTACTATATTTTCACTACATGGCACAGTACACATCAATGGTAAATAACAAGATGATACCTGGTTGGACTGAAATTATCAACGACACTTAACACAAGCAGGTGAATGAGTTGTTTATTTATTAATGAGGATTAATGATCGACGAATCTACACACATGGACGTCACATACTTACTTCCACAAAATAAGCTAAGTAAATAGACCCCTGCCCTTTGAATACGCATAAAGTTCAACCAATGGGTTTAACAAAAGAGTATCGTCCCACAGTGGACAAGACCAAACCAACGGCCTTTACCACATAATCACGAATGACATTCATTCTTCGTCAAGGGACATAATTAATGCATGGATTTTATAAACATGTGATCGATATTTGGGTTTATATACATATACAATCAACAAATATATATTTTCCATCAACAATGACGGTGCATTATATTGATTGTGACAAATAAAATCATACTGACTTTCAGGTTCAAAATTATGTATGTATGTATGTATGTATGTATGTATGTATGTATGTATGTATGTATGTATGTATGTATGTATGTATGTATGTATGTATGTATGTGTGTGTGTGTGTGTGTGTGTGTGTGTGTGTAGGGAGGGAGGGAGGGAGGGAGGCAGGTGTGTGTGTGTGTGTGTGTGTGTGTGTGTGTTCCTGATAAATGGTAACTGTCCACTTTTCCAGCAAACCGAAGGATAACCTCAATAACCTACCAACTCTGCATTCCCGTTAGTTCAAACCTGTTGGCCCCTGATACGAGGTTAACCTGAGTCACCGATTTTGTTGACTCCCCATAACATATCAGATTACAATATCTGAGTCTTGTAGTACACGAGGCACGTTTAAGTACGAATACAAAGAAGCACATTACGCATGCATGCACATGACTGACTTCGTTCCACATTAAATTATTTCATTAGACTGTACAATAAATAGTATAATGTGCAATGTTTAATAACTACATTCATGCATGATTCTGTCTCCGACATGAATAATTGCACTACATTATAAGAACTTTATTGTTTCTCATCATTGAAGGCGTACATCATATAATTGAATTTACCTTGTATATACACCTATAAAATGTCTGGCTTAAACATAACTTTTCTATTTAATAGCATGACATTATGTGATTTAGATCTGACTTTCTTGAAAATTATAATAAATTCCGAAACAATCACTATAATAAGCATTTTCATCACATATAACGGTTGGCAAGAAAGTGTCGTTTTCACATAACTCTGCTAGCACCTGCCGAGAGCTTCAGCATTCTTGACAGCTTCCTAATATTGTAAAGATGC
Organism: Unio delphinus; assembly: GCA_029339505.1. Lineage (NCBI taxonomy): Eukaryota > Metazoa > Mollusca > Bivalvia > Unionida > Unionidae > Unio > Unio delphinus. Next base: position 3,918,715 of record JAQISU010000278.1, read on the forward strand.
AGCATTAAAAGCACGAGCTTCATAACATTTCCTCGAGATAAATGACCCTACTTCCGGATACCGATAATGCCAATATCTATGCCGAGGCATTTTAAGGCATATCAGCACAATAGTGACTGTATAATACCTACATTAATTATTAGATTTGCACGAAAGATGGCTTTTGAATTCTGAAACTCGAAATTAGTTTCTTGCACAGACAGAATCTATGTTAAGTTGAAAGCACTAATCTAAGTCTCCAATAATTAAAAACACAAATTCCACTCTGATATTACTGACCTCGGCCTGATCTCCAAGTATTAGGTAATCTAAGTCTCCAATAATTAAAAACACAAATTCTACTCTGATATTACTGGCCTCGGCCTGATCTCCAAGTATTAGGTACGTTTTTTAATGTTTCTTTCCTATACCATACTACCTCGAGACTGGTACCCTGTTCAATGAATAATTAGTGGTCGGATTCCTTCCTGGATTCGAGTAATTTTCTCGTTAATATTACCAGGGTCTAGCCTATGATGTTTATCTTAATTGAAGACCGAAGAATAGCTGTATTCGAATGGTGCAAATTATCGATTCAAGAGCCAAAATCTATGTAGCAGTCAATGTAATTTTATTTCTAGATGGTTGTTTGAAAACACCTTGGACATCCTGAGTTATAACTACATTAGATACTAGAGTTGCTGCCATTAGAAAAACTACTTGCGATTAATAATCTTTGGAAAGCTTTTGTCTGTTATAAGTTTTTGCATTGGCATCGACATAACATGTTTATGTGTGTGAGAACGGGAAGCTTTTTTTTTTACACATGTAGGGAACATGATATGTTACAGTGTGTGATAATTGAAAGATATTTTTTTACACGTGTATGGAATATAATGTTACAGTGTGTGATAACTGTGATATTGTTACATGTGTAATGAACATAATATGTTTCAGTGTGTGATAACTGTAATATGTATTACATGTGTATTTAACTAATTTCATTATTAGTATGGAACAGATGTTTTATGATCTAATAATTGCAAGATTTGTACATATGTATAGAACATAACATGTTACTGTGTGTGATAACTGTAAGATGTTTTATAATTGAATGGAACACAATATTTTATAGTGTGTGTTAACTGTAAGAAGTTTTACATGTGTATGGAACATAATGGTACAGTGTGGGATAACTGTAATATATTTTACAAGTGTGTGGAACAAATTTTATTACTGGTATGGAACAAATGTTTAATTGTGTGAGAATTGCAAGATTTGTACATTTTATGGAACATATTATGTTTCATTGTGTGATAATTATAAGATGTTTTACATGTGTATGGAACATCATGTTTCATTGTGTGAGAATTGGTAGAGTATTACATGTTTATAGAACATATGTTTCATTGTGTGAGAATTGCTCGAGTTGTATCTTTTTATCGGACATATTATGTTTCATTGTGTGAGAATTGTAAGATTATTACATGTATATGAAACATGTTTCATTGTGTGCGAATTGTAAGATGTTTTACATGTGTATGGAATATATTATGTTTCATTGTGTGAGAATCGTCAGATTTTTACATGTGGATGGAATATATTATGTTTCATTGTGTGAGAATTGTAAGATTTTACATGTGTTTTGAACATATTATGTTTCATTGTGTGAGAATTGTAAGGTGTTACATGTGTTTGGAACATTTTGTGTTTTATTGTGTGAATTTGAAGATTGGCGGCGGAGAGAGCGATTCCTTCAAAATATGATAAAAGTCTTATTTTGCCAAAATAACAGATTAATAATAGAAGCCTTATTTTGCCGAAATAAACGAATAAAAAAGCGGAGAGAGATCCCTATTAATCATTACAGCCGCGTTAACGTCAACACCGAATTAATGTAACACGATAAATATATGGCGAATATCGGAGAAACGCAGATTACTAGATTAACCAGAGAAAGGTTAGCCGCTATTAAGAAATTTCTTCCGGTTCGTTCAAGGATAATCTCCATGCGAGACAGCAACAAAAACTCGATTTTACCGCTGATACTGAACAGTTGTTTAAGCCGATAACAATTCCTATTGAAAAGGATGTTACGGCTACTAAAAAAAAGCGAAACAAACAAAAACACCTCCTCAACCTCAACTACCACAACCAGTAAACCTGAACAGCAAGATGAGGTTGAGGAAGCTACCGGTGAAAGAGTTTCCTTCAATGATAAATTTCTTCCGGGTAAACTCAATGAAATAAGAGATATGAAATTTAATAATAATGAAGAAGTAGCTGATTTTTTCGTTAGAAGTTTTCATTGTAGAAAAGATTATATACAATCTGATTATATCCCCATGAGTAAAACAATGTGGTATAATGGGTTATATCGTGTAATAACCGGTGTAACTAAAGCTATGAAAGAAGATAGAACGTGTGGTGAACTCATGAATGAAGTAAAGAGGATTGAATCATCTTCAACAAAAAATCAGAACCTAGATTTCTCCGATTACCGGAAAGATCAAAATTATTAGATATCGAGAAACCTTCTTTAGGTGCAACGGGTGAAAACAAAGTAAAAGGTAAAACCGGTGGTAATATTCTCACGGTGGTAATCTCTATTCAAGAAGTGTCCTCGATGATATCTCACGATTGGAAGTTCTCATCGGAGGAAAACACGCTGGAAATAATTCTCTGGAGATAATTAATGAAGCCGCTGATATCTGTCAAAGGTTATTTAAGGGAGGTTTTATGGATATTAAATTATAGTGAGGTTCCATCGATGAATTACTCGACGATTATCACAGCGATTAGATATATAACATCTAAATAAAATGTATCGTAACAACCCAAGAAGAATTTACGTGATGAACTCGCGATTACCCGTGTATAAGATATATCACGGAGATGGATTAGGTAATTTCATCTCAGAATTATTTACTAGAATCGCTCCAAAGATTATTCCTGTGGGAAAAGAACTAATTTCAAAAGCTATTGGTGCTATCAGTAGTAAAGTTATCGGGAAGGTTGGTGATTTAGCCGGTAGCGCGTTTGATACCGTTAAAAATAAACTCATGTCATTGTTTCGAAAAAACCAAAACCTATAATATTACCGTCCACGGAATTAATGCCACCTAAAATAAGTAAACAGGCGAATGAAATAGTAGCTCTAAAATTAGCTCCGTTGATACAATCTGATGTGATTCCCAGGGAAATATTACCGCTAATTTAATAGCTGGTTCTGGTCTTAGAAGATTATGATTTAGATCAGTTGATTAATAATAAAATGTTCCAATCAATTATCGATGATGCCTTTGATATGGACGCTCCTGTACCGCTATATGATTCTACGCGCGATGTTCAATTTTTCTCGTATAGTACAGCGACTCCTGATATTAGATCACGAATTGAACTCTGATTTGATGACACCTCCAAATATTTTTTTACCGTGTGAAGCTTTTCTCGAGGTTGATAGGCAGTTGTTAAGAAATGATAATAGTAATCAGTATGATAATCTCTCAACAACTTCGACTGGTTTTGTTAATAATGGTATAATGGCGTTATTTAGTAGCGCGCAGTATTTGATTAATTCTAATCGAATAGAATCTATCGATAATGACGTTGAAATTGCGACTTTGATACTAGGACTCGCGAGATACTCCGATGATTTTATCAGATCCGCCGGTCATTCAATGATTTTCGCGAAGGATCTTACTAATAACGCTGATAATAATCAATTTGTAGTAAGACGACCAATGAATCATGCCGGAACCGCTGATATTGATGTCGAAAATATGATTATTAGTCAAAACCCTAATTATAATCTAGGATTTCCAACTCGAAAAACGATGTTAAACTCCGATGGAAGATTTTCATGCGCGATTCTCTCTCTCTCTCTCTCTCTCTCTCTCTCTCTCTCTCTCTCTCTCTCTCTCTCTCTCTCTCTCTCTCTCTCTCTCTCTCTCTCTCTCTCTCTTATTTTTGGATTTTATAGAGATATTAGAAAAGTTATCTTTGGGTCTAGAAAACCATAGTACTTATGAGAAAATCGAAAGACGATGATGCTCTCTGGCGCTGTGATGGTGCTAGAGATGGTAAAATAGTTTTATATAAACTAGCGTTATGGATGCCTGTGATGACTACGTCACTCGACATAGAAACACGATTGTTATCTTTCAGGGATCGAGGAGGAAAATCATTATTGTCATGGTTAGACGTTACAACGGCTACTACATCAAGTTCTTCGGGAATATTCACCTGGCAAGTCGCGTTAACAAAAAATGTTTCCGCGCCGAGACATATCTTTATCGCGTTGCAAAATAAAAATCGAACAGAGGGAAATAATAAGCAGCTACGTAGCCATATGATATTTGATAAAATAAATGTCAGCGAGGTGTCACTGCAAATAAGTAATCAGCAGGAACCCGATGAAAATCTTCTGATCGATTATGGTAATAATCAAATAGGTCGTGTATATCATAGATTATGGTCTTATATGGGGCGTGATCAAAATATTGATACCGGATTACAGATATCGCAGTGGGATTTTCAAAATTTGTATCCGATCTATTCTCGATACAACAATTTCATTTATCTAAGCACTCCGTCGTCGATGTGAAGTTTCAAGCTCGTGTAATAGGACCGTTTCCTGTTGGTTTAGCAGCGTATAGAGTATTCGCGGTAATTCTGAGTAATAAGACAATGATGTTAAAAGGTGGTAATGGTAAAATGAAAGTAATCGATGCGCCTGTGGAAAACTTGTAACAATTAGATGCTCTATTATTTAAATAAAAATGTCGTATAATCCCGTTAATCTCACCTTGACACCTGGTCAGATAAAGAAGTTAACATCGAACACATCTACTGGGGGAGCAAGAATAACTTTAAAATATACACAGATAGCTAATGGAGGACCTAATAAACTCTCTTTGACAAAAACTCAGCTTAAACATTTAAATGACGGTAAAAGAGCTGGTACAGAAGTTCAGATAGATTTTTCATCCGCGGCAATTTCTAATATGATCAAATCAGGTGGGTTGCTTCCTCTTCTCTTTCCACTAGTTACCAATGCTTTCTCTGCGCTTGACGGTTAGGGAATAAATAAAGTTTTAGGAGGGAAATACAAAAAAAAAAAAAGGGAAGAGGTTATCAATTACCAAGAATCCGATTTACAAGGGTTATCAACCAATAACTCCGTTGTCAAATTTTGATTTAATCACCGCGGTAAAGAAATCTCTAATAAAATATTTCAGAGGTGCTTTTATGAGAGATCAATTACCTAAACAACTGATTATATCAGAAAGCGGTATAATTAATCTAGATGATAATACCGGCCCGGGAACTCACTGGATAGCTTACGCGATACACCCATGATCAATTATTTATTTTGACTCGTACGGGTTAGCGCATCCACAGGAATTTATCAATTATGTATCACCGTTAAAAATACCGATGTGGTATTCGACGTTACCCACGCAGACTTTAACCGATCCTGCGATATATGGAAGAGAAGTTCTTAACGTGTTAACAGCGATTTCAACATCTCCTAATCTACCTCATAAAACCGTACACGATTATACCAGCTTTTTAAAGAGATATCAATGATATAACATGGTAGATATTTGGGGAAGATCATTACTGCGTATAAAACAACCCGTTGGAGGAGGAGTTTCCATCGAACGAGTAAATAATCTTATATCGAGCGCGATCACGGACAGATCATCGGCGAAATCCTTAAAAACCCTAAATGATAAATACGACGCTCATGTAAATCAATTTGAACTATTATAGAAATCTGTTACAGACGTTCAATTTTCCATTTTCAATTTCTTTTGGTTTCCACCGGTGACTACACCGAAACTCGCCGATGTGAAAACCTCCATCGAACCTATAGAGAAATCTCAACAAGAACATATTATCGCGTATGATAGATTTTATCAAGATCAATTTAAATATAATATCGAATTCTTGAACTTTATAGGGAGAAAGTTACCGCAGGATATCACACTGAACCTCTCCGATATAAAAAATGCCATTGACGAGTTAATAGAGCTTCAATCAACACATGAAGATCACGTAAAACAATTTGTATATTTTCGTAGAAACATCATTAATAAATTCTTTGTAGACTTAAACAGCATCGAAAAAAAAACTTCGCGACATAAAGAGATCCATAGATGTTATTAACATCGTTCATGAAACCATCGGAGATAAAATTCAGATGTTAAATAATAAACTCGATAAGGTAATAATCCCTCATGAAAATATCAAAAACGTAGTATACATGATTCAACATGGATCTCTCAATTGGACACCGGAGAATAACACGTTACATTTTACAGCAACGGTTAAAGGTATTTATCGATTAACAATAATTTCCATGGAACAGTTTACTATTGTGGGACGTGCTGGTATTGATCCTTTAACTGATCAAGCAGTTATTAATATAACAAGTTTTAATAATACGATAACATTTTTTTGCGTTGGATAGGTTTAAAATGCAATTTAAGATAACAGACACCAAAGATACCGTAATTAGGGAACATATAACAACGTGTATAGAACTTGTGGTAGATCTGAGTAAATAACTTAATTGAAATCGTCGTAGTTTAATAATGTCACAACAATACCGATACAACTAGGTGTTGCAGCTACAAACCAAACTCAAGTTGCTCTCCGAGGAGTATCAAACGAAAATTAAAAACTATCAGCGAAGGATTACTGCGGTTGATGTCACCGTGCATTCAATCTCAGGTGTAATTACCGGAGCAGGAATAATACTATCTTCGGTGGTAATGATCGCTTCGGTCGCTATTCCTATTTGTATAGCCACGATGTCAACCATCGCGGTAACGATTTATATAATCACCAAAAAAATATCATCGTGTTCCCAGCGTAAACTTCAAGATTACTCAATAAAGTTTCATACCGCGTACTCGCAATTATCCTCGATGATATCATCAAGCCTCGACGATTCATTGATATCCGATGTAGAGAGGTTTGTAGCAGTACAAAAAGAAAAACACTGCGCCATTTCGACACGGAACATACAACAAACACCAGCAGATATTTGACTTGTAGGAGTAGTAAAAATTAATATATTTATCGTCTAAAACACATTGAAATCTGACACAGAAAGCATTTCCGTGTCACACACATACACGCGCGCACACACTAATAAAAATGTATAAGTAATAAATTCTAAAAAGAAAATTCTCGTGGAAAATCAGATTTACTTAGCCCAGATGACCATCACGGTCAAACTTGTTACAGATGCACACTACCTATCGTGACACATATGTGTAATCACAAATGCGCGGATTTATCTTCCTAAGACTTGCTTCAATGAACCGAGGATTTGTGGTCACACGGGATTTTATCGCCATTATTAATTCATTTAACAATTTATGCAACGGTGCATATTATATTTATTACATATTGTTCTGCACTGTATAAACCATCGATAATGGCAAGGATTATTTATGATACCATCGTGTTCGGGTTTCGGTATCATAGTAGCTCACACATTATGTTGCATTACCTATAATGCCGTATATGCTAGTGTATAAGTTGGATCAACTGCAAACAACATTGATCCTGATTTTCAGTCGCATTATGCGCCGGAAGATCAGGTTCTATGTTGCTGCTCATCGTGTGTAATGTTAATTGTCCAAATCTTGTTTTGTTTCTAATGTTACTGTGGTTTCGTTTTCATGCGATAAGTCAGGGGTCTCAAACAAGTGGCCCAAGGGCCGCATGCGCTAAGCCGTATCCTGCGGCCCGCAAAATAATTGGCGTCACATGGTGTCGTGAGAGATAACAAAGGTTGTACGGCCCTTGGGTCATCTAAAATGCCCATATTAGGCCCTCGGGGTGGTTTGAGCTTGAGACCTCATCGATAAGTAATGTTCACATTGATTTTATACAACGACGGTGTAGTCAGCAAACTTGGATAAATAAATAACAGAGCTTTATCTTATTAGCATCTTCTTTCAGTAACCTATTTTTCTCCAGAGCTTTCATTATAAATTTATATCGAAGAGACCGTTCACTCTATGTGCGAATGTCGAAATTGAGGATTTTATTTGATGATATTTCAAGTGGTAATATGTTCCCTCTAATGTTGATCTATTTTGAAAATGTCTCCTTGGAAGTTAAGAATTTCCAAATGAGGTTTAGAATTTTAGTATGAGGTTTTTAGAATTGGAGTTTTCATATAAAATTTACAATTTACATATGAGGTACTAAGATAGAGTTTATAGTTTTCACATGAGGATTTCCATACGACATTTGAATATGTAGGTTAGGGTTTTCATACCAAGAATTTTTGACTATGTAGATTAGGGTTTTCATACCTACAATTCTTACACGAACTTCTCACACGGCTGTTATACTTTTTAAAATTATTCACTGGAATTACAAAGTCTTTTGACCAATACTCATCGTTGGGGTTAGTGTGAATTTATTGAAATGCATTCTGGATTCAATCATTCTGCTGCATCAAGACTAATAGTGCATCAGCATATTCAAGATTATTAAACCATCAAGGTTTTTAAGACTCTTGGTACATCATTCAAGGTAATTGGAATTAATTCGGAAAATTCTACACTTTTGTACTTGCAGCAAAACATTTAGGATTTTGGGGATTTAATTCAAAATACTATAAGTTCCTTTCGAAGTTTCACTTTGTATTTTAGAGAAAAAATTATTTGTTAATCGTACAAAACACATTGGTTTCTGTATAGTTCAAAAATGACTTTGTTTCAGAATTTTCATTGTCTCTGGTAAAAATGTAAATTTCACATATTTTAGAAATCTGTAATTAAACCAGAAAGTATTTGCAATGTCATCAAAAGTGGAGAACGGTGCTATAAATTATACCCAGAAAGGTTTAATGTTATCGAAAATGGACGTGTTGCTTACACATGCCGGACGCCGATAGGCTTTTTGAAGAGAATCTTTAACAGCAAGGAAATAAGAAAATTTCATTCAGTATTTGGTGGGCAAGGAACTTTTTTGACGATAATGCGTTGGATTTGTTTTGATATGTGATTCAAAGAAAACCAGAGGGAATCAGAATTAAGAAAACTTCAACGTAAATTTTGTTATGGAAATGCAAATTCGTAATAAAAAGATGAAGAGACAAAAACAAATGCAAAGAGACGGACAAACGAGAGAAGGAGAGGGAGTCAGAGAGAACAGGTATAACGAGAACCATGTGTATGCGTGCATGCGTGCGTGCGCGTGCGTGCGTGTGTGTTTGTGTGTGTGTGTGTGTGTGTGTGTGTGTGTGTGTGTGTGTGTGTCTGATTTGGATTTATAACGTAGTTTTAACAATTTTTCTGTCATATCGATAGAGTAAACACTCCTCCAACAGTCACGGGTTCTTAGACTAAGTCTGATGTCAAATTGACACCAACACTAACAAAATCGCTCTCTACTCCCTAAATAAGATCACTGTCATGAAGTCATCTCAGACAAAGGCAACGTCCCTGACATAAAACAGACTGATAAGGTCATGAATCTCTTAATATTTGAATAAGCTTGACAGAACAACTTGTAATAATAAAGCCCAATGATGTTTCGTAGACAGTTGAAGTTGTCAGCTGTGAAGAAAAAAATTGATGTACTTTGTTTTCTTAAAAATTGGGTACTATCCTAATATTTATGATAACATCTAAACATTAACACGTGTGCAGATGGGGTGGGGAGAGTGATATACATACCACTTCTAATTCGTTTCATTTATATTGCGTTTATCTGCATTTCCCGCCCTTCCTTGCGTTTTCTCCGCATATGTCTCTCATTTACTCCTTTCTGAATTTATATATTAGCTCTCTCTCTCTCTCTCTCTCTCTCTCTCTCTCTCTCTCTCTCTCTCTCTCTCTCTCTCTGCATGTGTGGTCACTCCTATCCCTCGCTGAATTTGCATTTCTTCCTCCTTTCTCTCTGCATTTCCAACATTTCCTTTTAAAACTAAAACTTTCTTACTTTCAATTTTATCTTCGGTTTTTAGTTGTTATTCCCTTTATCTTCCCATAAAAAAGATACAGATACAGACTTATCGATTAAACCCAAACCCAAAACACTATTATACAAAATTTCCCGCCAAAAACTGACTGAAATAATTTGTATCCCATTCCTTGTTAAATATCCATTCGCTTCAAAAGGTTTTAATGTCTGGTACGTTCATGTAACTCGTCTTTTCTCATGAACCCTAACTCCTTCTGGGTGGCGTGTGAAACTGTTTTGAAAATTAAACGACATGGTGAATGTTTGTTGGTTTAGCTTAAGATTTATTAAGTGTATGAAATTCAGATCTTTATCGAGGAAATTCTGGAACAAAGCAAATTTTGAATTTTAAAAGCAATTTTGTTGACTGGTGCGAATATAGGACTTACAAATGTGTAACAGACAGAAGTTATACAAACAATCTGAGTACAATCAAACACTTGTTGTTTTTTTTCCTTTACAATTGAGTAGTGGCAATTCAGACGACACTTGCTGTATTGTGAATTCAATTCCAAATACTAATTCTAAATTTTCCGTCACCAATCCAGTATATAAAGTTCTGAATGAATTCATTAGTCACGAATATTATGATGTACCAGAATCATGCAATCCAGAGTATCTTTGAATTAGTTCTCATTGTGCTTCTACAACTGTCAATGAGCACATTAGTAATTCCAATGACTATTTGAAATTAATAATTCCTCTAACATTTGTTTAATGTCATCTGCAAACTCTCCTCAAAGGTTTCTACATTCTGCTATAGAACAAGAATTAATTAGTTATCAAACCCCTATTTATAACCATTTTCACTTGAAAAATAACGTAATGGAATGCGATGATGTCCAACAAAACTAATTGTAAGCAAGCCTGACTATGACCTCTTGCTTGGTAAAAAAATTGTTGTCAACTTAAAATCATGTCACAAGATGTTATATAAATCATTTCTTTACAACCTGCAGCCATGGGCAAACGTTAAGCACCTCAATATATATATATATATATATATATATATATATATATATATATATATATATATATATATATATATATATATATATATATATATGTATCTGTGTGTGTGTGTGTGTGTGTGTGTGTGTGTGTGTGTGTGTGTGTAACAACATGCCAATGTCACTTAACGTTGAACCACTGATTCAGGTAGATACAAGTGCAAAGACATACTGTGCCTTTTTTTCAAACACATGCGTGTTTCAAAACGTTAAGAAGTTCAACCACATACGTTATCTCTAAAGCTTTAACATCAAGTACAAACTGGAATGATATGACAAAATGTTCATTTATCTCATCTCATGACTTGTAAATACTGTACAGCTCTATATATCGGTGTGTCCGTTGACGTTGAAAGCAAATTAATAGCCATAAGAGACACATTCGCAGTCAACTCAACCCTAAACTCGCTAACCATTCCAACTCAGTCGGACATTATGTTGTATCTATTGAAATCCTGCCAGTGGCATCCAATCTTGTTTGCACTGGGTACGAACGCATAGGAGAGGAAAAATGACATGTTTGGCATCTAACCACGTATAGAGAATTTAGCTTTAACAAAAACATGTATACTGTCCATTGTAGTCCTTTATTCGCACAAAGAAGTAATATTTCTCTCCTTCCTTCTGTGTCATAATTTGAACGTAGTTTCCGCACCAATTTGTAATCTGCAGTTACATTAGTTTACTAATATTGCTGTATACTGTATATATTCCCGTACGACAGTTTTATCATTGTATTTCTTCAATGAAAGTTCAATATTCAGGATTTCCGACAGTACCTCGACTATAACAGATAAATATATCGTGTATAACATAGAATACCTAGGTTTCATCAGGGATGTAATTTTCAATAGTCAAAAGAACACATGGCAACAAACCGTTCTTTAATTAGGTCAATTATGGAGTTGTTCTTTTATCCACCGCATGGGTTCTTTGCTTTCCGGTGAGGATTTTATATTTTGCCATACATTGTTTTATAATTGGAAAAATATATTTCGTACCATATGGTGCATATCCCCTTACCTGATAACTTATGTGATAAGTGTGTGCTTTGTCTTGTATGTCTCCCTAGTCATCCCTAGGAAGAAAGACCAGCTGTATGCGTTAGACTATGTTGAATGTAACGAAGTATCGGACAACATAATAAAATGGAGCCTCCAAAAAGATTAATGTTTCTGAACGCCTTGATAAAATGTTTAAAATTATATTCGACCATCTGTAAAATACCACGACTTATGAAAATGAGACAAGAATTAAAACATCTATAGGGGCTTAATTAATTTTACCTAGGGCAACCGGCTTGCTTGTTTCTCGTTATTTATTAAGTTACTGAGGGGAAATTAAAAGCTACTCATGAGAGGCAGTACACAGTATCACAATTTCCCTGCGGCTTTTCCTTTACAAAGCACAGTCTGTATCAAAATTTGAAAATAATTTACGACAATTTAATTGTATGGATGGAAATGTGTGTGCACACATTTGTGAGTGAACAAGGTCTCCATGACACAGAGCGCTCTCTCTCTCTCTCTCTCTCTCTCTCTCTCTCTCTCTCTCTCTCTCTCTCTCTCTCTCTCATGTGCATTTCCCGCCCTTCATTGTGTTCTGTCCGCATATGTCTCTCATTTTCTCCTCTCTGAATTTACATGTATTGCTATATATATATATATATATATATATATATATATATATATATATATATATATATATGTATATATATGTATATATATATGTATATATATATGTGTATATATATGTGTATATATATATATATGTATATATATATATGTATATATATGTATATATATATATATATATATATATATATATATATATATATATATATATATATATATATATACATATATACATATATATATATATATATATATATATATATATATATATATATATATATATATATATATATATATATATATATATATATATATATATATATATCAACACACACGCTGTCAGATTCTCGCGGGTCATGAGAGTTATTCGTATAATATTGTATAAGCCCCACTTGCCAAAGGGTAAGCGTTACGTCCCACTTTGTCAAAGGGTATTGCACAACATATAATAATAACACTATAACCCACTCCCCTCTGATACTCGTTATCTAAGAGATGACCGCCCACGGTATAATTGCCCGGTTCGAGTATAGAATGTATATGGTAACCTGAGCTTCTATATTGAACAAAACAACTACGAGCCCCCGTAAAGATAAATAAACAATTTAATCAAATAGATACACAATGAAATTTGCTTTTCTTAGGAATACACGCGGTTTTGAGAATTAAACTTTCATCGAATTACAAATAGATTTGAAACAGAATACAACAAATTTAGCCGTTCTATTACTACTAGTTAAATTTCATCATAGGATCGAGTGTCCAATCAAAAATCATCTGCTTTATTCGATTTTCATAACCTGTTATCCTCGAACTCCGTTAACTGCTCGATCCAATGTTGATCTAGAAGTTCCTGTCTCTCGAGATACTTTTCCCTCGTGGATATTCGCTTGAACTCAAACTTGTCCACTGTATCAATGTATAAACCTCTTAAGTTCTCCTTCACAATTCCGTTTTTCCCGTACTTGTATGTCTCTGTTTCTCCGTACTCGACTCTTCCCCACAAAAAAGCTATTTTTCTTCCTTCCAAAAGAAAATTAAGACAGCCTAAGTCTCTCGTTACACTGGTAAAAGCTGATACTGTCCGTTTTCCTGATTCGAACAATCAGATATTACTATCAGTGATAACAATTTTACGGCTAGTAATTAACTACACATCTTCAAATCAATACAGTTTAAACCATCTGTTAATTCAGTTTGCCTTGACTTAATACATTATTCACTGTCGCTAAATTATCTACGACATCAAAATTCGGTGAATTCACATGTATTCTTGAAAATCATTAATTAAAGTAAGACATTAAATTCTTAGAACACAATCATTATTCAAACAATATGATAAATTCAAGAATTAACGTAACACTTCCGATCCATAACTCCACGGTGTTTTTACATCAATTAACACTACGTCATTCTTAAATACGAATTAAGGTAAGAATTCTAATTCATAATTCAAAAGCACATTACTAAATTAATGTAACAAATGAAATTAATCATATAAATGTATCAACAAAATCATGTAAATCTGAAAACGAAGTTGCATCACAATAAACGTGGAATTGAGACAAATGCCTCGTGTTTTTGGTGTCTCTCTCAACCGTTGGTTTTTGGCGGTTTTTCCCTGGTCTACTGCGTTACGGAGGTACTTCTCTAAAATACGCTCCGGAGTCCTTTTTCAAAACTAATAATAATTCTACACTGGCTCTCTTGCAAAGCAAATTTCAGACTAACTTCTAATTTAGTTAGTAAGATATTATATTCTAAAGGTTTCTCGTGTAAAACACACCCCTTATTTAATGAGTGGCCAATCAGAACAAATATATTTTCTCGCGCTTCCCTTTAAAAGTCGCTTACATTAGCGTGTCCAGATGACACGCTTTTGATTTAAGTAACAACTCTCTGTTTTCAATCAATCCTGACATTTTAGTGATAAAATGAAACTTTCACCAGGTCACGCCGGTCAGTACTGACTCCTGTATAAACCACATGTTAATTAGTACTGCAGTCGGTTAGCCTTTCCAGGCACCCCCTCCTGCACGATGTGTCGTAAATTTAACTAATGGCTAGCTGGCTAGAACTAATAGTTATTCAATAGATTCGACCGAAAATTTGGCACTTCACACACACACACACACACACACACACACACACACACACACACACACACACACAACTAGCATATTTGATTCTCATTCTAAATTCCCAACCAAAATAACCAAACAACTTTGTACTCATCTCGCCTGGGTTGTTTGTTGTTGAGTCTTAATGCAAATTAAGTTTCTTCTTAGGAATTTCTTCTCATTAATACGTTTTCTATAAGCTTTCGTTGCTTTGCCAAGATCTTAGAAATATTGAATCACGAACATCGGCTAAGATAACTATGCTTGGCCTATGATGATTTTAAATAATGGTGCTTGGAAATTACAAACACCTCTATATGTTATTACTACCTGACAGGGACTGCTTGCCTTGTGAAAGTGAAAACTATTTAAATAAACATTGTAAATAGGTGATACCATATTTAAACACCTAACATATACATCAGTATACCCACGTCCTGCAACTCAAGTAATATTTCACATCTATGTAATGGGATAAAATTATACTTCACATCACAATGTATTAGACGTACAAGCCATTAAACGTTTATTAAATACACAATAAATGTTGACAACCATGACGCAGTAATAACCGAGCATAGCTATGTGCTATTTACGTTTTGAGACTCTGTTAAACTGGGCCGTATGGATAACATTGATTGGATGTGAAATGTTGTATTTACATTTATTTGACAAATGATATTGGTCTCATGTTTACTTTCTGTTGCAAAAATTGTTGTCTGGATGCTAATTACGATTACCTTTCAAATAGAATGTTAATCCCACCAATAAGAACATAACATTGTAACGAATTTAATATAATTTTTAATAACCTCAACATTAATCCTCATTATGAGTGAAGATATTTCTATGGCAAAATCAAGAAATGAAAAAGGCAGTCAATTGTAACTTATGAGAGAAAAGATATATGTGGTAGATAAATACATCAACTGGGGATTTCCGTATGGAACAAAAAGTTACAAGTTGCATAGTGTATGCAAATGAAACCTAATGCATTGACTTATTTCGTCTGCAAGATAGTAAATGATTAACATAAAACTGAAAAGCGAGATTAAATCAATATATGAGATTATATATAATGTGTATTTTAGGCCGTCAAGTACAGAATTAAACATGTGTAATACAGTCTGTTCCCTCTATTACATGTGCTGTTAAACAAGTTGTCGGCGAAATTCATTTTTGTTTAACAAAGCTAGAAATCGTAACGATACGCTTTGTCTGTATTATTGGACAAAAGACAAACAATGTATCCAGCTAATAATCAAAACGTCATTCGAAGGACAAACAATTGTTTTTAAACTGATATCTCCATTATTTCTCAATTCCGTCGATGGGATGTTGTTGTTGATTTGGATTTCATGCCATTTTTGCGCATGATAAGCTTTACATGACGGAAGGTATAAATGGCTGATAAAAGAAAAACTGGGAAAAGCCAGGTAAATACCAACTACTCAAGAGAAGCTATTTTTTACCTATCTCACGCGCGCACATTTGCCTAGAGGAGACTCAAACCCACGCGAACATAGGTTAGATGACAGTGATAGGTAATGGTCAGCGCTTTAAACCACTCAGCCTCAGATACTATCGAGACCGCCCATCTATAGCTACTCAAACTTCATAAACTGACGATTGTTTGCTGTATACGTTTTATTGCTTTTACTCCGGGTCGATTAGTGTGTGTTTGCCTTCATAGCAATTGTCACGATGGGGACTAACACACTGTATTTTTGAATACGCAACGAAGTTTGAGATACACTCCTTAATGAAGCTGGTATTGCAAAGTGTGGAAAAACAGTCTTGCGAAATGATTGCTAAAGATTATCATTGCCAGCTGTACCCTTTGTGAGAGTCAAACTAAAGCTTTATTGTGTACTTCCCCAACGCCTGAACTAATTAGTGTCGGCAGCTTTCGACAACGATTGATAGACATTTTGCTATAGGGGTAAGACGAGTCAGATATATGACTTCATCTGACAACAAGGAGGGAAATATGTTAAAACTGAATGCTGTTCAGTAACTGTTAGTTAAGTCAGACGTGTGTCCACGAAGTGGCTTCATCTTCTTATTTATATCATAGGGTGTGGCTTTATAAATTGCTTATCCGGCCAGCTGCCTTAAGAAACGTGCACATGCTCGAGTTATGTTTTGATTATTAATGTTATATCAAGCAAAATGAAATAAATTCGTGTACAGCTTCGCATACAAAAAGGCATGTTGGAAAATGTTGTTAATAGTACATTACGCAAATAAGTTTACATAGTAAAGACATCGAGCCTGTAGGCAGAATAAGTTGGATTTAGTGTATACTTGGCACAAAGATAAACACAACTATGATGTCAGGCGAACACTATAATGTCAGGCGAACACTATGATGTCAGGCGAACACTATAATGTCAGGCGAACACTATGATGTCAGGCGAACACTATGATGTCAGGCGAACACTATGATGTCAGGCGAACACTATGCTGCCTCGTCTTCGATTACTATTTGCGAAGCCTTTTGGCGAAAGTGTTTCGACAGAATAAGAAGGAGATGACAAATAATTTCAATGCTTATCAAGTGCATGGTTTATTAAATAATTATTTTTCATTATCAGTCCAATTTTATCATGTTTTAATTACTGAAATAATTTATATTCATTGAAAAGACACTGGATAAGCTTTAGGGGAAAATCAACTTTATTCTTGACCATTTAGATAGTTGGGTCCTTAATGATAGATATCGTTTTAAACAATGCTTTTCCACTCGTTCAGATTACAACATAAGCAAATTATTTTTTATCGTTTTTTTTTTGTTACAAACTTTTCGTAAATATGGCTTAAAGCTATAAAAAATAGTAATCAATATAAGTCCACAATAATGCGAGTAATAATAGACGAAAGTCAAGAGGAAAACTATATTTCCATTATGTTTCCAAGATGCGATGTAAATAAAATACATAAGGTAAAGGAAAACTTGCATGAATCCTTGGTCGCACAATCTACTTTTTGTCACATGTCTCTGCAGCACACTGTCACATGCAGTCCATATCGATGATGAAATCAACGCCAGGATTGCTTTAGTACGTATAATATGTGCAAATATGTGGAGTTCAGAGACCAGTCTGTAAACAAAAGAAAAATTCTTCAAAGCCATTGTGTTGCTGACCCTGTTGTTGGGTTGCTTAACCTGGGCTGGGCAGTGAACATAAGCCATGCCAAGAAACTGAATCTTTTTTACATGGGCTGACTGGTGAAATTAATATGGATAAGATAGCAGTACAGAATCTCAGATACTTAAGTTGTTATACGGGCAGGTATCCCAAGCATCCACACTGTGCTGACATAATCACTGTTGCGATGGACAGGCCATGTCACCAGGATGTCAAAAGAGCAAGCTGGAAGAGTGAAACCGATCTCATTAGAAGCGCTTCAAAGATTGAAGATGGCACACAGCCTAACATAGGATCATTCCACCTGACGAAGAATCATCTATACAGGAATTACAGACTTTGAACGGAAAAAAAGCTACAAGAGCAGTGCAGATGTGCGAGCAGCGGAAAATTCGGAACTGCTGCACGTACTCTGTTGATCGAACAAGCCCTCTCTCTGCGGCATATCCAGTCATGTGTGCTACAGATAATTCAGAACACAAATTGGCTTGATCAGTCCATCACGAATCAGAACCAACCCAGTTAGCAATATCGTTGTTATCTTCAGACACCAAGGAGAAATAGCAAAGAGACATTACGTAATTACACTTACTAATGAAATAGTAGTCACTGTGGGTATAAAGACCGGCCGCAATGACACTTGCTAATTTCATTGTCTATACTTGTTTTGTTTATAATTCAATTTTTCAGTTCTATTTGAAAATAGGATACTTTATTCTAAACAACACAGTTGAAATTGTTGCCATTGTTGTCTAAGTTATTTAAAATGAAAGTAAAGCGCTGTTTTACGTTCTTGGTTGGTTGAGAAAAGAAAGGGTGGGGATGATGTCACGATATTCCGTATTTTATCTTCATGAGGCATACCCTTTGTCGATTTATCGCTCATCGTGATCCAAGTCATTGTCAAGGGCGATATTTGAGAATCGTTGATAATCTAACTTGGTGTCATTTGTATAATGCGGAGACTTGACAACAAATTTCTTCAAGATACAGTTTAATTGGACGATGAAAAGGTCGCCAGAATATGACCCTCAAATTTTGTTACAAAGTGTTAAAAGGAACATGTTCGGATGATCTAAATTTATTCAATTATTAAGAATTAGTAATGAATGTATACGAGCTCGATCTGTATCGCTGCCATTCTGAATACCCCACCTTTCCTTGTCCATGTTTCTTTATTTAAATCCTATTCAACAAACGTCTTTGTCTAGTCATCGTTTACATGAGCTGAGTTCTATGGCTCCTCTTACAGTAACCAATATTTGAGATAAAATATACCGTTGAAATATCAAAAAACAAATCCAATAATTCGAGTTTTTGATTTTTATTCAGCACTTAATCCAGGTCTTTTAATATGTTCTGAGAAATAAGAATATGTGCTTTTTGTAATTTCCTATCTTCAATTTTCGAGGAATACTTAAAGAAGTAGCTCATTTATTTGTGTATGTACATTAAGAACGATACGCCTCGTCGTGTTTATGTTACCAAAGATGCAATATAAATAGATCTATCAATGCCCTGTTCCTATCAATGCCCTGTTCCTAGTACATAACAATATTGCATGGTAACACACAGCGTCCTGCGTCAGCAGTCCAGATATATTAATTCTCTCTCCCTAGTACATGGCAAAAATATTGCATCGAAATACATGGTCCCATGTCCCACCCAGTTACATTATCCTAACATCAAGCCGACTGATCTTAATAACACTAACCTCTTGATGCTGAGCGCTAAGTGAAGCATATGCATGAATCATTTTAATTAGTCTTTGCATATGACTCCGCCGGGGATCCAACCCGCTACCTCTCCGCATCCGAAGCGGTAACTCTTTACCACTTATGGCCACAGGATCGCTCAGTCTATGACGTACAAATAAGTAGATAATGCATAGTTCAAAAATCAGCGGGGTAAAACTATCAAATGTCAAATGCGTGGTACATGGCACAAAACTACATAGAAAATACACATTCACAAGGCATTGATCTAAGTCTTTCAATGCCCTCTGCTAGTACATGATATTAAACTAAATAGAAACTACGCTGTCACTGGGCCTCAGTCTAAGTTTAGCAATGCATCTAGTACATGACAATAAACGACATAGAAAATACAATCTCGTCATGCATTAATCTATCAATGCCGTCTAATGCCTGACACTAAACTACAGATAAAGTACACTGTCATTGGGCATTAATATAAGTTTATCAATGCCCTCTGTCCAGTAAAGACACTAAACTACATCGAAAACGCACTATTAATGGGCATTAACCGAATTATATCAACGCCCACTGCCTACGACATGACACTAAACTACATAGAAAATACAATGTCACTGTGCGTTGATCTATCAATGCCCTCTGCTAGTACATGACACTAAACTAAATACAAAATACACTGTCACTGGGAAATCATCTAAGTCTATCAATACCCTCTGCTACTTCATAACTAACCTCTCCGGTGACTTAGTGTTTAGAGTTTCCGCCGCGGAAGTGGGAGGTCGTGGGTTTGATCCCCGACCGAGTCATACCAAAGACTTATAAAAATTGTACTAACGCTCAGCATTAAGAGGTCAGTATTAGGACTAGTCGGCCTGGTGTCAGGATAATGTGACTGGGTCTGCGGTATGATGCCCCAGTGCTAGACATCACTATAAACTGCCTCACTACAGACATCGTAGCGATACGACTTTAACATTGTTAAAGCTACGTTAAAAATCCTTATCAAACAAACAAACTACATAACTACATAGCAAATAACTGTCACTGGACATTAACCGAAATCTATCAATGCCCTCTGCCTAGTAAATGACACTAAACTACATAGCAAATACAGTCAATGACACAACGTTGCATGGAAAATGAAGAAAGTACATAGCGTTTCATATTGGACAGGTTTTAATTATCAATCACATTGTACAATATGGAAAAAAATGTGAATCATTCCAGTAGTGTGTTTATAAAAAAAACAAGCAAATTGTGCATAATAATAATAATAATAATAATAATAATAATAATAATAATAATAATAATAATAATAATAATGATAGTGACAATGTAGATGATGATGCTGATGATAACATTCAATATTTTAAACAAATTATCACATACCTGGAATACTACCACTGCTCCTAAAAATAATGCGTGGGGTGGGGTGTATTTGATATTTATCATATCTCTACAATAATTATACTAATAATTAACTTGGGTGGGTGTTAGTAATATTTAATATAAAACTATAATACTGATGCTAAGAATTGATGGTGTAATGTTATTGATATGCAATATAATGTAATGTATTTTAGTCTTTCATATTGTATTTCAACAAGTTTTGACGACCCAATTTTCAAACCCTTGTAAAACATTGTTTATATATTCCGGCAGTCAAGGGATTGTGTCACTTGTTAGGATCACTTTCTCGTTGAGAAAATGATTTGTCGCTAGACCGGAAGTAGCAAATGTTCACGTCAATGCAACCTTGAACATGGCACAGCTGAAATTGAGCACAATAAGTTATTTATAGCATGATTCTATTAACATGTCTTCCAGTTAAGGTTTGCCTAAATGGAAACACCTAATATGGCGACATAATCAAGTTTAGAATAATAAAAAATTACATTCTTGCATCAGATCGATAGGATTTGGCTGATTTTGTGAGAAGCATGACAGGAAAAATCGATGCAAGAAAAAATATGTTATTGATAGAGTTATTTGAAAAAGCTTTCGTAGATTATGTTGAGTTTTACTATGAGTTGACTGATTATTTAATTTTTTATTGGTCTAGTTCAATTAGTATCATATATAATTGGTTTATGAGAGTTGGAAAGTCATTTCCTTTGCGAAGTATTCAAATCTAGCAAGGCGATATTAAGTCTTATGGCTTCTTTTACAAATGGCAATACTTCGGAAATCTTTGCTTTCTTCGGACAGTGAAATATCCAAACAAAATAGGTAACATTATGCATTGTTGAAGAAAATGCAAGGTTAGTTGATGTGTTTAAAGCAATGTATGTAAACAGTTTCTTTTCTTTGTTCTTTATCATGTTAAATGAAATACTGTAATTATATGATTTAATATGAAGTTACTTATAAGATAAGGACAGAAATTACTATTTTCATTTTAGTTGGAATGTTAGTTATGGTTTCAATGTCATATCTCTATTTCAGAGATTAACGAGCGTTCTATAAAAACATTTCTTAAAATGGACAATTTGTAACGTGAAAAATTCGTGTGTGTTCCTTTATATGTCGCTGTCGATTAAGTTTAATGTTTAACTTATAAAACGTGTCTGTGATTGAGGAATAAAAAATTAAGTTTCTGCTTACCTTGTTTTATTTCTCGTGTTTTAGTTCTTTTGAAACAACTAGATAGATAGGAAAAAAACTACCCGTCTAAAAGAAGAAAATTCCGCGCAAATTTACTTGTTGAAACTGGTGGTAAAGGTGATTCGTGCTCACACATGAAATTGTTCCATGTAATCTAGTTAAAATATATTTTGACCTTATTTAACTTATTTTCGTCAGTTTTATTTCTAGATTATGACATTACTTTGTAACATTTTTGTCGACTTTTTGGGAAACAAACGCTTAATAGCACGCTTGTCTTTATTTTAACTTGTCCATTTGTACAAGTACTTTCAGCAAAAAGATAGTCCTAAGAACTGTAATGTTTAAACAGCAATTTCATCCAAGACTTCAACTAATGTTCCAGGGTTGGTTTGTGTCTCAGAATACTAACGCAGTTGTCTCTGACTTGATATTTTGGATTTTAAATGCATGACAGTCTGCAGAATCCATTGCTATTCTAGGGCTACAGCATGCTTTGCTAATGCAAAACCTTTCTTCATTAATGTAGTCGCCTTATGTCACAATTAATATTAAGCAAATAGACCCAAAACGTCGACAGTTTCAAACCGTCAAATAACTTTTTTTTAAGTATAGGACAATCTATGTATCATCCGTTTTAAAAACTTCTGTTATCTGAAGAAAGAAATGCTTAGATGTCACTGATTCAGTTTCAATATTATACAATAAATATATTTACAGGCACTGATTTCCAGCGAAAGTAGCATTGTTTTGTTTGTTAGCAAAATAACGTCTATTGTACACTGTTAACAGTAAATTAAATAGTACGTAAGATAGATAGATGAATTTGAAATTTCATATCAAGGAGTAGCAGGTATATTTCCTGTTTGTCCGTTGCCTAAAGCAGAAAACGCGTTAAAGGATAAGGATACGAAAGCTGTTAGCTCATTAAGTGTTCTTTGTGGAATGAAGCAAGCAATTTAGATCATGGCAGTTAAAATAAACCATTCGCAGAGACAACCAGAAATATATATTTGTTTGGAAAAAAAATATAAAATATATCACACGATTTTATCATGGGAACGTTCCGAGAACAAAACTACTCGCGCAGTTGCCTTAGTTTTTAAAAACCATTTATGTTCGTCGTCAAACCAACACCTCGGGGGGGGGGGGGGGGATCTGTTTAGAAAACTTGATTCTTTATTTAAATGGTTCTTTTTTTTAAAAAAAAGTATTGCGAAAAAGTATTGCGAATCAAATTTCCTTGTCCTTGAGGTTATTGACTGCAGATAACTAAAAGTTTGTTTTCAACAAATACTCTTTGGCGCCGTTTAATCACACTGAAACCTATTAGCGGTTTTTTTGTAATTAGATATATAGCCGAATATCTCGGTTGAATATGCAGCTACTGCTGTTTAGCCTAGATATGTATACCATTCTTTAATTTTGAAGCTCAAGTGCATATTTCGGTCGCTATGGACAAAGGTAAGAACTTGTTAAAAACAATACACACAGTTAATGTTTACTTTGTCAATTAATTTTACTTAATACCTTCTTATCTCTTTGCCTTTAACATGTAGCAAGTTGACCGCTAGATTCTCTAAGAGTTATTAGCGGATTTACAAAGTATGTGAAGAAAACTATAAGTTACATTTCTTTTCTTTTCAGGTTTTACTGGGATTTATTCATGCTGGTTCTTCTCATCGCCAACCTCCTCATTCTACCTGTTGCCATCTCCTTCTTTAATGATGACCTCAGTACACACTGGATTGTATTTAATTGTATCTCAGATACTGTCTTTTTCCTGGATATAATCATTAATTTTAGGACAGGTAAAGATGTTTTCTGTCATTATTTTGTTCATATGATGATTACTAGAAATAATTTTATGATAGGCTATGACTCATACGTTGTTTTCAATATATCGACCATGTCATGTATGGAAAGGCTGTACCACACATATTATCATTTGCTGGTCAACAAATTCTTTCAAGCAAAATCTAACTTATTTTTTATTATTTCAGTATGTTTTCTATTTTGAACAGAAACTAGTGTTGATAGTTTCACACTATAGGTTCCTTTCAGGCAGTTTTCTACACACTTAGTCCAGTTGGTTCTTATTACAACCATTTTTCCAGTTTTTTCCAAATCCAGGCAAAACATAAAAAAATCTGAATCGGTGCTAACGGTATGCCTAACTAATACTGGGATGTATGCTTATTTTTCCATATTTACTTCACAAGGTTTCAGCTTGTTATCTAGATTTATTTTGGCTTATTGTCCCCTCTGTCAATGTGCATATATTTTCCCTGAACAGCCAATCTTAACAGCCACATTGCTGTGCACCACGGTCAGTAGGACAAACAAGTATACGTTCCAAAAGTAGATTCCGACACTGATATGTTTTCCGGACAGGCCGAGTTGCCAGGGTTTCAAGTCAGTTTTACAGGGCGGCATTTGCATGTATTTTTGTTTATTAAATGACGCTGAAGTGAACAAAAATATATTGCAAACACAACACTAATAAGAGGTTGTCGAAAACATGATTTGCTTTCCTTCTCTTCCTGCCGCTCCCCACTAAGTCCTGTTTACTTAGCTCGGAGACATCTCTTCCGTATGGACCTAGTGATGACAAAACACTAAATATGCTGCTAGATAAAGATAATGAGAAACAGAACACTTATAAAAGCAGGTTGACATCATAATTTTGTTGAAATGGAATGCTTTTTTATGGTGGTGGTGGAGTTTTTGTGTGTAAATGAATTTCTGGATAATGAAACGAGAATTGACGATGCAGGAGGAGTTAACATAGTTTCCGAATGAAACTTCCTGCATAATATGTTAGCAGATTTCCGATTGTATGCATCCATATTAAACCTAACGCTTCCACTATTGAGACTATGATACCAGATAAGAACAGGGAATATATGGAGCTAAGATCACGCCAGGTTTGGCCAATGGCCGTCTGGAAGTGAAGGCGGCTGTTAGTCTAACCAAGTTTACCATGTTTCACCTTACACGGAGGTAAGTCCGTTAAATAGTCTGCCCTTATTTATGCTTTCAAACTTAATTATTTACCTCACAATAATAGTGTGCATGACGCCCAGGCTGCGACTAGGTCAGGAATATACATTTGTAAAACATTGTTCGGAGACAGATTAATATGTTTGAGACGCCACATTGTCCTTAAGTACATATTTATCAAACAATCTTTGGTTCGTCCTTGATGTCATATTTCTGGATAAGCATAATGAGTAACACCGAGACAATTGCACTTTCGTTCGCAGAATATTCACGATGCTTTGTTGTGCTCAATACATTTAAATTAAGGTAAGTTTTACATATGTCTTGTTGAACGGATATATGCTGGTAATAATCTGGCTTTGCTAGGTCCAGTCTTAAACTCCTACTGATAAAGTTTCCAGATATAACTACCTTTTTAATGGAGAAACAACCTGTTTCTCGGGGTTGTATTGACTGATTTAGTTGACTACACGGTAATCAATATATCATAGCAGATATTCCTAAATTATTAACATTGCATTGGCATTTTTACAAGATTTATATGTTTGAACCCCACCCCTGAATAAGCATGCATACAGTTTATGGAGTATCAAACATATACGGTGAATTGTATTGCGAGTGTTTCATTGCAAAAGAATGTTTACTGCTATTGCCGAAAAGATCATTGTCAGCACACACAAAATTACTTTCATTAAATAAAGTTTTAAATCAAACTTACGTTGCACAATTTATAATTCATCGCCTCATCTCATGTCCTTAATGTTATCTCCTATCCACTGTTCGCACCTTAAAATAATAAAATAACAGTAATCATTCAGAGCCTGCAGTAACAGGACTTCGCTAAATGTCAAATTGCCTAGCTCCGACTGACCGGCTAACAAGCAGAATAATAGACGCAGCACTAACGTTGCATTCTGAAAGTTAAAATAGATCTTCGGCTGATGACTGAAAGTCGATATCAGTTTTGACCGAAACCGAAAGCTAACTTTTTGGCTTCGGCCTAAACAGAAACTATGCCGAAAGGGGCCATTTGACAACTTTCGGCGCCGAAACCGAAACCCAAACCGATATTCGGGTGGCCTCTACTACCATTATATTTGCACCAGTGAGACTCACATGGATCTACCAAACATTTTAATAACCTGTAGATGTCGCCTTTTCTAAAGAAAATTCAGCAAAGCTCTGGATATTGAATAATAATAACGTAGATTTAAAAATCTGAATGTTAGAGTTAATCGAAAAACAAACTTGGATATGAACAATTTAATAATTCGCTCACTATGTCTTGTGTAACAATAGTACTATTACGTATCTAGTTCCGAACTGTTTTTTGAACTTTATGACCTAAATGTGCTCACACATCATTTTAATATGATTGAAATGTAACAGGCTAAATGTCATCAATTAGATTTCCCGCTGAAAAAGACGCACAGCAATGCTAATTTGGTAGGTCACCAAGTAGAACCTAATTTGCCATACTGTAATTGGATAGAGATTGCATATTTATTTCCTGGAGTATTCTAAATTGTGCATAATTAAATTTCTTGTATTGCATTTCGAGACGTAATTGTGACATGCGGCTTTTTTAAAAGAGACCGAACGATGTAAAACAGGTCGTTGGTATTAGTTATAAACTGACAGACAGATAGATAGATAGATAGATAGATAGATAGATAGATAGATAGATAGATAGATAGATAGATAGATAGATAGATAGATGGATGGATGGATGGATGGATGGATGGATGGATGGATGGATGGATGGATGGATGGATGGACGGACGGACGGACAGATATATAGATAGATCAACAGAGAGCTGGATAGAGTGGCATGATATATTTACTGAATGACTGACATAAAAAGATACATATAACAACTTTTTTCCATTTGTATGTGGTAATTTTCTCATATTTATTTTGCAGGTGTTATCTTAAATGACTTTGCGGATGAGATTATATTGGATCCAAAGAAAATAGCTAAACATTATATAAAGACTTGGTTCTTTTTGGACTTAATAAGCTCTATACCTATGGACTATATATTTTTAATATGGGACTCTGAGGCCGATTTTAACCAGCTTTTCCACGCAGGTAAACAAGAGAGCCCCAGGGACGCCTCCCCTTACTGGCAAGGTGATCATTCTCTTTCTGTACAGCTGATGTGTATTTTTCGTTACTTTTTTTCTTGAATATGTAATAATAAATGATTTCAAATGCTTAAAAAAGCAACTATATCAGGGGAAATTATAATCTTTGTGACTCGTATTAAAATTATGTGTTTTTTGAGCGCTTTTGATATAACAGACATGATTTTGAAATCGAACCTCCACTGCAATCCCTAAGAAGATCAAAAAATATCACATGTCATTTAACATAACAGCCGTCTCCGTTTGAAATGGATTTTTTTTCAATAGATGCCGTAATCAAACAACACTTTTTGTATGATGTATACATGTATACATTTCTGTGAAGAGAAGCAAAATGTATGTCAGTCTGTGCATAAGACCTTTGACCTAATGCAAGGGGTGATTATTTGTTTCTCTTCTCAGAGAATGCGTAGAATGTTCAGCTTCTTCAATGATTATGACCAGTAATATATTGCAAGCATTTACCAAAACACAGCTACCATTGCAACATAACGGGTATATATTGACGCACAAATATCACTATTTTATACATTCATAAACGTTAATAATTACAAATGCATTCTAGTTTAAAACAGTGTCCATTAAACCATTCCATTCTGAGACATCATCATATGTTACAGTGGGGGAGGGGGGGATATAAAAAATATCTACCAAATGGTATTCAAATAAAACAAAACACCCTGAAAAATAATAACAATCATACTTAGAAATATACTTTCTAAGCACTACATAAGACCGACCTAACACGACTTCAGTTAGGCGATTGCAATATTTAGTTTCTAATAATTAAAGTCAAAACGTTCATGACAATTAAATAATAGACTTGTATTTACGAAAGTAACAGCTGCATCATCTTATTCTCCTCCTGCTCCTCACCATAATGTTCCAGTTAAGACATTGCATGCATATTTACAAAGATGAAACAGTTAATAGACCAATAAATATTATTTCACGCAAACCATTAATCACTGCTGATAAGTACATTTTAGATCTGACGGTGATGATTCGGTTAACTTATACAGAACACTGTTGGACGAGATTGTGGAAAAATAATAAATTACTGGGTGGTAAAAGCTGACGCATTTGACAGATGAAATTAATCAGTTTCAGTAAAATCGGTACATATGTTTAAAATATGAAAATGTTATTTGAATGTAAGGAATTTAATTCGAGTAACAATAACAAAGACATGAAACATATTAATCTAAACTGTAATAAGTGTATCATCCAACAAAATCATTGTATTCAACTAATGATAACAATAATTGTGTAATTAATTAAATAAAATGTTGGTTGCAGCTGAGCAAATTAAATAAGTTAGCTGTACTGGTTCCTTTTTGACGGCGCCAAAATATTGCAAACTGAAGGTATTGCAGTGTCAAATCAAAGTACCAGAACATTATTGTTTTCTTCTAAGCAGAACATTTGATACAATCTGCTTCAGCTGTTAGGCAAAGCAGAACACATTTGATACAGTCTGCTTCAGCTGTTAGGCAAACTTTTTCAGCGCAATATCTTAGATTCAAATTGCAATTTAGTTACTCTGTTAGTGGTGATTTGTATATTTTTGTTAACGTGTTGCATGATTATAACAAATTAGTAGCACTGTTTGATTGGTACTTAATATAAATAATCGAGCGACTCCTTTAAACTAGGAGTATCGCTGATAGCATTATAGATTTTGTGTTTACAAAAATACAGTTCTCAAATCGGATAAACGGTCGCCAACAACTCGACAAAATAGGAAATGAAATTCAAGAACAAAATTGAGTATTGACAATATAGATAAGAACGCCAAACACACAGTAAAATAAGTATTTATAATTGTGTTGACCGTTGTAGTAGCTGGCTTGTATAATTTTTAAACCGTTTCCAACCATATTCCTACAGTTCTTGCCAGTTAATATTCTTTTACGTCATCAATTAAAGGGTCTTCAGTAATGAATATATCCCTAAATACACAAATATAATCAAATACATGTCGGTTGAAAAAGTTAGGTCGAAAAAAAAGGGGGGGATATAAATGATGTATTCTAAAATATATTTAACCATGCCATCAAAAGCAAAAACATAGTTTGATAAAAGGAAATAATTTTATAACAGAAATAAAGAATTGTTTGGAAAATATATCAATTAAAATAAATATATGTATACATATTCCCTTAAAGACTCTGTAATATAAAGATTCAATAGAGCTGTGAAAATCTGAATCTGGAAGTGTTTTAGTCAAGATGAAAAGAAAAAGGGTTGATGTATTGCCTAAACTTACCGATCAAAGTAATAACTCCTATCTTAGATAAAATATACATCGGCGTTCGGAGCCCAAAATTGCAAGCACTTGAGCTTCATCATGTATGTACAGTAAGGCTAAAGCATGTAGGAAGTGTGCATAGAGAAGCAATGCCATTATAGCCGTAATTTTGATAGGCATTGGTTTAACCTTTGACTTGAAGTATGGTTTAACCTTTGACTTGAAGTATGGTTTAACCTTTGACTTGAAGTATGGTTTAACCTTTGACTTGAAGTATGATTGATTTCTATATATTATCTATACCGAAGTCACTAAAAGTGGCCTACAGCAACAATCATGGAATATGTTATTATTTCTTCCCTGATGCTGAATTATTACAACAGTCACCTTGCATTGTCATTCTTGATTCCGTTACCTGTTTCCTCAGTCTTATTGTCCCTCGAGCTATAAACAAACACCTAACCATAAAGAATAAATATGTCAAGTCATGATTAATGTATGTGTTTACCTATCGTAGAGTACAGTGGGAACGTCTAAATTCAAAATACATTAAAAACGTTAGCATTTCAAAGAATGCCAACCCAATTTTATGTAAAGTATGTTTATAGCTAGGAATACGATATTAGGCGATCCAGTTATTTGCAGACTGAAGACTTAAATTGATAGAATATTGATGAGATATTTTACCAGGCCGATTTGTGAGTACTCAGCCAACCGTATAAATAAAGCAAACAGCTTTAGAATAAGAGAAGCAAATATTGTTATAGAATAATTTCTTACAACTTTCAAAAAATATACTTTTGGATATAAAATGAATAATTTTAATTTCAACTGAATAGAAAAAATAATGTAGAAATATATATATATATATATATATATATATATATATATATATATATATATATATATATATACATATATATATACATAAATATATATATATATATATATATATATATATATATATATATATATATATATATATATATATATATATATATATATATATATATATATATATATATATATATATATATATCTGTGTGTGTGTGTTTGAGAATATTTAATTTTAACACCTTTCCTACATATACAAATTTGTAGTTATGGAAGCAAGTTTTTCTTGAAACAATGTACGAATTAATGTTTATCTGCATAGATGAGTTCGTATTAGACCCCTCATCTAAGAGAGCCTAGGAAATCTAATGTAATTATGGTTGGGTGTGCCTATAATGGGGATATTAGACATAATGGTGCCCGAGAAATATAATACTTTTTTATATTTTACTTTTGTTTGACGACCATTTGGTGATTTTTTTAATAAATGTAGTCGATGTCCAATCTGGCTCAAAAAAGCGCAAGTCGTTATTACAAAGATTAGACAATATTGATTACTAAAACATACAATTTCTGAAATAGTTCTAAAAATGGTTATATTTGGGCATTCATTAATATATACCCGGTGTACTAATGACTGTTGTATTATATATATATATATATATATATATATATATATATATATATATATATATATATATATATATATATATATAACAATTTTTTAGGAAACGCTTTTTATATATTATAAATGCAAATAATTGTCATAACTTCCCATCGATCAAATTAATGTGTTTACCTTTCTATTCACCTCGTATTTAGTGCAATGTGAAACAACCCAAACTGTTTCTAACATCAAATTAGTAATACAAACTGTAATCATTGATTTAGACTTAATGCCTTCGATGTTGCTAATCTTAATAAATGTCTCGTTAAACATACCACTGTGTTCAGTGCTAATGTGTCCAAGACATTCCACTAAGCTATGGTTAGTAATGTAATGTACTGAATTATGACAGCCTATCGCCATATTTTAATTAGCTTTTGATTTCGATATGTCTTACTAACAATTTATTTTCGTATATGCCACTTTATCTGCTTCTTACAGTGTTTTCTGCTTGCATGTGTTTATTCATACTTTGTGTTCAGGTTTAACTACCGTGCGCTTCTTTCAGTTGTTTGTTTTCTGTGTGAAATTAAACTATATTGTATTCTACATTGCTTTCTACATGGTTTCATACAAATGTTTAAATTTGGGATTAATATGAGACTGCGTGATACTTTCTACAATATATATACATTAGAAATGGTGATGCCATCACACACAGGATTTTGTTTGGTATGGTTTAATTAACCTTTTAAATAATCATCAACATGAAAATGATTTTGTTTTAAAACGGTCATTCAGTTATAACGCTTTAAATATTCCTTTATTTCATCAGTTAAGCAGTGTAATGTGCTTTTTAATTAATTCATTATATTATTGTGTTCATAAGATTGTAGTACATTTTAAAAAAGATTCTACTTTCAATTGCTTTGTGTGACATATAGTTATTAACTAATTAATAACAAAATGAATTGCATGATAATTAACTTACCCCTCCCATTCGACATGTACTGACCACTTCGGTGGATTAAGTGGTTAGAACGACCGCCTCAGATGCGGAAGATCTCTGGTTTTATCCCCGGCGAGTCATACGAAAGACGTATGCAGAAGATACTATCAAATGCCCCGCTTAGCCCTCAACATTAAGAATTTACTGTTAAGACTGATCGGCCTGATGTCAGCATTGTGTGTCTGGGTAGGACACGTTGCCCCAGTACTCTACATCACTATACACTTTCACACTGCACAATCTTGATTGCAGAGCTGATGAATTGTAACCTTTGTTAAATTCTTTCTAATGGACACGTCGTTTTAGGCCATGATACACGTATAAAGTCGACACAAATATCAGGTGTAATTGAGATGGTGTAATTCGTGTACGGAGGCGAATGTTGGGAAAATGGACCTACCTTCCTCTGCATGGCTTGCTCTCCCATCTTTTGCTTGGTTTACATACATATCGTCCGCACTGCTTACTCCATGTGCCTTGATGGATGTACACTAATGACCCAAACTGCTAGTTTTGGTGACATTCCTTCATTAATTTTACTTAGACATTTTATTAAATCACGTACGTTGGTAAAAGAACGTATAGATATAACCAAGATGTGTGCGAATTGTACTTATCCACACCCAACTTGATTTTCTACAGGCAGAAATTCTCCTTGCAGTGAACTAAATGTGAAACATCTACTAGAAATAGACAAAAGGATTTCAATAGAGAGAATGGTCACCTGGCTGTATGACATTCTGTATCACTGATTTCTTTTCCTTCTTTCTTTATTCTTTTTTTCTAGCATGTAGTATTATATTACTTTAGCCATTTTATTTCATTTTCAATTTTGCTTCGAAAAAAATCTGTGTGCATAAGACATTATTTTCAAAATCTTACATATGTTTGTTAAACGTTCACAGATAATTTATTGTTCTAAATTCTATATGAGCTGTTAAATAGGTAAAAAAATATTAGATATCACCGTCGAAAGCAGATGAGGGTTTTCATTTTATTGTGGGGGTGGGGTGTTGTTTTCATGACAGCAACCATTGTACAAGGGTCGTCCCTTTGCGATAAATGGTTAGTTAATGATTTCAAGTCAGTTTAAATGGCTGCATTGAGTTTCTGGGTACGTTAAATAGTTTCCTTCCTATTTTGCAGTGGTTTTCTTTAGTCGTAATTCTTTTTGTTCATGTTTGTGCATTATCTTAATTTGCGATTGAAAAAATACCTGTACATGTCATAATGGATTGCATGTTTTAGCCGTGTCCGAAATTGTACGAAATACAATGAATACATTTTGATTTATATTTTAAGCAATTTTATCCAAGCACGCCTGTTTAAATACTTTAATAAACAAACGTGTTAGCACAACTTATTTCTTTTCCCTTTATTTGCAAACACAATTATTATGAAACTTCACTCCTACAATAAAACTCCTTAGCATCGTGGCAAGGAGTAAATACATTTGAATTATGCGTCGATGTATAACTGTCAAATGTTGTATTTTACTTTTTCCTTTCCATCTTGTTTTCATTTTTCTTTATAATATCATATTATATTCGTGGGACCTAGTTTTTATGTTACGCTAATAATTATTTTTGTTGTGTGATATAATCATATGCGTATCAGAACTGAATGACTTTTATTCAATTTTCAATTTCATAGTCTAAAATATTGCATATTCATTACGTTTCCTGTTTGGTATTTTCATCTTATGTGTAACTATTTGCTGGGCATTTTTTAATAATTTAACCATAAATGACAAATGCATATTGATTTTAAATTTTAGGTCGGGCTTTACGAATTTTACGGTTGGCGAAGTTACTAAGCCTTTTGCGGTTGTTAAGATTATCTCGACTTGTGAGATACGTCCAGCAATGGGAAGAGGTAAGCTTCTAATATTTGTTAATGAGTCTTCTGTCTACTGATGAAAATAATTCTAAATTATTTTTGCTATCTCTTTCATTTGCTCAAACGACACAAGAATTGTAATTGTATCATTTTATAACGCCATTCTGTGAGCTCCTGTCGCAAAGTTAAGTTCTGCAGCCGTGTTATGTAGATATCGAAAGGTTTGTATATTTAGACTGAATAAAAACAATTTAAAACTTAATAAAATGGATAACATTTGAATTACCTCTGTGAGAGTTTGTGTGTTTTAGGGTATGAAAGGAACTTATACTTAAAAAATGGGAACATCTAGCAATACAAAACAAATCCATTATACGATATTTTCTTTCCAAAGGTTCATTCGCTCCTGCCAAAAAGAGGTTAACTTTTCTTTCCTTTTTAATTTAGGAAAATTAAAATTTTCAGTCAGTCATTCTTGTGTCTTGCCAACAGTATATACAGTTTGTATTAATGGTAGTTTGCGGCAATAAAACAGAAAGCGGAAACTTGGTTCTCAATGAGGGAAACACTGTTTGGAACTTATTTCACGCCCACCATATATTATCGTGTCGGTCGGTCGGCCATCTGTTCCCAATTTCATTTCCTCACAATAACTCAAGTCACTTTGTATATGACTTACAATATAACATATCTGGACTAAACGTTATGGCTGTCTTGCACTTGGGATACGGAAAAGCCTCTTGATTTTGCAATTAAAATGTCAGAAGTCATAGGTCAAGGTCAATACCACTGAAGGAAGAAGAGTGGTGTCTGCATAGAATTTCAGTTACCATTTCATTTCCCATGTACATTTCGGGTAATACAAAAGCCTAATGTTTTTGTAGTCAGATGGTCAAAAAACAACAACATTTACTGTAAGACTAAACATATCGTGTTTTGCATCAGAAGTTTACTTCTGTACACATACATTGACCATACTTTGTAGATAGCTTGCTCTTTAGATATGGAAGAGGCTGGTTTGTTCATGTCAAGAGGTCAAAGGTCAATGTTAGTGTGCCTCAAACAAAAATGTTTGAATAAATTTTGAGACAATTTTCTGATGGTTTGCATATACTGTAACAATGAAAGCTATAGATTTGGAGGTCGAACGGTCGGAAGACACTGACATTATAGGTCTAATAAAAATATTTCCGTACAAAATCAGATTAAGTAAAGACCACATATACTCACAATTTATGCAGATCACAAAAACCCATTAATTAAATATCACAAAAGAATCCATGCAATTTTAGTAGATACACATAGTAATTTTCAACACTGGGCTGACGTACAAAATGGCACTCCTTGTACTCGTGTTTTCAAACATTTTTTTTTCATACAAAAGGAAGCAAAAGTTGTGTAACTCGTTGAATGATATTTTAAAAGGTGAATTGGCATAAAATGATAGTTTCGTACAATCTGGTCGTGCTTTAATGAACCTTTGGAAACCCTCTACAATATTATCGTAGTCATTTAAAGTTGTTATAAACGTTAGTCTCTATTTGTTTTGTTTTAACCTATTCTAACATCAGTCAGTCTTACAGTTTTAGCTTTCTTATTTATAAATTTGGACGCATTGTTTCAATCATATCATCCATTCATTCAAGAGAATATTTGTTTGTATTTATTCCTAAAATATTAATTTAATGTCCAAGGTTGTAGGGTTTATTAAAGACGTGGAAACCAAGAGGTAGGCATCATAATGTTTTATTTAATGTTCCTCTATGCGCAGAATCAGAATATAATTGTCTAGTCTTTTCACCCGCAACAAATTCGATGATTATTTATACTGAACTTTTAAAAAAGCATTCTCTTTAAAATGTCCTAAATGTTTTAATATTGCATCCGTTACTTTGTAACATTTTGTCACATAAGATTAATTTGTTTCTTCTAAAACTTCGGGTGCAATTAATGTTACATAAATAGTGAAAGAGAAGCTTTAATAAGTTTAATTCTGTGTGACAAAAAGCCAGTTCCCTTTAATCTTCTGTCAGAATCACACAAATAATTCACACCAAAACAAATAATGCTTGACTGTGTCCAAAATAGTTTTACATTTATTTCTCAAAGCAAAATTCCAATTTTGTCCAATGCAAATTGTGGAAAAGGAATCATAAATTAGGACCAATAAAAAAATATATAAATATAGAGTATGTAAATTAATATTTGTGTCAACGCACTCTCTTTACATGTGTTTGCAGTGGATAAAGAAA
The DNA here is from genome assembly GCA_029339505.1 of Unio delphinus. Classification (NCBI taxonomy): domain Eukaryota; kingdom Metazoa; phylum Mollusca; class Bivalvia; order Unionida; family Unionidae; genus Unio; species Unio delphinus. Next base: position 3,954,870 of record JAQISU010000278.1, read on the forward strand.
GTATGTATCTCGCAATAGAGAGAAAGAAACTGTCATAATAGCAGGGATTTGTTGATTTAATTGTGTTTAATTGCATGTGGTAAGTTAATTTGATCTAAAGTCCAGTGTTCTTTGACCTCCTGAGAGAAACCGTTGTAGGAAAGAAAAATCATTTGTCACTTTTTTCAGAATAGTTAAGTTCATTTTGAAAGATTATGCCTATAGGATGAAAAATTTGTTTTCTCTAATGCCAGATAGTAACTAAAAAGATGCTGAAATGTTTTAAAGAAATTATGGCTTTATTGCTATGGTACTCAAGTAAACGTGTTCGCTGGTTTTGGAGTACGTGTTTTCATTACAAAGTAGCGGTATGTTATATAAACATTGCAATTTTCAAAAGAACACAAAATTATTTGATTCAGTATATAAAAATGCACTGAACACAGAGTAGACATGGCAGAATGAGTTTGTTTCTTCTTTTTCTGAAAACTACACATGTAATCGAGTCTAATTACATTTTCCACGTCGCATCATAATTTAGTTTAGACCTATTGTATATTTCAGTCTTTTAAACAGATATATGACATTTTAATAACAGATTATGTCATAATATGTTATTTAATACTCTATATCCATTTTATTTTTCTTACGCAGTCGAATAATAATTATCGATACATGCTCTTTGTTCTCCCAAGGATAAAGATAAAGGAAAGAATAGATGAATGTCTTTGTAAATTATATGTTAAGAAAACATCAAAGTGGACAGATAGTAGGCATACAGTTGTAATGAGCTTTATGTGTCTAAACAATAATATATATATTAATTCGAATTACACTTTGAATTACATGACGCAGTTAAAATTATGTTATGTACAGAGTGCGATATAAATGACTTTTTACTATTTAAACATAGTTCTAGCGAAGCTCCTTTTTGGTATCATTCGTTTTATTAGCAATAGCGATTCAAATTTAGGTTAATTATTTACCTTTGAGTACAGGTAACAGGGTCTTGATGACTGATTTTTATAAGAATTTATCATTTATGACTGCTGCACTTTTGAAGTATTTTTAACTGTAGATAACCAGTGAAAATGATGAAAATTAAAATGCCAAAATACATTAGTGTTATTGTTAAGTGGGATAATTATATTTGATTAATTGAAGCCATTTAATGATGTACCTTGGAGAGGGTATGTTATATATTTTAAACAATGAAATAATTTCTAGGTAAACAAATTGGTAAATGCGAACGATTACTTCTGCATTAAGCATGCTGAAATAATTGTTGAAATTCAGTTTTGTATATTTTAGTTATGCATGTGTTTCTTGAACACAGCAAACTGATAAAAAATACTGCACCGATGACAATATGAAATTCCAAAAACCTTGTCATTTTTGTCAAAATAGTTTGGCGAGGACTTCCAAAATCTAATGTTTACTTTCTGTATTCGCTGCTAAATATTAAATAATTTTCATTGCTTTGGTATCATTTATAAAACATTATCATATAAAAGTATATGTTCTTTACAGTTTCTTCCGGGACTACCGGTACGTCACGTGATTATTCAAATCGGAGGTATTTTAGTTTTGTCTTCATAGGTAACACAGAGGCTACGTGGACATGACAAAGTATATTGCACTTAGTATCATTGAGTTGCAATACAGCAGTGTAGAACTGGCGTTCTTGAGAGATGATTTTAACTGTATACAACTGTATCAACTAGCATTCACGTTTGTTTTGGTTGCTTGTTAGCCTTTCGTTTTATGTTCAGTTGCTGTGCTTTTAGGTGAGTCATATTATGTGGGGGGGGGGGGGGACAAGGACTTGTAAGATGATAGAATCAATATGATCTAACTGAAGTTTAGGCCTTTTAAGCCCATTTGAGTACAAATGCGTGTCGAAAACGTAGTTTGCAAGTAAGAATATTGGGTCGGAACATTTCCCATAAAACAAAGATTTGATCATAAATGAACTTTATAGCCCAAATTGTGCAACGAAGAATACATTTCTGCACAATTCGAGACAACTGTAGTTACCTCAAAACAATACATCTTCGTTGTATTCATCGCGTTAAATGGTAATTTTCCTTTTCACGAAGAAGCCAGGCTATGATTATCATGTAATAGATCATCTAATGGTACTTCAGTCACCATCTCCTCCCCAAAACGTTATTCTAGATTACGAAACTAAAGCTCTTCTAAATAAAGTAGGCAGTAATGTATGTGCAAAAAGAAAAAATAAATATCTGGGACAGAAAATGCATGTTCATAAACAAGCCTTCACCTATATAATAATGTAAGCCCATCTATATTACAGTAAACACACACACACACACACACACACACACACACACACACACACATATATATATATATATATATATATATATATATATATATATATATATATATATATATGTGTGTGTGTGTGTATGTGTGTGTAATATAATATAATATAATATAATATAATATAATATAATATAATATAATATAATATAATATAATATAATATAATATAATATAATATAATATAATATAATATAATATAATATATATGCAAAGTTTAAAAATTTCCAATAACTACAAACTAAGCAGAGCGTGATCAATTCCGTCGACTATAATAAATAACTATTATAAATAAATAAATGTTGAAAAAATTATATAAGTTTGGTCTCATTATTACTGTACGATATTTTCCTTTTAAAAATATGACTTTATGCAGACACTAGTTACGTAATTCCTCAAAATGGTGCCTGCACTTTAATCAATACTCATTTCTTACATTTTATGAAATAAATAATTGATGACTATTTCATATATTAAAGGTAAAAATTAGTTTAATGACACTAATTCGTTTAGAGAGTCAGTCTTCTGCTATGTCCTTTCTCATTGATTAAATTACAGGAACTAATATCATGAATTTTCTAAAAGTCTTCATTACCATGTGACGCAATGTATCATCATATCGTACGAGTGCTTGAACAGAAGAACTGAAGTAGTTAAGCGTTTGAGTTTCAAGAAATATACTAACTAAAATTTTGGAAGATACATTCTTATTTGCACACATCTTCCCAGTCGGATCGCAATAAATAAACATTCTTTTATGTACCAGTATTTTTTTAAAGAATCAAGGAATTTATCCACTTTTTATTGAAAATAAGAGCATAAATACAAATTAATAAAATAATTCGCATATTTGTCAATTTACATTTCTAGTGCAATATGGAAATGTATTTATAGAAAATTGATTATATTTTAAGAAGAGAATTTTATGAAACATACAAATGTTGAAACATTCAGTGCATCTTGTGCCTATTCCAAATGATGAATCTGAACTAATAATGATATTGCTTGGAACTGCCTTTGGTTTTTCGGAATGATCTCTATATGCGGATGGATTGATATACTTCGAACTGTATGCTACAATGCACTTGGTACGTTTCCGGGATGATTCAAGACTTTCCTCCACAACAACTTCACAGTTCATGATAGATCCTATTAAAGGTACAATTCACAGTTCATGAAACAACCTAGTCAAAGGTACATCTCACAGTTACTGATACAGCCTAGTCAATGGTTCAATTCAGAGTTCATGATACAGCGAAGTCAAAGGTACAATTTAACCCTCGTTCAATAATTTTGAACAATTCAAGACAAAATTCTAATCTAATTATTCAGTAAACATCCCTTTTATATATATTTTAAAAAATCCCTAATATGGTTAAGACCAGTGTTAGTAAGCCATTAATTACAGATTCCTAACGCTTTCAACGGACGACTTGAGGTCATGTGATTTGAGATAAATCTTCATGTGGCACCGTCGAGATGCTACTGACTTTTGTGCGACCTTAACTATTTTTAGTTTGTTGCGTCTCAAATCAGAAATGACATTGTATCTATAATGAAAGTAAAGTTATGACGCAAAACACTATATTTATTCTTACAGCTCGTACAATATGATTTAACTGGTTAATAAAGACTTATATTACATGAAGAAAAGGACCAGATTCGGCTGGTTTGAATCTTTAAATTTTTACGAAAGTCATACTTAATAAAAAGTCAAAAGAATCACACTGCGTACGTTCTCTTTCGATGCTCAGCATAAAATGACATCATGATTTATACGTCACCACGTAATTTTCTGTCTGTTTAGTTTGTTTTATTTAGTCTCGTATGAAAAAGAACGCGCCAATTTCTTCACTGCCTTTTTTCTAAAAGATGTAAAAGGTAAACATGCAAATCAAGTCAGCCTAAACTCGTCGACTATTGATCAACAACGCTAAAATCTTGCTAAATAGGCCCGTGTAATATATTCGTTTACTTTGTTAAATCCCCAGATATTTAGAACATTTCTCCCTTTTCAACAATTGATATTGAGATGCATTTTCCGCCTAAACTCTCATCTTTCAATTGACTACGGGACACAAAATAACAGACGCGAGGTTTGAAGGTGAACAATATAATTTTTATACACATGGAACATGTAATATTTGTATATCAATGAAACTTTTTATTATATCAAAAATCTCTTCATGTGACATACGTGTGTACTGTCGATGTTTCCTATATTCGTACGGTTATGAACAAAAACAATACTAATAATAGAGCATTGCACAAATTATATTTCAAAGAGCAACTGTTTTTCCAAATTGATATAACATTTGGCACGGATAACAATTTTTTAGACTAGAACTTCCTGTGTGATAGCTCATAGTTAACTCGGTTTAGATTTGACGAGCCATATGATTTCAATTAGAATGTTTACAGTGTTTCTACCTAAAGTATGTAATCTCCCGTACAATGGATGATGACTTGTACGCAACAGAAAATCTAGCATTCCAGTTATGCGTGTGAACAGATGATTGCTTGGTGCAGAAATTATACTATATGTAGATTAAAGATGATGCTGAGTATAGCATTTCTCCTCATGACGTCGCATACTGATGTCATTAAGTTATGCAAATGAACATCGCATCCGAATGTATTATTTCAAAAGAATTTCACTTCACTTTACTATTATGTGGTTTGGTCAAATAAAACCAGTGGTTGTTGTGAACAGACTCTAACAGTTGTACGCATGACAATGATATGTATTAAACTCGTGGAATAATGGCAATGTTTTTTTGTTCGACAAGATTCGCAAAAGTCTTGTTTGATAAATTTCATTTCAAGTGAACCTTAATTAAATACAAAAGAATGACTTTGTATTTCTTGTCCAAATAACAAATTTGTTTTCTTCATGCATCATTTGCTCTCAGAGGCATTGACTGATTAGATACGTAAAGGAAATCTTTCCACATTTCGTGTATTCCTGATACGCATCGTAAAATAGCAACAACACTACATCATTATGTGAGGAAGGTATCTGTGTCTGGCAAATGACCATTAATTAATATATTTGTATGACGTTACTTTGGAAGGTCAGTAATGATTTTTGTTCAAATAATTTCAAACAACAATACATTGTATCAATAAACCGAAGTATAGGGAAACATTTCGTGTTTATGTAAAATATCGGTTTAGTTTTTACAAAATTAATTCTCTTAAAGTTCAAAATCTGTCTAAGGAAAATGATTTTGATAAAGTGTACTTTTAATAACTATAATTATAACAATACTTATTTTAATAAAATCTTTTATGTTGAAAACAAAATTTGAAACAAATCATCTTTCTTTATATAAGTTCTTCTTGCTTCGTGTATGTGTCAAGTTCTTTCTTTGTTTGTCCTTGGAACGATTATAGCTGACAACATAGTATCCAGTTAATACACAATTTTTCACTGAACCACAAGCATACAACTTCCAGGCCAAGTACTACTTATGGAAATTGTTTCTATGTCAATAACTAAATTTGGTACGGTCTCTTTACTCCGCAACACAAGATTTGAGAATAACGGGACACTCTAGAAATGTCTTGAAACCTCGTCCTTTGGCAAAAGTATATATAAAGAAAGCAGTATATAATACTTGCAATCTAATCTTCTGAAGATATTCATCAAAATGTTTAATTTTCTTGAAGTGTCTATTTAATGTATAACTCCACATTTTAAAACAAAGGAATATTCGCTCCTTCATCATTACATATTTCACATCATATTTTAGCCCTCTTTTAAAAAGCAAAGTTATTTACAGATAGTAATAGAAGAAGAATAAGACGTGAGGTGACACCGATTATTAAAAATATGACAAATATAAACAAAAAAATCATTGAGCCACTGGCGTAAGTTGAAATAAGAATTTTATCATCAAGTACTAAATTAGTGATCAGAACAGTTTTGTTTAATTCTTTGCAGCCTAACTATTCCACGTTTCTCTTTTGGCTAGTTTCTCATTGCGATTCCAGACAAATATGCTGATAGCGGACTTCGATTTCCAGGAGTATGTATTCCAACTGAAAAGCAGATTTACATGACAAAGCATGTCTTGATGAACTTATCCTGACACCCACCCTCAATATATTGTGAACAAATTGAAATGTTGTTAAATTTGTCTGTGAGTCGTGTATTATATGACACCTGACACCTGTGAAATGGTTTGATTCCGTTACTAAATGATGGCTGTGAATGTCAATACCAACGCGAAATTCGTATAGCATGTAATTGACGCCCATGTAATTAGAATGCTTAAGTTATTCTTAAGCTTCAATCATGCTTCTCTCTGTATTAGAGCTATTTCTTCCTTTTCCGTTCAATACAACATTTCTCATTAATGTTTTATAACAACTCATCAAGCATAGAACAAACATAAGTTCAAACATTACTTCTTGGCCTTTGATCTTCTATTTCACTCTACTCCTAGTTGTAAAATCTAATGTTTTACACATTTCGCATGTATTAAAATGAGTCTTCTATTACTGTTCTGATACCCACAACTTCTAGTCCTGATAGAGATTCCTGTACCAGACCTTTGGGAGCGTATAAAACACATCAATGTTTTCGTTTTTTTTTTTTTTTTTTTGTATATTCTATTAAACATTCTATTTTATAGGAAAGTAAACTAATCGCTTTGTTTTCACATAATGGTTATTCTGTGCATCATTCATTTCATTATTAATGTAATATATCGTTTATCGTAAAACTAGGGCACATTAGTGCATGCTGCTATTTACTTGACAATAGGATTATATTTGGATGTACGATTTTCAGTATGTACTGGAATCAAGATGGACTTGATAAGATCTTAAACCTTCTCGTTTATGTCTGCTGATGTATGAGTAATTTCCACCATTAAAATTTAGACGAGAATTTTGGGGTATATAAATGCTGAAAACAGTTTCAATATTGCCCATTCTCGGTAATAGTTAAGTGTGTAGATAACGTTCATCGTTTTAAATAACTTTCAGACGTCACTAGCCGATATAAGTATCAATCGCATCGGGGATGCCTTCAATTTAAATTCATAAATTCGTTAACGTTTTTCTAACTCGACGGACGTTTGAAAAGTTACATTATTGGATACATTGTCCAAGAAACTCTCCATCGGCCATCAAATCATGTGCAAATTCACACCAGTTTAATTTGACATGCTTGAAGTTTTTTATTTCAACAAGACTTGATCTGAGACTACAATTGTAAGGATTGTCTTTTGAAAACAAAAAATATATATCAAAATTGTTAATTTTTCCCGTTAGCCTTATGGAAATATGGTGATAGAATATCTCTCAAGACTCTAAATGTACATCGCAAGATAGCCTGGCATTATGACGTTATATTGGTATGGAACTATCTTAATAATTAATATTCACGATTTCCATGACATTTTTGTTAACTCCAGTCATTTAACAAATTACCAAGTTTTGTATGTTTCACGCTTTTGTATTCTGGCTGAAATCTATTCTTTTAACGAAAAAGAAATTCTTTCCCTCCAGTTTTCTTCACTGACTTTTGAAATCACAAGTTCAACAGAAAGCATCATCCACAAATATCACTCATACTTGATTGTTTTCTTGACAGTATTCATCGGACGTGTACAAAATTTTTTTCTTCTATGTTCTGTTATTTCCACTCTGGTCTGTGCACTAAATGCTATATCGCTCTGCATAAAATACGTCATAGTCATGTATCCTAACAACTATTAAATCCTACTGTAGACTTGTATGGGATACTAATGCGACTAACTCAAATGATGTGATGTGCTCTTGTGGAACTGATTGTCTATTGCAAATTTATTATACATGTATTGGCTTTGATTGCATACACTTTAATCATTGTTTTTTGTTTTGTTTTGTGTTGAACCGCCATTTTTGTAAACTCGGTGACACCATAATGGTTTAGTATCGAAACTGAAGACAGCAGAGTGTTATTAGTATTATCATGTTTGTTAGGTAAATGTACAGGACAGGTTCTCCATTTCGTATCAGTTGATAGACGCAAAAAGCCAATGTTATTGCAGTTCGGTTTTTTTAAAACTTATATTATAGCTTTATAGAATTATTTGCTTATTTTGCTTATTGAACATATTGAACATAATGAGTTTCTAGAATGTGATAAATGTACAGACACAGCGCATTAGAGAAATGGATCGCGTTATAACCAGCGTGATATGCGAATTTATGCTGATTTCTAAATCAGAGGAGAAAAAAGAAAGTACATCCCAAAACATAATCGCAGATAATTAAATGGTACAGATGAAAACATGATAACCTGACAATAACATAGATATTTCTTAGGAAACAAAAATATATTTTGTTACGAAACAATATATCAGAGATATCCTTGAAAAGTATGACATTGGTTCAATTTGCATCTACAAATCTAACGGGAGAAAAAAACAATGAGAGCATGTCTATCAGATTGTAAACAAGATAAGTAATGAATATAGTATAAATGAAATTATTAGGACATTAATACGTTTTACATATTTCACTTATAGATCTATACAACTACCTATGTAAGATTTTTTCATGTACAATTTTAATGCATATGTTAAACGCACTGTTACAAATAGTTACCACAAAATTAACCAAATTAGTAAATATGTAAAGTGTTTTACACTAAATAAAGTCAAATTCAAATCAAGGTGTGCAGATTTTGCAGATAACGTTTTTCAGATATTGAATTACGTATCGAATAGTAACAGAAATTAAATTTTAAAACATACATGGTATAACGCCGTATTTTGACGAGGTCCATGCGTGCCCTGACGAGGCGTATCTAATATACAGGTAGTTTTAAAAAAAACCAGCTCAAAACCCTTAAACGGGAAGTGGAAAAGCAACAATGAAAACAAAGGTGCAAAACAATTGTATGAAATCAACCAGATTGCAATGGTATTACAATAGAAGCAGTTTGACCAAAAAAATGTGTGTGTGTGTGAGAGAGAGAGAGAGAGAGAGAGAGAGAGAGAGAGAGAGAGAGAGAGAGAGAGAGAGAGAGAGAGAGATGAATACATAATTATTTATGAATGTGGAAAAAGCAAATAGTATAAATTCTTCTTTTTGATGAGAATTTCTGAATAACTTTTACTTTCATTTAACTCGATTTTGTTGCTGATTATCAAAATGTCTGAATGTTTGATCATTAAATCATCTGCTATATTTACAGTATCACCGTATTTCAGCATTGAATACGTCTTCATCAACATTATGATCTCATAAAAATCATTACCAAAGTGACGTGGGTGGCCCTCTGTAATTTCTTTGTTAATTTCCATCGCAATAATTCGTTATTGATAAACGACGGCAGAACGTCAGAGCTGAATTACAGGTCATCAATTTGGACAAAGTCCAACTCGACAAATATTGGGAACTAAGTCACATATGGCAGCCACTTGATAGAGAAATCGAGGACTACATAAAGGACTTGAAAATAGCAAAATACCACTCGATCACACAAAGAAATATCTGGAAACACTATCGCTGAAAAAATAGTTCAAATGTATGCACTGGAAATAAACATAGAAAGCATATAAAATATTTACATGTGCTAGAGCTTTTAAATTTAGAATCATTGTTATATGTTTAATTTACAATGAAACATTATTTATTAGCATATTTCAGGGCCGGACCTAAGTTTTTAATAGGGCGGGGGCCCGAACTTGTTATTGGGTTAAGCGAAGGCGCAAAGCGCCGAGCCTTCTAGGGGGGTCCGGGGGCATGGCCCCTCCCCCCCGAATTTTTTTTTTTCAAGGATGCACAATGGTGCAATCTTTTGCTATCTGAACCTTGAAAAAGGGATCTAACAAAAGTGACTAAAAACTGCAATGTTTTAAAAACACTAAAAAAATATTTAAAAAGAATAAATAAAATAAAAAATTAAAAATTCGGAACCCTGGGCCCCTATAGCAGGTCCGGCCCTGTATTTCTTCTGATGGGTAATAATGAACTGGATGACGATTATATGACATCATTATGTCATAAGATGCTTACCTGGAGGTTTTTAATCGCATTATCGATGCATTTATCTGCGCTGAACACTTTATTCATAACATTCAGATATTATTGTAATAACTAAAAAGGTAAATAAAGCATCTGATGAAAATTTTTAATAAATTCTTAAGTGAAAAAATGTATACTGGTTGCATTACGTATGATGCGTTTGTGCCGTTAATACAATTGATAACAAAGAACAGGCAATGCTCTGTTAGGTCGTGACAGGTTCATTGTGCTGAAACATTTCTTCCCTGATAAAGTCGGCCATCTTAAGTGATTCGCCTTTGTTATATATATTTATATATAAACCTGATAAGGTTATTTTATACAAGCCCAAGTATCACTGTAACGTTAAACTTTTCCGATCACATGAATTGAAAATATTAACAGTTCACTTTTACCAAAAGACCATAAAGAACCGATAGCACCACATAATACTGCAAGCACACAGCTTGTAATAGATAAAAAGATTCGCATGTAATAGCTCAAGCAGTAAGATCTATTATCTGATAAGAGATGCTTAAACTTTTTTAGATGGCAATGGTGTTTCTCTCTTTAAGGCACATACAATGTCAAAACCTTAACAACCTGTTTGAGACCAAGTAAACAAACATTTCTAAAGAAAAGCACCACAGCCCGTATGAAGATCAACGAGATTAAAGAATATGTGTTTTACGTTGGTTTTAAAATCATAATTGGCATAGTTTTGCTTTCAAACAAATGGCGATTAAAACCAAGCAAAAATATAATAAACTCTGATTACAATCCAGCGTTTCTATCAAACATGGACATTTAATAAGTTTGTTTACCGGATAAGTTTGTTAAAACTCGCGAGGAAAATAGAAAATAAATGTTAGAATATAAACTATATTTTATATTGCATATTGCTAAATACTTAATTGTAATTGCAAAGATGTTTTTATATTATTTTCAACACATATTACACTGCAATAAATGTCCGGATTGTAAACAAACATACATACATACATACATACATACATACATACATACATACATACATACATACATACATACATACATACATACATACATACATACATACATACATACATATACATGGGGCCTAAGTTAAGTCGTGCCATGACTAATAAAAATTGCAGCAGCCTCGCTAGGTGCTCAGCATTAAGAGGTTTTTGTTGTCACTGGTCGGCATGTTGTCGGAATAATGTAATTAGGTGGGAGAGACTGCTACTTGTCTTTTGTCTACGGCATTATGTCCCAGTGCTCACCATCGCTATAAATTGCCACGGTGCAGATATCGCAGTGATATGATTGAACAATTGTTTGAGCTACTTTAAAAATCTAAATCGCACACACACACACACACACACACACACACACACACACACACACACATCCAGTTTACTCTAGAGAGTTTTTGGTTATCTCGTTAAAAATGTATATGTTCAAAATGAAATGTCACGTAGGTTGACGTCTTCACGAGTCTAATCTTTACGTCTGCTCCTAATTTCACTAAATAGAGTTGCTGAATTGTTTTAAAGATGGTCAGTATCACTGAAAATTTTTTAAATCTCGATTGTTCAAAAATTAATCTAATTTATATTCCGTGAATTTAGTCTTTGATTCTTTTACTGTTTATTCTGCTTAAATTCTGACAAATCATGCATTTGTTTTGTTGTTTTTTTTTTCTTGGAAGACATTAAAAGTGTTCGTGATATTAATCTCTGTTTTGTTACTTTCTTTTCCGTAAAAAGGTCTTTATTTTGCTTGATTTAACAAACAATACCATTTATATTCATTTTTGTATAATTTAACACAATTATTGCAAGATATATTCAACGATTGTTTGCACTTTTATCTACATTGCTAATATATGTACATAATTTACGTTATTAATTTTGTATACCGTTAATTAGAATTCAAGTATAAATCATCTTATGATTTGAACTTGTGCACTGCATCACTGTTTCTGTTTCCTGTGGCATCGAGCCAACGTGCAAATCAATTTAAGATTGTAACTTGTATATTGCTTTATTTTTAACGTTTAATGTGACGTACTATGCAATACGACAGTGATTTATCATTTTTATTTGTTCATCACGGTACTGTTGTATGCTGTGATATATTCCGTACTACAAAACTTTTAACCCGCACCAATTATTTCAGGTACCACCCTTGTTTTACGATTTGTACCTACGTATATTCACGTTTTGTATATAAAACATACCCTGTTCCACATATCGGTAAACTGAGCCTCAAAATAAAATCACCAATGGAAGGTACACATAACAGCATAATTGCACCTGCCGACACTTAAAGAGTTGTCTTCCTCTGTAACCATTAATTATGATTGCAAAAAATAATTTTATTGGTTCATTATTAACTTGCTGGTACAAAATTATTTTTGAATTTTTTTCAACTACTACTACTACTCTCTCTGTCTCTCTCACTGTCTCTCTGTCTGTGCTCTCTGCTCTCTTTCTATCTCTCTGTCTCTCTCTCTCTCTCTCGTATTCGCTACGTTTCTAGTTGCTTATTTGCTTTGATTCAGGTCTTTATCCAAACTTTTATCATTCCAGTCCACGAGTAATTTAGCTCGGTAAAAGCGGTTCTGCTTTTTAAATATTTATTGTAAAGACGGCTACAAACGCTGGTGACAGTGATAGCTAACCTAGTTATTGGCTCCTCCTAACACAAATAAAACGCACAGTACTAGTTCGCTTTGCTTCTACTGATCTAATAACAAGATGCTTCTCTTTGACATTAGTTTCAAGGCGGCCCGTGTACGAGGCTTTTTGGAAAATGTGGTAAACAGAAGCCGGTGAGTTCTTATGGGCAGTAGTCTAAATCGCAACAATATATAACCCATTTGCTTTTTGCAAAAAAATCTTGCTTTTTATGTACTTTACTGCTCATTTAAGCTATACTTTTACAAACTTGTACATACTACTGTATCATTTTGATACAAACTATGGCTTGGTTATTATTTGTTGAATTTTACAAGCGCCGCTACTGACGCTCTTTTCTTTTCTTTTTTACTTCGTATGGTCTGCATGGTTATAAAGCATGTTTTAGTAGCCTAGGTAAAAATGCAGTCTTAATTTATAATCTACGACCGACTTTTTACTTTTTTATGACAGTTCTCTATCATTCTAGACCTCAGACAGGAAGCTTTTTACAAGCGCTTTAGTAGAAATATTAAATAATGCAAGGCACATGTAAACGTTGTGGAAACGATACAATTTTGTGGAAGCGATAAAGTTAGGATTTTAAGGTTCAGCTTCTAAGGGCACTGAAAATTATTAGTGAACAAGTACATTCTCCAAATCATTTCATGTGCTATTATCTCTCTTCCAGGGATGTATTTCAATTATTTCAAGGGGAGGGGGGCAAACCTTGATTCGGGGTGTGGGTGAAGGCCACGTATATAGGCTACAGCAATTTTACAGCACATGCCAATACAGCCAAACGTTCCCCCCACACAAAAAAAAAAAAAAAATTAAAAAAAAAGCGTCTCTGCTCTCTGTCTGTGTTAAAGGACGTGTTTTGGTCAATTTATCGTTATTTCGAGTGTGATATAAACTAAAAAGAACAGGAATTGATATTAAATGGTTTTTATTATGCCAGCTGGCTTGTTGGTTTCACGCCACTTACAGACCATCTGATATCTTTAAATTCTTGCTTGCTTGAGCCACTCGGCTTTATCGTCCAGGTGTACCCATTAATATTGATGTATATATGATAGTCACTCGGCTTTACCATTCAGGTGAATAATGTACTATTTTTAGTGATAGTCATAATAGGAAGCCGTATACAAACACAGCTCTCGCTTTTAAAGATGCAGGTTATCTAACTAAGACGTTTTCTACATGTCGTGAGTTTCCAGTTAGCTGTGATTTACTCCTACAGTCAAGTTTGTAACCGGAAGGCGATTTTATTGAGTGTTATCGGATTCTTTCCCGAACTGAATACGATGCGTTTATCAGACTTTTTAGCAGTTTATTTTAACTCAACTATAAATGAATCTTAAACTTATTAGCATTTGATTATGGATCGCTTTATGAAACAAATGCGAGGATATTAGGTAAATACCTATATTACTATTGCAATTTAGGTTATCCGTATAACATTGGCGAGGTAAATTGTGTAGGAGCTGCTTTATCATTTATGCGTTTATACCGCTAACTATACTGTTTATCTCGTGTTGTTGTTGGAGATGGATCTCCGGTAGTGACTGAGAAAACACATACATATTTTGTTTTAACATATTTGGTACACTGAATGCTGCTGCAGATAACACCATACCAAAGGATGTAGTTTGCACGTGGCACAGCCGTTATTCATTACGAAACAGCATGTTGAGGAAGCTTCAGTTTGTTTACCTTTGAGTCATAAGGTACCCGTTACAGTTAAAGTAGGCGCAATGCATCATGCAATGTGATGGTGAGCTGATGATTAACCTCATGCTTCGCTCTTGAGAAAAGAGCAAGAACTTTGTTGTCCTAGTGGTTCCACTATTTCTGTCATTTCCGGTTCGGATGATACTAATCAAACCACATTTATGCTGAGTTTCCAGAGAGACTTTATATGTCTCTTCGCGTGTTTCTGCTTTCTCACGTGCTATAATTTGTTTTTCTTGCCGCGTCATCAAAACAAACTGAAGTTTATGCCTTGTGCGATGCAACCTTAATCTCGTTCATGGCCGTATATTTTTCAGTTTTATCCAGGGTAAATTTCAATTTTCCTTGGAGTTGGCGTTGTCATGAAGTGCCGTATGCATGTGGTCCAAATTTTATTGATTTATGTCTTGGTTAAGAAACGGATTTCGTCGTGCTTTCCATCTTTCATGATGACTTATCGGCTGATACCATTCCGATCATTAGAAACTAACCAGCAGCCCAAATTTAAATCTTTAATGCATCACCAACTGGGACAGCAATAATGTTTGTCGAAAATAGTCAAATTTCCTCTACACACATATCCAGAAACTGGCAGGATTGACATTCAAGGCCAGTCGTCTATATATCTTTCAGAAATGTCGCTTCGTTCGCTAGGAACTACATATTGTGCCTGAAGATACTCAGCTACCACCCTTCAATGTCACATTCCATCGTTTTGCTGGACCAAATCAATGAGTTCACTTAGTTGCTCAGCGGCACCCATGGCCACAGTGATTTGTTACTGTTCCTGCTGCGTGGTACTGGCCATATCTCCGAAGTGTGATGCCGTCTGAGGAGATCTATTGTTTAGTGTTCAGCGGACTCAGGCTCGTATTTGTGATTTAATATCGTAGCCGCTACGGATGGCGAATCTTTTCCCTCTTGCAGACACCCTGGTTAGAAGCTGTGCCAAATGTCATCCTTCACTATTTTGGCCTTTGTCAGCTTCTTGCATGGTGTTGGTTTTTAAGAGGAGCCGACGCACCAGGTAAATGACTGACCCGCACAATCATCAAATTTGCCAATGACCATCTAGCGGGTGACAACGTGAGCATTAACACGTGTCGTAGAAGCTGAAATCTTCAGCCATGTTGCGGTTTTTGTGTATTTAATTTGTATTGCTTGCCTGATTTGTTTTCTCAGTGATTATATATTATATATAATTGCATTTTGAACTTGACTTGTCCAAATATAAAGTTCTCTGTGTAACTGACTAGGGTCACTGGTGTTATTTTGATTTTGGTAAACAAATAATACATAGTTAATATTTCTCTGTGAAAGTAGATTAAATATTAGCGTAATTATCAGTGGAAATAAACATGCTTTCTTTAGTTATGGGTCTAGGATAATGGCATTCTCCATTGATAAACATGTTGTACCTGCTGTTTACTACAAGCTTATTTTTATAATATTAGTAACATATTGGTCTTGCTGATAAACCAAAATAGTCCAGCATAGAAAGTGGCAGAGTATTTCCAAAATATGGTAATTACAGCCTAGGTCAAATAGAGCGGTTTATAATCTTGTTTACATGAAAAATTGCTGATTCTTGAATTTATCATCTATAGCAGAATCATGTATATTCGTTTGTTCATTGTTTGATATGGGTGGAATTGTATATTTAAAAAGTTGTACTCATTGCATATACAAATTGCTCCTGAATAATATTCTTGGACACAGACATTAATTTTCAGATTTTAGTGAATTCAGACAAGGGTAGCATGGATTTCATTATTGTCCTTAAAGACTGTTACACTTCGGGTCACTAGTACATTCAAGGCTACAGGCTAATCAATGCCTACAGCGATGGCTCTTTTTTCAAACACCCCTGGAATGTAATTAAAATCTTTAATTAGGACTGGTAATAGAACTTTCTGGACTATTTGGTATTTAAGTCTCAATGCTATAACTTCTTTTTAAATTTCACTTTCTATTCAAGGAAAATAAATTATTTGTTGACTGTGGCACCACTTTTATGTCGGTCTCCGAGCATAGTAGAATAGCATTGATATGGCTGTCGTATATATCCCACATGAGGATCTTCCTGAGGTCGAGGATTACGTGCCCTGTAAGATTAAGCTGTCTAATTTGAGACTGGCCTTTGTGGAATGAATGACTACAAGGCTGCCACTAAATATTTTACGCGATTGAAACGCCGCGTGAGCAATCAATCAACTCATCGTGTCTTCCTCACCGTTAAGCTTCTAGATATCCATCCGAATCCGCTTCCTTCGCCTCTCTATGGTCTTTTCAAAGTTGTAGTTGTTCAGAAGTTTGATCAAAGACCTCTTCAACAGTCTATGTACCACACTATGCTGACCTGTGTTGAACTGTACATGCAGAGACTGCGGTAGTGAACTACCTAACGCTCCTGTTCTTTGCAGGTTTAGAATGAGTTTTGTACTTGAGTGTTTCTTCACCAAGTTTGCACTCGCTCAGCCAATCCGGTTGAACATTCATCGCCTCATTAGCCAGCGGACAGTCCCTATGTGATTCATTAGGCTTCTCCAGATAGTCAATGTTAACTTCAAGAATGTAGTCATTCACCTGCAACATACATGATAATTTATTCGAGTGCAAGATGGTAAAATCATTTAAATCCGTCAGTTGCCCGATTATTGATCATCGATAAGCATTAGCCCAAGTATTAATCAAGATTTGTTGTCTAGCTGCTATGATATTATGGCATGCCCTCATGTAAGGACAAGCTATGTGATGTTCCGCTTATACAACGTCAGGTCGGTCCTGGGTTGGTCTTCCAGTAGGAGGTTGTGGCTGAAGTCATAAGGGTTTATTGGGCGTGTACACCAGATAGCTCAGATTCATTATCCAAACATGGCTGTAATTTTCCGATGTTTCTCCTTCACCTTAGGCGAAAGTGTGGTTGTGACTCTTAAACTTGTCAATAATACAAACTTTTACAGGAAAGTCGTCGTTTGTAACGTCGATCCGACCATGTACTGGCAGTATTTGCCTGGCTGGTCAATGTGTTTATAGTCTGTTTGATATAGAGCTGATGGAATATCCATCTCGAAACGGTCATTGTTTTCACGTTTATAACAGCCTTTCATGGTATTCGCTTTGATGTTAGCTGTTAATCCGACAGGGATGGAACTGAGACACTCTAAGATCAAGCACTCAGCAGCGAATAAATACCCATCCAGACCTGTCACACATATACTATGTGATGTTCCTTTTGCTCATTCTCGTCGTTCCGCAGCACTATTATGGAAACGGTACGAAAGCAGAGGCGCCACTTTTGTGGTTGCCATCTGAACTTCTTTATCATAAACGTTTTCTAGGTTAGGCATGCTAAACTTTTGACCATCAAACTTCCTGAGCTCCCTCGAGTTGATATACTGTACGCTAGGCTCCACGGCATAAATAAATACCAAGTTGTCGGCTTTCAGCTCATCACTATCAGGCAGGATGTCGCGATAGTTCGCACACACCTGACCCATAAGGCATTGGCTAAGGTTGTACCTTCCCGACGGGCGATGAAACTCTCCGTGCGTAAAATACGCGTACCCCCCCCCCCCCGTACGAGTGCAGGAAATGGTTTAAGAGCCCTGTTCGCATATAGTGCGATCAACGCGTCTATTCACGTAGTTATCTGTCCTTTCTAAAGCAACCCAATGTGATATCAGAAATAGAGCTTCGCTGTGTCAAATTTTATAAATATAAGCATAAAATCTTTATTATATTTAGTTAGTTAATCTTTTCAGCATTAATTCCTGTTATATAAAGGTATTTTATTTTGTTGTGTTTACATTAGGCTATATATCTATAATCCCTATTAGCAAATTGTTTTTTCCCCATCTTGACCGAAGTTCAGAAGCAACTTAATTAAAACATGTCCTTGTTCTGTTTGACCGCATGATTATCATCAATTCAACCCACACATATAATGTGAATCTGTCCATGTTACGGTACCACACTTTCACAATGAGTAAACTCTACATCTTTAAACTCATTCACCAACAAGGTTTTTAACAAAAACCTCATTAGGTCTTACTTTTTGCCAAGCGCAATTTTTTTGCCCTGAAACACCGTGCCTGTGAGAAGTGATATATATCTTTCTCCATATATTTAAATAGGCAACCCAGCTCCACAGCAATCAGACGGTTCAATACATTTTTTCATTGCTGCTATGAGATGTAAACGCATTGCTTTCAACTCAGTAAGCGTTCGATTAGCAAGCATTAATAACATCGCCTTGCTGATCTACTGACAGTTCCCTGCTGAGACTCAGAAAATATACCCAAAGAAAAACCTCACATTTCGATAACCTGCTTCATTAAATTATGTTTGTAAAGCCAAGTGGCATTCTATTCGAATTATAGGCATAACATAATAACATTATATTCTTGAATGATACATTCAAATAGTTCAATGGGGCTGATCTGTATGGAACGAGAGAATATTTTAAAGATCCCGGATAGCCCCGGCCCCATGTTGGCTTGAGATGCGGGGTCTTAGGCGAAATCATCAATCCACATGTAACAAAATAATCCCGTAGCATGTACTAGAGTAGGTTTCGTATATTTATGAAAGATGCTTCTTAATAGGTTTTCACACTTTTTCGCTCCAAGTTTATATTTATCAACTTGCCTACATACTTAAAGCGCTCACCGTTACAGATCACTGCCATCTCATATTTGCGTGGGTTCGAGCCTCGGGTTCGGCCAATGTGGGTATGTGAAAAAGCTTGCCAGTAGCTTCTCATGGGGTTGTGGTTCTTTCCGGAGTTTTCCCGGGTTTTTCCTTCACCATTTATACTGGCCGTCATGTATAGCCTATATTGTGCAGATACATAGCGTTAAAACCTACAACAAAAACAAGAACCTACTTACCGCTTTTCCACGCACGCACGCACGCACGCACGCACGCACGCACGCACGCACACACACACACACACACACACACACACACACACACACACACACACACATACATACATACATACATACATACATACATACATACATACATACATACATACATACATACATACATACATACATACACGTATAACTTTCAAAATAAAGACGATTTAACCATGTTTAGAAATGAGAGCTATATTTTCTGTTTCTGTAATATGTAACAACACACCACCATGTCTTATTTAATGCTGCATAACAGATGGTCATCATACTCTTTCCAATGCAAAACTTCCGATACAGTTCTAGAATGAAATGCAGTGATGCACATTTTATAACGGTTGTTTTACAATAATATCAACAGGCAGGATCCCGATACCAAAATGAACATATATCAAGAATTGTTTGAGTCCCACTTAAATAGGATATTTTTGGAATTGTATATAGCTCAACGATGTGACTAACATGGTATCATGAAATTATTTAACTTTCCATCAAGTTAACAATAAACGTGTTTACTATCATGTTACATCATTAAAAGTGCAACATTTTCTTAAAGCCATAAGTGTAAAAAAATTAAGTCACGCCTTCAAAATGTATGAGATAGCTTGTAAGACTCCCGCAAAACAAAAAACATGTCAAACAATAAGTGTTTTAACTGACGAAAGAAATATGCAAAACTGGTCAGATTTATAATAAGATTACTTTAAATGCGAAGCTAACACCAAAACCCTACGAACGCTTTTAAAATACTCTACCATCTTTACGAACTGTAAACTTTCATTTAAATTGTACACAAAATGCATTGAAAACGGACTTGTGTGTCCTTGAATACAATCCAGTCAAAAAATGGTTTGGCTTTTGGGGATTTAAGTGTTTTACGGCACGGCAATTCTTTCACAGTGATAATGTGCGAAGGCAAACGCCTTTCACAGGGATATACCACATTATCCTGGCTGGGCTGATTTAATAATGAAAATCGAACCTTCTCCCTTGCTGACACGAGCCCAAAACCTTAACCATTGTGCCACTGCGGATTCGGCAAACAAAATACAAACAAACAAACAAAAAAATACAAATAAGCAAAGTTTTAAGATAAGGAAGACTTCTAACTGATGATTCATTGAATAAAATTCACGAAAATGGATGGATATGACGGTTCGACTGTAAAACGCATTTATGTCTACATTTTCGATTGCCTTATTTGAAAGGCTTTTTCGGACTTCAAAAACAGATATTTTGGTTTCAGCTGTTACAACTACAACTACAACAGCAATAACAATAATAATATTTAAATTTGGTTGTTAAAATTAAAGGAAGTGTCGCTTTCTATGAGTGTATAGGGTATATTATGAATTGGCACATATATGGTCACAAACTGAATCTCTGTTGATGACTCCATCTATTAAGCAGAAGACGCGCAATTGTACGAACGAAAATGCGTCATTATCAAAATTAATTTCAAATAGAATATTGCTTTTCTTCCATTTGAGAGATGATGCGATCGATGCTGCAGCACCTTCTACCAATGTTTAACCACTTTCTGTCCGATTTTCCGAAACGGTATGCTCAATGTGATAATTTCTTTGTGTGTACTTTTTACTTATAAAAAACATAATATCACAATTATAGCTTGTGAGACAAAAATTGGTTTTAAACAAAAAGCTACATTCTTCATTTCACTCTTCCAAGATGAAACGGCAAATAAAAGGTTATCGGTAAAAACTACCCACAGCATTTATATTTGATCTCGATGGAAACGTTTTGTATTTTATTAGTTATTGATTGTAATGTGGTGTAAACCTGAATTCTCCTTGTTTCAATAATACGAACACGCAATAATGGAAGAGCACTTACTGCACTCAACACACATAAAGGTAATGGCGGGTTTTCCATCTACCTTTTTAATGTAATGGGACTCGCATTCAAAATCGATTATTACAATTGACATCCCATACAATGAATATTGATTTTTAGCAATGAAATTAATACACAATATTCTTTTTTGACGTAAAACTCTCACTCCTTTAATATGAATAAATTTAAAGGTCGACTCGTTTATTTCTTTATCTATTAGCCAAATTTAAAACAAGTAAATAATATACAAAAGTTAGTATAAATGTGTGATACTTCTAAAGTGGCATATCATGTCTATATCTACTTTTATAAACAGCATGAGGATAAGGTAAGGTTGACACATGAGAAATGCTCTGATTCTCTCTTTTCAATAATGGTAGACGGTTTTCTGAAGCAGGTGATTAAGGAGCAATCGGCGCCAAGGCATATTACATAAGCCCGATGTCTTCAATATTTGTGCACGTTAATAACAAGTCACATAAAGCCCAAAACCTACAAGAAAACAAATCTTTGGTATTGCGAACGTTTTAGACGCTTTATGTCATCAACAAAACAGCAAATAATATCCTACATTTTGTCATAAAATAGCATTCACTAACTATGGCTGAATAAACATAGAACAATTATGACATCCGTAGCTTATAACGGCTCGTTTGCTCCCTATCGTGCTTGGTCTCCATTGTGCTTTTATAGCAGTAGATTCTGTAGATTGTAACAAATTTCAGTACCATTTGAATTTAGTGGAACGCCCTTTTAACGAATTCGAATTAAATGCATTTTGGATATAACGAACTAAATTTATATATGAATTGGAATATATTCCATCCACTTAATTTTTATTTTTCCGATGAAGAAAAAAGGTGCCGTTTGGAGTTCGTCGGAAGAGAGTTCCACTGTAGTTTGATATTTAAAGCTGCATTTCCTTGTAAGAAATAATACGGTAGTATGATGGTACGATATAATTTCTTGACGCTCCTAATGATGCATCGCGAACAAATATTTTTTCCGAAATGTGTACCAGAGTCGCAAAGGTGGGGGGATTCGTGGAACTTTGTAATTGTTACTGCTTAAATAAATATGCAGATTATCAACAACAACAAAAATATATTGTCAGAGTTCAGAGTAGGACAGACAACTGGAAAAACACCAACCATTATTATGAATACAATGATCTGAAATACAAAGATTACGGAACGCGCGTGTGTGCATGTGTGTGTGCATGCGTGCGCGCGCACGTGTGTGTGTGTGTGTGTGTGTGTGTGTGATATTTTTCAGTCATATCGCAACGATGTCTACAGTGTGGCAGTTTATGGTAACGTCAAGCACTGAGACAACATACCACTTACATGTAGCATCATGCTCCAATCAGTGATATAATGTTGACATCAGGTCAACCAGTCCTAACACTAACCTCGTAACGCTGATTACCATGCGAGACGGTTGCTGATACCAATTATATCAATGTTTGGTATGACTAGGCCGTGGCTCGAACAAGCGACCTCCCGCATTGGAGGCTGACGCTCTAACCGCATAGTCCACAAAACGTTCTGTATTTTTGCTGTCCCTGAGTTGTTATCAGACGACGCAATGATGAGCGAGCCACTTTAGAAACAAAGCAATTGGATGTATATAATACCCATATGTGAATGCGATCTTGCTTATTCGTTTATGGTCATACTTTTCACATCAGTACCTGGATGATTCGTGTCGATTTTAGCGGTAATGACTATCATTTGATTTAATGAATTATGAGCCATATAGAACACACACGTCCTATCAGTTTGGCCTGTACCTTGTTAGGTGATGCAGCTTTAATGTTGTGTGAGAATTTAGCTTGACATGTAGGCGTTTATGTTTGCTTTTAGGACAAAAACATTTAATTCCAGCTGAACACCTGTTTTGATTTTAGTCCGTCAAATCTCCATTTGAACTAGCTGCAAAGTACCCCATGTCTTGTATTTCATCCTTCAATTTAATTTCTTTTCGAAATTCTCTTTCGAATTTTTTTTCCTCACTTTAAACTTATTAGTTCTGGCATCACAAAACACTTCCTAACATGCCCACAATATAATTATCTTCCTAATTATCTACAAACACATAGTTCACATACATTCATAGCTTGCCAAAATATAAATTTAACAAACGTTTCATATTTCTTAACTATAGAGTGATATATATATATATATATATATATATATATATATATATATATATATATATATATATATATATATATATATATATATATATATATATATATATATATATATATATATATATATCTTGGTTAAAGATTTTATTTTATTTTAAAATAATGTATTTCTTTGTGACTTGCAAAATTGCAAAGCACTCGATTTGAGTCATATTTTGTCCAGAAGATGCTTTGTAAACAATTAATCTCCTCTGTGTAAAAAAAATAGGTGTAGGGTTTAAATAATGACTGAAATTCAGGACAAAATCATTTTCAATTAATATGTCCTTTTCCGCTGATAAGGTGATGATCCATTGACTGTTTGCTCTACTAGTCATAGATTAGGGGAAAAACTTATTATAATTCATACTGTTCTTTGTATTTTGTCTGTCGAGCTTCCGTTCAGATATGTTTTCTATCGTTATTCCTCCTAATCTTCGTGAAGGATTGTCATGAGACCTTACAAATACATCCATGTCAAGGTCATGTTTAACCTAAATGAATGTGGTGCAGTCCTGATATCCAAAATAGCTGTCTCTGTAGTCATCTTGAAAATCTTGTTATTGCTGTCCCTTCTAAACCGATTTTGGTGTAGACATGGGATTTTCAATTGGACCAAAACAACAGATTTAGTTGATGTCTAGTTGAACCCAAATCTCGTTTACAACTACCTGTACTTCTCTAGAACTGATAGTGTCCTTAAAACGAAACTTTTGTCACTTGGACGTTAGGTTTAGGCAGGAAGATTTCTTACAAGATCAATGTAGTCCAAATGCAAATAAGAATGACAATTTTACCTGAGTTTCATTGTCATACTGTCCATTTTTTAAATCTTCTCCAAAAGTGATATTCGCAGTGACTTCGGTCTTTTACTAAACTTCGTACATACTCGGCTCTCAATAAAACTGCACCGATCTGACTTACAAAACTCCGCCATTGTAGTCAGATTGAAAATCCTGTTATAGCTATTTGTCCTACATACATGCATGGGGTTTATATTAAAAATTCTTTTTAAAATATCTATTTGTTCCTAAAAAAAAGAATGGTGATAATCATTGTGGCCATCTTAAAAATCACATTATCACTACTATTAATTGATGTCCGTATCAGCATGAGGTTTGTACGTAAAACACTTCTCACTTTATATATTTGATCATAAATGTAAACGATGCCATGGTTACCACCACCACCCAAAAATGTAATTTTTTAAAGTTGGAAGAAATCTCATAACATCTGCTTCTAAATTGGAGATCAAACCAACGTTTTATTTTTAAAAGACTCCTTTCTTGCAATATATATTTATTACTTTATTACGAAGATACTGATCTAATTTCCAAAATGGTTGCCTTGATGGACATCATGAAAATCTTGAAATGCCATCTCTTGAATGACATAGAGTTTTCACTTAGACATTATTGTAGCAATATATACCAAGCTTTTAATAAAATGGTTCTGTTCTGATCATGTAAATGATACCATAGCTTCTGTTTTAAAAAAATCTAGTTAATAATAATAATAATAATAATAATAATAATAATAATAATAATAATAATAATAATAGCAGTAATAGTAGTAGTAGTAGTAGTAGTAAAGAAAGGTATCTTCATGCAAGTTCTCGATCGATCAATCGATCGATCGAATAAAAGAGTTTGCAAATAAAGAGTCTTCTAAGACATTACTCAAATAAAATATGAAATGAGCTGAATTTACCTGCTTATGTAAAATATTTCTCATCCCTCAAATATGTGAGTTTTGAAACGAGTTAATAAACACGGTGATTTGTATAGACTTGTACATTTTGAAGCATTTCAATTACAAAATTTGTCGTCAGCAATTTGAAAATAATTTGAAAGTTACGTTCAATTTTATTGACTCGGACATCTTCAAAATCAAGCTGTAGAGGCTTGCAAGTATGATAAAACAAACAAGTATGAATGAATTTTATCAAAGCCTACTTGTGCACACATTTGGTCAATAGTTTGAATTATGCCACGCAAATAACTGGGCTGGAGTGAGGCAAATATTAAATATAGATTTGACAAACTTAGCATGTAAGTATATATCGGTGTTGTCTGTGACAAGGTAGTTGATTGTCCATCCATTATTTCAGGTTCAGAGACAAAAACCATGACAAAATTTTTTTACTCCACTTAACATTTGACATATATCTTGGAAACATGTTAACTCCAGCATACTAATATAGTTTTCTTTCCAATTTGGTATGTTCGAGCTTTTCAAGATCTTAATCTATTTTAGTTTTTATCTTATTTGCTTCACATGAGCTTTATTGTTATGTTTTAGTCTGGTTGGGCGGTAACATGTATCTCATGTTAACTCTACATATATATATATATATATATATATATATATTTGCTGTCGGCCTGTATGTCTTTGTTGCAATCAGTACTTATCTAGTTTATATATATATATATATATATATATATATATATATATATATATATATATATATATATATATATATATATATATATATATATATATATATATATATATATATATATATATATATATATATATATATATATATATATATATATTGCTATTTAGTATTACTCAAGAGAGAAATTACAAAATGTATTTCATCATTTAAAAATAATACCCTCGACGATCAGTGCCTAGAATCACTCCATTAGGCTGTTGAAGCAGATTTACTATTAAAAGAGTTAAATGTTTTTAACAGCTACAGGGAGGACCCATGCCGCGAATTATTTATACTGCACAATCTCAAACTGTCAAACACCTTCGCGAGTGTTAATTATTTTAAGCTTCAAGTAGTAATACCATATGGCTGACAATTTTTGCATCTGTGAACTTATTTATGCTTCTTTTATTTATAAAATTGCAGACAGACATAAAGGAACTATGCTTCTCTTATTTTCATCATATGGAGTTGATTCAGACTTGTTTTTAATCGAAATTTATAAGGTTAAAATCATCCTTCAGTGCAACACGCTCCTCCTCCCCCTTCTTAAATACACCTCAATGGTATCACGGGTGGCTTGTAAAAGATTACTTTTTTTAATATATATATATATATATATATATATATATATATATATATATATATATATATATATATATATATATATATATATATATATATATATCAGTGACTTTTAAGAGACTTTTATAATTGAGATGATCTACTGCTCTGCTCTGTCACAATAAATTACTTTTCTGACATTATGTAAATTATTTCATTTTCGCTCCTTTACAAAAGTATGATACATTCTAAGAAGATACTCGTGCTGTTCTTGTCTATATCAAATATGCTTTTATATATATATATATATATATATATATATATATATATATATATATATATATATATATATATATATATATATATATTATATTATATTATATATAAAATCTGAGAGCCACTAGACTTTTAGGGCACTGTCAAGAATTTATGTGAATTCAGCATTGTAACAAGCAACCCAACCCACCCCCACAAAAATAAAACCGGGAACAATACCAGCGCAGAGTACTTAACATTAATAAAAGTACGATTCATTTTAGTAAATGCTTTTAACGATAATGTTTGCAATTTTTTAGAGTCAGTGTTATCGGTCCACTACGACATAGTTTCCCTTAATAAAAGAAAATGAAAACTAAAATGTTAAGAAATGGTACTTTTTTTTAAAAAATTTATATTATTTATATTTTATTATTTATTTACTGTTTTATTATTTACTAACCTCTGACATAAGCTTTCCTTCAGGTTCGACAATTATAACGTGGAAATCATTTAAAGCCTGTAGTTCAGACTGTTTACAATTTAACTTTTCTATAAAGTTCTTGCCGTACGGAATCTTCTGCCAATCGGATTATACGGTACCGATTTAACACTAAATCTCCATCATGATGAAATAGTCTGTCCCCCCAGATTACTTTTAGAAATTAGATTAATATGCTTAGCAATGATGAAGCGAAATATTTTAAAAACAAGTTGTCGATTTCATTTATTCTATGAAAGACTTAGTTGTTTCATGATTTTTCTAGTAAAGGCATCAAAATTTAAGAGCATGATGGCATATGTTTTTTTTCTACGACTAATTTTATTCTTTGCATTTGTCTCATTTTAACGCTGCAGTGGTTTTAGCTGGCGCTCGCTCATTTCACCATCTTACACTAAGAGCGTGTCAAATACTTCTGGAATTTTTGTGGCAGTGGTCATAATCGGCTTAAACGTTTGAAGGAATCAGAGCAACCTGGACACACAAAAAATCTTTCCGCGATAAGAAGTAATGAAACATTTCTAATGGTAAAAATATTTAATCAAATAGGACAACACCTTTAGAAACATGTTCTTTTCAAGATATGTTTTGTCTCTAACTGTGCTATTAACTAGGTCGTGTATTTACACGAGCTGGTTTTCTTCTCTGATATTTTTTTTAAAAGCTTCGATCAATTTCTTTTAGTTTTCTGGGGATTAAAGCAAATGCAGAAAAATCATATTTAATCCAAATGTCCAAGACGGTGTAATTGAATACGTCGACAAGTTTGGTTCACGAACTATAAATAGAAAAAGTAAGACAATCATGTGGTTGAAAGGTTAAAAGTTGTTTTTTTTTTTTTTTAATTAATTGCAAGGACCAGGCCACGCACTTAAAATAGTGTTGTGCAGTCGCTAGACCGCGGTCTATGGATAAATTTCACTGCCTAAATCATAATTTGGCTTCCAGGAGGAATGATGACAATAATAAAAATAAATAAATACTTGCAACAGTATTTTAAATAATTGCAAATATATTTGTTTTGATTTTCATTAATCGTTATCATTAATCGTTATCATTAATCGTTATCATTAATCATTATCATTAATCGTTATCATTAATGGTTATCATTAATCGTTATCATTAATCGTTATGTAATCTATTGGGATTTTTACAACATTAAGATATACCCTGTGGTGGGCATGTTTCCAAATACATAGACTTTACATGGATTGATATTTGATGACCATACTCTAGGTATGAATCACTGTCAAGAGAATGTCCTAACTGATAAATACATATCTTGTTCACATATGATTTTATTTACGAAACATTCCTTATTAATATTAACACAAGGTAACATAATCTTCTTCTTTTCCAGTGCACAACTCTCATATTGTAATTTCCAAAGCGAATATCGCCGAACAGTCTTTCTGGATATATGTCGGTCCATACCCTTTGACAATTTGGCTACATTTACGAGATTTAAGTCTTACAGTCTACATTTACTGCAACGGGCTAAAATAGTAATGTATACGTCATAAACACTTTATGCCGTAAACTGGCCGATACAGGAACAGCCAAATGGTTATTACAAACGCTTGGAACATTCCTGCTGTTTGTTTATAAATATTAACAATACCTGCAACCAGCCATTTGTAGATGTCTTGAGACGATTACTTTACTATCAAATAGTGTTCCGATTGTTGCTTCTGTAGCAAGGTATATTAGTTTACTTTATAAATAGTTCCCAAAGCAAAGCTGTTAAGTGAAAGAGGTCACACTAGGTCAGTGGTTCTCTGATGACGCCGTAAAATTGGAGAAACGAGCCGGTAAGGACAGAGGCTGGCTGGTGCATGTTCTTTAGGGAATGATATTATTATGGACTTATGAAGTAAGCTTAATAACATTGTGATCTACGAAAAGATCGTAATATGTCACTGTCAGGATAAATATAAGGAGGATAGACCAATCTGACAAATTCTAGACGTAAAGCAGTATAAGATAATCCTTGGTAAGATCTAAACCGGGTTGCATGCAACACTTCTTATTCCTCAAGTTTATAAATACACTATATCCTCAACGGAGGGCCGATTCGAAAATACGTGCAGTTTCCTTTTATTGGATATTTGTATTCACACAAAAAATCTATCGTCTGCATCTATAACGAAGAAAATATTCAAATATATTAACGTAAATACATTAAAACATGGACCTATTCCATAAACATCATATTTTTCATATTTCTGATCGTGTATGTGTTTTTACTGTAAATTGTTCTTACAGATCTATGAGTGTTTGTTACACGCTGACTGTTCCATTTGTCAAGCATCTACTTTCATGGAACTTAGGTTATTTTCAGATGGCGAAAAGATGTAATACGATCATTTAGGCGAAAAAAAGTATATGCGCGTCTTTGTTGGTCGCTTACCGGAATTATGCTTAAGTAGAAGCCACTTTCCGTTGTCTCTTCGCGTTAACTGCCTCATAAACGTAAATGGAAGCATAAATTGTCTAAAAACCAGTCAGTAAATGGAGTAATAACAAGTGCACCGTTTAATATTAACACACATCGTGGTTATCGTGGATTTTATTTACTGTTAACTTGTTGCTGAATATATTCATGAACAATATAAGTCTGAGATAAGCAATTAATTTTCAGCGACTTGACATCGACACAGTAGAATACAGCAATATGCACCACAAAGAAAAACTGATTGTATACATGAATATATACAGTTTGCTTCAAATTATACTGTGGCATCGACCGAAAAACATTCTCTCCAGACTGCACTGATGTGCATAAAGACAGTAAATTAAAAGTAATTTGTTTGGTTCTTAGCAAAGAGTTATTAACTCAGCAAAACTAAATTTAATTCACAATATGGTATACCTACTGTGCCAAATGATCAATAAATAATACACTACAAAACGCATGTATGCGCATTGAATGATACACACTGGATATGAAGTAATTTCTCTTCTCATTGTTTGGGCTAAAAGGTGTCTTCACACATGTCGTTGACTTCTAATCGTTATATTTAGTACAGTATATATTCACAGCTGCTTGCATGCTTTATTTTCGCACACATACCTTTAAAGGAGTTGTACTTTTCCTTTGAGGTTCTATATCCTGAGCATACATCGTACGTAGGCCGACCTGAATACCTGCTTTATTTGGCATATGCGCATAACTTTTTATCCAGTTGCACAAATTCAGTACCAGTTATTTCAAAGTATACGATGGCCATTTTAAATTTGGAGCTTCTGTGTAAAAAACAATATATGCGTACATATACAACGAGTTACAAAATGTTTGGTTGACATTTCTTCCAAATTGAAATCATCTGATCCGTGGATCCAAAGCGTAACAGAGCGCAATTTGCGATACACATTTAGAATGTCAAGCTAACATTTGCCTCTTGGAATGAATGGGTCGGCTTCGGAACGTATATGCATATTATACACATTTTGCTGTGCAGTAGATTTGCAGGTTGCATGATTTGCTCTGCTATTAGTTCAAGTTGTTGAGAAAAAATATTGTATTTACCAAACCATATAGCCCTAAATTTCAATGTTTTATTACACATATCTTTAAATTGAATTTAATCTCACGAATAATTGTTTAGAAATTACACCATTATTGACGTCAGTTATGAATTATGTGTAAACAATAAGCGTAACAATCAATAACCCGATTATTATTGTAGATCCTAAACAATGGAAAAAAGAATTTATTCTAAAGAAGACTTAGCAAAATGCATATTTATGTGATAAACTATTTTGTTTACTAATTAAAACAGTCAACAATGTCAGCGTTATCTACGAATGTAAAATACTTATATTATTATTACATGCTTGATAGTCAAATAGAGTGGTATGACTCACTTTTCTATTTCTATAGTCAAATAGAGTGGTATGACTCACTTTTCTATTTCTATATCCCACCAAGCTTTGTTTTCTTCCATTATTATTGTTTAATTTACTTTAGTTCTTAATTTATCTGCATATACTCGCTTATAAGTCGAGTCAAACTGTAATCATCGCATAATGCGCGGGAAGGTGTGGGTCTATACAGTTTGTTAAGAGTAATCAGTAACACAATCAGCACAGACCCGGATCCGATGGAGCATTATGCGATGGCAGACCAAGGTCAATGTATTTTACAGTTAGATTGTACTTATAATGCAGTGTATGCTCTACTTGGGCATTTTATAGTTTTAAGTTGCAGTTTATACCTTTCTGATATTTTAATATTTCTTCTTTACAAAAATGTCATTTACTTTATTTGTTGTTTTTTTTTTAAAAAAAATCTTTCTTCTTTTAACTTAGAAAGCAACTATTATGAGAACTAGATTCCTATATTTCAGTTTCTAGCACTGGCGGGAAAGTTTATGCGTATTTTCAATCTTGTCTGCCTTATGTTTCTGTTGGGTCATTGGAACGGCTGTCTGCAGTTTCTAGTTCCCATGCTTCAAGACTTCCCGAAAGATTGCTGGGTGTCTATTGAAGAACTGCAGGTAGGTCAATATAAGTTGGAATGTACGTCAAAAATGGAAGTAGTCAGGTGTAGTAGTATCATAAATATTTGTATATACATTTGGCAGTATCGGAAAACAAGTCAGCATCAATTAATTTTCAACCAAGATTCCAATACATGTTTCTAAATTTATAAAGTTAATCGTAAATCCACCTATGTTTTCGATTTTTCTCCAAATATTTCTAATAGCTATATGTAGAAATGTGTAAAATATTAATACATATCCTAGAAAGTACCTTAAACAGATCAATATTAACCGTCTCAGTTCCAAATATTTCTTAAATATGCCAATATCAACACAATTCCATATCCAGTTTTTTCTTAAGCAATATTGACACTACGCAGTACCCAGATTTGTCTTGACATGTCAACATCGACACAATTCCATATCCAGTTTTTTCTTAAGCAATATTGACACTACGCAGTGCCCAGATTTGTCTTGACATGTCAACATCGACACGATTCAATATCCAGTTTTTTCTTAAGCAATATTGACACTACGCAGTGCCCAGATTTGTCTTGACATGTCAACATCGACACAATTCAATATCCAGATTTAAATCTAAAGTTATTATAGTTATATTTGTCAATTCGTATTAGCACCTTGTGAAAATTTAAGTCGGCATAATATTACGAGTACATTCGTATATATATATATATATATATATATATATATATATATATATATATATATATATATATATATATATATATATATATATATATAAGGAAAATTTACTTTTGTTCCTGTCTATAAAATAAGTATTGAACTGAAGGGATATGGCCCCTATTATTACGATCAGTTTAAATTATTATAAAAAATGAAGATGCTTGGATCACATATACTGGAATCGGTGACAAATGCAGAAATAGGGGTGATGGAGAGTAGGGGTTTATCTGTTATTTAATTAAAAACAAACACTTGTCTGAAATGGTTCGTTCCCTTCATATAAGTGGAAGTGAAGAGTCTATTTTTGAAGAAGATAAAAGATGCTCATATTTTGGTTATCTCGACCTGTGTCACGAATTATTTTCTTAGTATAACAGATTGGTAACTTGGATTCCGTAGGACTAACATCAATAGAATACATGCATTAACAAAACTGCGTTCAAGCGACAATGACTGTACGTTAGTGTGCGTACGTTGTTTGGTCTTTGTTAGCCTGAGGGGCCGCAGGACCGGATCTACCTGAAAATAATGTTCAGCAAATTTATTGGGTATTTTGCATGTTCTGATTAAAAGAGACATACTTTTCCTTTGTTTCCCTTTTGAGATAAGTCAGGGCCTTTTGAAATTTTGGGACATACAACCCCACACCCACTCCAACATTTGACCTGATCCGGCCCTGTGGTTTTCAGACTCACATCCTTTATGTCCGTCCCTGCCATTGCTATTTATGATGGCATCTTGTGAAACAGTTTATCTTCACCTGTCATTCCTTATAATCTTCTAGAATGTTCCTGTATTTGAACACTGCAATGTGTTGCTTGATCAAAGAGAAAAATATTAAATGTCAAAAAATAATCCACAATTACTATGCACCATATTTTCAGGACGCATATTGGGCCGAGCAGTATACTTGGGCTCTGTTCAAGGCTTTATCACACATGCTCTGCATTGGTTACGGCAGATTCCCGCCACAAAACTTGACAGACGCATGGTTGACCATTCTGAGCATGCTCAGTGGCGCCTCATGCTATGCTCTTTTCCTTGGTCACACAACAAGTATCATCCAGTCTTTTGATACTTCTAGACGCCTATACAACGAAAAGGTATGAGTATTGTCAGAATGCATACATACATACATACATACATACATACATACATACATACATACATACATACATACATACATACATACATACATACATACATACATACTTCTCGTTACATTATTGGTAACGATTCTTTCTGCATATGCAGCATGAAAAGGCCCATTAGCAATATTATCAAAAATAAAGCAAGCGAAATAATTTTTAATAATGTCAATTTTGATGCCAAAGTTTGATAAATATTGTGAAACCGGGGCCATGTCCAATATTCACGAATGTTTCTGAACACCGCGCTTGGATTCATACTCAAGACACCAACATTAAAAACCAAACTCTACGTTCTTTAACAAATTATTAATTTCACAATTTATGTTGAGCATGCTACTCAGAAATTGTTCATATTTAATAAATTGAAATTAGTCCATAATGAATACGTCACAATTATTATAAAACACTGAAAACACGAACCATGTTTTATCAACATGGTTATGATTATAAGATCAATGTCTACAAATGATTTTAATGGTTGTATGACCATACATGTTATTTAATGGTTGTATAGCCCTAAATGTTATTTAATTGGTGTATAGCCCTACATGTTATTTAATGGGTGTATGACTATACATGTTATATAATGTGTGTATGACCCTACATGTTATTTAATGGATGCATGGCACCATATATTATTTAATGGGTGTATAGCCCTACATGTTATTTAATGGTTGTATGACCCTACGTGTTATATAATGTCTGTATGACACTACATGTTATTTAATGGATGTATGGCACCATATATTATTTAATGGGTGTATGACCCTACATGTTATTTAATGGTTGTATGACCCTACGTGTTATTTAATGGGTGTATGACCCTACATGTTATTTAATGTGTGTATAGTCCAACATGTTATTTAATGGATGTATGACCCTTCATGTTATATAATGGGTGTATGATCCTGCATGTTATTTAATGTTTGTATGATGCTTCATGTTATTTAATGGTTGTATGACCCTACATGTTATTTAATGGGTGTATAGCCCTACATTTTATTTAATGGCTGTATGACCTTACATGTTATTTAATGGGTGTATGACCCTACATGTTATTTAATGGGTGTATGATCATACATATTATTTAATGAAGGTATGACCTTTCATAGAATTTAATGGAGATTTGACCATAGCTAGGATTTAATAAATGTATGACCCTTAGTGTTATCTAATGGATGTATGCCTCTTCATTGAATTTAACGGAGGGTTGAACTTACATAGGACTTAATGAATGTATGACTCTACATATTATTTAAGCGAGGTATGACCCTACATAGGATTTATAGTGGTTTGATCATAAATAAGGTTTAATGGATGTATGACACTATATTGGATTTAATGGGGTTTGACCTTACATACTGTTTAAGGTAGGTTATGACATACATATAATTTAATGTCGTTTCATCTTACATAGGATTCAAAGGAAACATGACCATACATAGAATTTAATGGGGTCAAATTTTGCATAGGATTCAAGGAAGGTATGACCTTACATACAATATAAGGGGTTTGATCTTTCATATGATTTCAAAGAGGTATGACCCTATATAGGATTTAATGGGGCTTGATCTTGCATAGTATTCAAGGGAGGTATGACCCTATATAGGATTTAATGGGGCTTGATCTTGCATAGTATTCAAGGGAGGTATGACCCTATATAAGATTTAATGGGGCTTGATCTTGCATAGTATTCAAGGGAGGTATGACCCTATATAGGATTTAATGGGGCTTGATCTTGCATAGTTTTCAAGGGAGGTATGAACCTACGTAGGGTTTAATGATGCTTGATCTTACACAGGATTCAAGGAAAATGTAAGTCAACATAAGATTTAATCGTTGTTTAATTTACATAGGATTTGATAAGGGTTTGAGCATACATACGATTTAAGGAAGGTATGACACTACGTTGGATTTGTTGTTGATGTTGTTGTTGTTGTTGTTGTAGGGTTTAACGCCATTTTCTGCACACGATATGCTATATATATATGGCGCCAGTATTACTGATGTAGGAGAGCCCGAGAAATTTCCCGTAAAGAACCACAGACCAACGAGACGATACTGGCAAGCTTTCTCGCATGCCTAAAATGGCCGAATCTGAGACTCGAACCAAGGCAGACAGAGGTGAGATGACAATAGTCAATAACGGAGGGCGCTTTAAACAAATCGGTCACTCGGGGCCCCTACGTAGGATTTAATGGGGTTTGATCGTACAAAGAGTTTAAGGGAGGTATGACCCTACATAGAATTGAATAGGGTTTGATCACGCGTAGGATTCAAGGGATATATGACCCCACACAGGATTTAATGTCGTTTGATCTTGCATAGGGTTCAAGGGAGGTATCACACTATATATGATTCAATGGGGTTTGAACTTACATAGGGTTTAAGAAAGGTATGACCCTTGAATGACCCTAGATAGGATTTAATGCGGTTTGATCTTACATAGGATTCAAGGGAGGTATGACCCTAAATATGATTTAATGGGGTTCGATATTACATAGTTTTAATTGGAGGTTTGACACTACATTGCTTATTTATACAATATTTTATGAGCTAGCTCGTCTGTGATGCTTAGAGAGCACATGCCCTTTTGAAAATGCCTCGACTCAAAGTCAGTAACAGTGGCCTAAAATTTCCTTAAAATGAACAAGAACCATCAGAACGCAAATGCCTCCAAAAGAACCCCACATATACCTGTAGCTAGTTTGTGGCCAAATCGCATCTGAATCTAACAATTATTCATGTATGAAGAACGTTATTGAAGAGAAATTTCAGTACTTGGCATCTTTGGCGTTTATGAGACATGTTACAGTTCATTATCAGATGTACGCTCAGGTTTCACCCAGGATGCTCGTAACTGTTGTTAACTCTATCGCCGTGTTTTATGAGAAGATTGGGTGTCATTTTCGGTACAAGTCTCAACTGTGAACGTTTCCCTGGATAGATATAACATCTCTGCAAGACGTCATGCCTAAAGGTTAAATTACAATTTGTCGTGATTTGTATTTCGTATATGTAAGGAAATCCTTGCTAAGAGAACATTTCTGTTATCACCTTGAGACCAATAACCAGAATGTATTGCGAGTGCGACAAAGAGATTATATGACACTTTTGACATTCATGTTGAGAACAAAAGTAAAAAACCGAACCAATTCACGTAAATTTGCTAGAATTCTGCCTTATGCGAAATTAAACAGGTTTTGAATGGATGTTAGGTTTTGTATGCAAGAGACAAAACCTGCTGAAGTTGAAGTTTGGCGAAATCTATCCGCTTGAATCCTGCTTATCGAAATATATAACTGTTATTATGATCAAAAGTGCTCGCACATGGGGGCAAGGTGATGGGGAACACTCGCCCTTCCCGACCCTCCCCAGATTCCACTTCAAAACATGTTCTGGCCTACATCCGTAAAACTCAATAGCAAACCATTACATGTTTTCCTCACCCACGAAATATAATTCTCCTCTCGCACCTGCTTATGATTCGTGTTTTATTTGATACAATCAAAACAATATGCATAACTTATCAATTGCTGTTTACAATAAAGAAATGACGTCATTATTGTATTAACCTAATCAATTCATATTAAAAGCGTTGTTTTTTCTGTACTTTTTAGGTAGCTACAAAAATGTTGAATATTTTCATACATTACCTAAACAAAATTATTATTTGTCATTTCTTTCTAACTGTTCTAAAAATACTGTATTTTAAAAATGAAACGGTTTATAAGAAAAGGACGTGGGACGGGTCTACTTCATTAGAAAGACTAGTTTGGCTTCAATGCAGATGTATTGCCTAGTGCACCGTTCTGAGTCTGGAAATAACCCGCCTTAATGATATGCCATCATAGTGATGAACCGGTCATGCAATACAGACAGTATTGAAAGATTTTCAACTAATCTTTGCTTGAAACGCATTTTTTATTGCATGTATTTTCCTGCTGGAAACGAACATCATCTGCTGCGGCGTCGTTATATCTGCCAGCTATACACATACATCAGAGGCGTAGCGAGGGGGGGGGGGGGGTCAGGGGGGTACATATGTCCCCGGGCGCCATACTAGTGGGGGCGCCAAAATGGGCTTTGAAATAAATTGTAACGGGTAATGGTGATTTTATTGATGAAAATAATGGGTTTCAGAGTTAAGGTGGGGGGGGGGGGAATGAATATTGTCCCCGGGCGCCAAACACCCTAGTTACGCTTCTGACATACATATTATGGAAAATTTTAAACTGCAGCTCTCTCTCTCTCTCTCTCTCTCTCTCTCTCTCTCTCTCTCTCTCTCTCTCTCTCTCTCTCTCTCACACACACACACACACACACACACACACATTCTCTTTTTGTTACATTAAATATGTTCTGACATTGTTTTCCACAGTTTAAACAGGTGGAGGAGTATATGATTTACCGGAAATTACCACGGAAGCTTCGGCAGAAGATTTCCGATTACTACGAGCATAGATACCAGGGCAAAATGTTTGATGAAGAGACAATTCTCGGGGAGCTGAACGAATGTTTACGACAGGTAAGAGAACTTGATACCGTCTAAATGGTTTTCACTCTATTTTATACTTTGGTCGTAAATTAGCTATTTGTCAGGTTATAAAGTGCTGAATAATTTGTTTGGCAGCATTCTTACTACTACTACTACTACGAATAATAATAATAATAATAATAATAATAATAATAATATTATTATTATTATTATTATTATTATTATTATTATTATTATTATTATTACTTAGTTTGAGACTTGAATACATAGACAAAAGCCAGAAATTTCAGACAAGACAAGACCAACAAAATTAAAACAATAATCTGCTTCAACGATCAATTATTGATTAATCTCGACAGCATGCAAAGTCAAACGCTGCTTTCAAGAGTTTTATAGTTCTGCTTGATATTTTATTTCGGAATGAACACGCCAACTTTCAAAGACCATCCCGGGCTACTGACATTATTATTCACAAACATTAACAACCATGACGCGTAAAACGACCCATTAAAATTTCAAGTCAACTTGAAATATATATATACTCTCACTCCAAAGAAGGCAGATTTTCTCTGCAAATTCTGTCCTTTGGTATAGACACTTTTTCCGCAATTTGGTTTGAAATACAAAGGTGTAGGTTTTTTGTGTTGAATTTGATATCATTTGATAATGCGATATGATGGCACATTCTTAATAATTTTCGTAATTACCCAATACAATGTATGTCGTTCGAATTAAAAGGTAAACTAATAACATTTAATGTAACGCTTCTATCAAATAGCTTTCCGAATAGGGTCCAGTAATGTATTCGGTTAATTATAAATCAATGACCAAATGAAAAGTTATTGTATTGACTAGACGAAATATACTTTGTTACCACAACGTCCTTAGTATTACATTGCCTGTTATATGGGGGGTGGAGTGGAAATTGTATGTATCAAATAGTGAACTTTTACCCAGTGCGAAAGAAGACGTTGCCTTGTATTCTCAAAATGCACGACAACAGCACTTGTGTCGCGTATTATCAAAATTCTTAAGCACGAGACTGACGCTTGAGTTCAAATTCCAGAATTTAGAGAAGTCCTCACATTAATCAACGTCACTAAAAGTAAACACACTGACAGAGGCAACAGTTGTAAGAAAGTTTTTAAAATAAATTATAAGAGTGTAACTTTATTTTGATTACAGCCATATGTGCCAAACAACTAGTTTGTAAGTCAAGAGCTCAACCTCCATACAATTGCTAGGGACATCAGTCGAGATTCGCGGCAAATTTACGTCATGTATCCATCGATAACTAAGTCCATCGCTACGCTGGCAGCAGAAAATATCGGCACAAAAATTCCTACTTTTGCCATGCTAGCACAAAAATATTAAACAATACTTGTAAACCAGAAAGCCAGTTGTGGCGAGAACTCCACAAATAAAATAAATTTCTAATCTTTTCTGTTCGGGCGAGAACACGAAATAATCTTGGGCTGAAGCCTAAGCTTATTATATTCAATCCACTGTTCTTTGGCGAAAATGGCAGTTACATAGATGGTTCATAAATCTTGTATTTCTGCATGGACCAGATGTTGTTGTTCTTTGATAAGTTAGAAAAGCTCACTGAGTTTACGCTGGTCCTCAACCTGTGCAGTTTGGAGCTGCTCTAATGCCTTTCAGTGGTGATTGCGTTCTTTGTCGTCCCCGTTTTTTTATTATCAATGTGAGATATTATGTGGTTCAAGATAGTTGGAAAGCTGTGTTGAAATTTGTTGGACCAATGTTTGTTATGCTTGTGTCAAAAGCATCAGCACTGTGATGTTAACGGCCTTTGGTACATCTTCGAAATCCATGTCGCCAAGGTCATACAGTTTCATTCTTAACAAGTGTCTGGCTATCATCGTATACCCGACTTCACGGACCCCGGGACTGTTCCATGGTAAAATTGGTTGCTGAAGTCTTTGGTGTAAGAGGTGCAGACGTATTGCACACTTATAGTCCATATGAAAATTGAACAAGGCGTAGGGAAGGAATGCCGCCAGGTCGGGGCAGACCCATCAATCTTGTTGTCTTTTTCTCTGTTTGATCCAGTTGTCTCAGCTGTTCCAGTGTTTTCAATGGTTCTGTGATGACTTATGTCGTCCCGGTGATTCTATCCCTTTAGACAGATTATCAGAGGGTTTTTTTTCTTCTTCGGTTTCGATTTGTATCATCAAGAACTGCATCGCTATTGCATGTTCCGATTTTATTTCTAGCATCGGATCCTCAAGTGTTCCGCAAAGGTACTTGTGGTGGTGTTAAAGTCACAATCATAATCCTTTTTGAAAAAGATATATTTTTAAACATTTCTTTGCTTCAACATGCTAGTAGGTTATCATGCCAGCTGCAATTGGCTCTAGTACTATAACACTGAACAGTACTTTTAACTATAAAGATGGCTGCTAATTGCTCGTCAAAGAGTCTTATATACAATTTTAAAAAAACGCTTGCAAGGCGCTAATGTCTATATATGTAAGAAAATATACAACAATTGCTGTCTTCAGACTAAAAATAGAAGACGCTAGCGGAAATGTCAATTTTTTTTTACATTTAGCCGCGTGTATGGTATGGGTTTGAAACCTCTTCATCGCTCATGTCCGTGGGACTTTAAAAGATAACATGTATTATTTTGCCGCTCCAGAAGCAACGTGTCAAACAAGAGGTCACGTTGACTTACCATTGTTCCTCTGGTTCTAGTCATTCGTGCTGTTTCCGTGCTGTTACAGTCGTTCCATGGGTCTCAGGGTCGCCGAGTGGGCTAATGCTTTCACCTTTACAAAGCACTAACATCTCATCTATGTTCGCGTATATCAAATGGAGTTAAATTCAAACACACATAGTTAAACAATATAGGAGATTCGCAACAATTGACTATAACAAACAGAGGGCAGTCTAAATGCATAATAGTGACGAAGACCGGCAGGTGTGGGCAATCATAAAACCTTCTGTATCCCCAATTTTCAATAATATTCGTTTTCGTTTTACCAGCTGATATTTTAATCACAACATACCATTTTAAACATAAGATTTTAAAGTCATCAGCAACATGGAAAGATAGCTCTTCTCATCAGAGAATTCCTAATCCGGGGATAGGAGTGGGAATAAGGGCTTGCCCCTTAGCATGAGACTGATGTAACCCGGGCTTATGTGTTATTAAAGAGTGGCGTATCTCTTTCTTTTTTAATAAACATAATTCACTGAAATTCATCATGCGAGTCATAAACCCAAGGAAACTACAAAATATTACTTATACTATACTATACGTAAATTTAACAGAGCTTACACATTTCCTCAACAGTAAAGAGTAAAAGTATTAGACTTGTGAAGATACTGTTTTTTTTTAACAAAAATAATGATTGGATCCTGTTTTTCCTTACTGAGAAAATTCAGAATATCAGGGTATAGTCCTCGAATATAGAGACTTCTTTCGCTTAATTGAAAACCGTTCTGGTGGCCAACTAGTTAGAGCGTCCGCCTAAAAATCCACCTCGGAAGCGGGAGATTGCGAGTTCCATCCCTGGCTGAGTCATACCAAAGGCATAAAAGCAGCTGCCTCGGTAGGCTCTCAGTAAGAAGAGGTTAGTGTTCGGACAGATCGGACTGGTGTCAGGATAGTGCGACTGGGTGGAACATCATGCTACATCTGAGGCATGATGCCCCGGTGATAGACATCACTATAAACTGACGCACCGTTGATATCGTAGTGATATGACTGAAAAATTGTTAATTCTACGTTACAAATCCAAATCACACACACAAATCACTTAACTGGATGTATTTATGGGTGTCCCCATCAGTTTTTCCCGTAGTGGGTAAGGGGTGCCAAAGCACAAATCGGTAGTTTGAGCTGCCAAAGTTATGCCAATAGGGTCAAGAGGCAAGCTCCAAGAGCCGAATTATTCTGGTTTAATATCTTGGGAGTTTGATTAAATCTTCTATCAGGCATGTATATTGTTGTATTATAATTGGCGCCGCTCATGTATAGGGTATTTTCCTCTTTTAGTTTTCTTTCCTTTTTCTTTTTATACAACCTGTAAACAATGATTATGATTAATTACCATAGAACATTGGTATTCAGTCGGACCGATTTTAAGTTTTTCAATTTTCATAATTTACTTATGTTAGCTACGAGAATCGTTACAGTGTAGTCCAATGACAAACGTTTCTTCCCGTGGAACTTAAAATGCTTAAACTTCACAATATATCTTAACTCCATTTTTAGCAGAAGACAACGTAATGCTTTTATCACTTTATTTGCACCCTACAATTTTATTTGTGATACATCAATATAGCATGTATGTGTGGAGTATACACAGATGAATCAGGAGTCTACATCGTTCAAGTAAGATCCAAAGCTTTCATAGAGGCATGATATGGAACTGATTATAAAAGTGACTGCTTCTTTAATTTGACATCAACATTCTTATCTGAAATGGCAGGTCGCGGAAAACGTATACATGCTTTATAATGTTGTAAACTAGATTTTATTATACGGGGGGAAATGTGTGTTTCAAGTCAGCCGACCCTCACTGAATTTCGTAGCGGATCATAGAATCCCCTAACCCGGGTAAAACAAAATCATTTTAAAACCAGTGGCAGTGCAACAGGAAACGCATTTTTGGGAAGGGAAGGGTCTTATCATAATTAAAAAGTTCTATATGAGTCGAGTTTTCCCTGTTGAATAAGCAGACACTAATCAATACGTGTGCTTATTATGTAGCAGTAAAATATTGTGTTCTTTATGAGCTTCATGCAAAGTAGAAAGATAAAAGTTATATTCATTCAAGTTAAATACAACCATTCAACCCCTGGTCTTTTAATTAGTTCCAGTACCAAGACACGTGTCGCCAGGACAACCGGCAGAATAGTATTGTCTTTTGAAAGAAATGGCTTTTTCATATCTGCTATTATTAATTCGTATATAATAACATATGAGTCCTTCTTTGTTTTCTTTTTACTTTCTGGAACTGGTAAATGAAGGTCTTAGGTTTGAAAAAGAATCGGAATCGCAAATCATCTTTGCCAAAAATCTTTAAACTAATAAACGATAAACAACACAAAGAAACATAAATGCTTCGTGACTTTTTAGTAGGAGTGCTCTTATTTGTTCCTAAGATGATCCTTGAATATTATTGGCATATTTGTATTGTTCCTAGTGTATTGTTAAATGGATGCCCTACTGTTGTCTCCGGCATTTTCTATGAATCAATATTGTAAAGGAAACAATCACGGCAACTGACACAATATAGTGAAGACTTCATCACGGAAACAAACACGCGAAATCCCTGACTTGATTTCTTTTCATTGAACGGATATTATCTTCTCTCCGCATACATTTATTCACTTAAGCAAATAGTTGTATCAACTAAATAACACAAGTATTGTTGACATCTATTTTCGAAAACAAAAATCATCTAACTTTCGTGTATTTTTTACAAATAAAGCAGGTTTTAATCTGAGAATTGAACAGATATTCATTTACTAAGACACTTTCCTTATAGTGAAGCAGTGTTATATAACACTGCCATGTTGCTGTTGTAAAAGTATTGTGAAACACTTACTTGAAATCAATTTCTTTTAAACTTTGTTATTAAAATGTTACTTGGCAAATGAAAATGTATGGTACAATAAAGCCCGGAAATAATACGTTTGAATCATATAAAACATTGGTATGATTCCGTAAGGATGTGTCTGCTAAGGATGTGTCTAACTCAGTCACAACGATTCTTATATTCGTAGGACACATTGTGTGTATTAACTACGCAATAAATAACGGCTGTATTAAGAACGTAGTACATATTGTATGTATTAAGTACGTTGTACATAGTATGTGTATTAAGTACAGTGTAC
Organism: Unio delphinus; assembly: GCA_029339505.1. Classification (NCBI taxonomy): domain Eukaryota; kingdom Metazoa; phylum Mollusca; class Bivalvia; order Unionida; family Unionidae; genus Unio; species Unio delphinus. Next base: position 3,999,036 of record JAQISU010000278.1, read on the forward strand.
ATGTTGTGTGTATTAACTATGCAATACATAAAGTCTGTATTAAGTACGTAATACATATTGTATGTATTAAGTACGTTGTTCATAGTATGTGTAACCGCTCCGGTGGCCTAGTGAATGGAGAGTCCGCCGCGGAAGCGGGGTGTCGCGGTTTCCATATCCAGCCGAGTCATATCAAAGACTTTAAAAAATTATACTAATAGCTGCCTCGCTTGACACTCAGCGTTAAGAGGTTAGTGTTAGGACTGGTCGGCCTGGTGTCAGGATAGTGTGGCTGGGTCGAACATCATGATACATGTTTGCGGCATGATGCCTCAGTGCTAGACATCACTATAAACTGCCTCAATGCACACATCGTAGCGATACGACTAAAAAAGTGTTAAAGCTTTGTTAAAAAATCCTAATCAAACAAACAAAAAACAAACATAGTATGTGTATTAAGCACATTGTACATATTATGTGTATTAACTACTTTGTACATTTTGCGTGTATTAAGTACGTTGTGTAAATGCAATTATATGTAGATGGATTTTCCAACTTATGGCACTTAAGGAACAACATAAGCTTCTGCAATGAATGGATCATGTTTCCGTATAATTTTACCCACTTAAGGAACAACATACGCTTCTGCAATGAATGGATTATGTTTCCGTATAATTTTACCCACTTAAGGAACAACATACGCTTCTGCAATGAATGGATTATGTTTCCGTATAATTTTACCCGCTTTACTAATTGCACTTTTTCAGGCTTGCAAACTTGTTATTTACTCTTCAGACATACTCATTTTTTCTCATTTTTTCTTCATTCTTACACTATTGCTCTTCTGTCTAACATTCTTACTCGCATACTCTTCTGTCTAACACTCTTACTCCTTTGCTTTTTATTCTTGCATAATTGCTTATTTACTCTTCAGTCTTACAATCTTGTTCCGTTACTCTATATTCTTCTGTCTAACACTCTTACTCCTTTGCTTTTTATTCTTGCAAACTTGTTATTTACTCTTCAGACATACACATTTTTTCTCATTTTTTCTTCATTCTTACACTATTGCTCTTCTGTCTAACATTCTTACTCGCATACTCTTCTGTCTAACACTCTTACTCCTTTGCTTTTTATTCTTGCATAATTGCTTATTTACTCTTCAGTCTTACAATCTTGTCCCGTTACTCTATATTCTTAGTTTTGCTCATTTACTCTATATTCTTACAGTCTCGCTCATTTACTCTATAGTCTTACAGTCTCGCTCATTTACTCTATAGTCTTACTGTCTCGCTCATTTACTCTATAGTCTTACAGTCTCGCTCATTTACTATATAATCTTACAGTCTTGCTCCTTTGCTCTTTAATGTTATAATATTGTCACTTACCTTTTAACTTTACACTTTTGCTCCAATACTCTTCAGTCTTATACTCTGTCACCTTTAATATGTAATATTGTGTTATTTTCATATTAAAATCTGTATTGAAACATTCATATTGGTCACATTTGATCAATGATTTCAACAACGTTGCTAAAACGTATAATCTGAGTTTTCCAACTAAAATTCAGAAAGGGTTCTTTAAGGCCAGCATTCAAACAATTATTGACTACAGGTGCATCATTAGATGTAACGCATTAAAATCTGACATGAACGAATACACAGTCTAAGATAAGGAATAGCCTGGTTGTTATTAAACACTGACTTCACATCCCCTTGTAATAAAATGTTTATGAAACTATTTTGGCTCACAGCTCATGTAGAATAAATACAAGTCTACCTTTGTTTACAAAGTCGCAACTAATTGTACACCAAGATACCTTTCTAACCTCCTTACCTGTATTTCTATCATTTATGATACATTTGAAACGGCGACGACGATAAAAACCAAGTAAATAATAAGTAATAAATAACATCACTGAATAAATGAAAAGAGATAACATTATAAAATATGGTAAGCAGATGTATTTCAGAGGCTCCAGAGTAGGCAAAATCAGAATAAAATGTTATGTTTATTTTCTGATTGGAAATATGGTGTCTGATTGTCAAATAGCTCTGTATGATGATGCTGCGTTCCAATGAAATAATAACAGCATTGATTTTAACGAACTTTACTTGACCTGCTGTAATTTTTAACTTCAACCACAGTAATACTGGAGATACATAAAGTGAAAACACGAATACTTGATCTATAACAGGCCCAACGAACACGAAATGGCACGAGAAGGTTTTGAGGAGCCCACACATGTTGTTATGTTAACTTTTTGCAAACGTACATATAAATATGCAGCCGGTACTATTATGTAATGGGATCATGTTGTTAACTCTTTTCAAACGTAAATATAAATATGTAATAAGTACTGTTATGTAATGAGAACATGTTGTTATGTTAACTCTTTGTAAACGTAAATATAAATATGTAAAATGTACTATTATGTAATGAAAACATGTTGTTAACTCTTTCCAAACGTAAAATAAATGTGTAAAAGGTACTATTATGTAATGAGACCATGTTGTTATGTTAACTCTTTCCAAACGTAAATATAAATATGCAGCAAGTATTTTTATATAATGAGAATTCTGTTATCTGATAAGTGAATTTTATTAACGACCTGTCCTTCCGTAGCGTATCGGAATGAGACGTCGCCGCCAACTATGGGTAAAGAGACATACTTTTTCCGGACACGTAGTAACGGTATTACAGAGGCATAGTCACACGAAGCAAATTATAAGCACTTAGTCAATCAATATTTTATGTGCAATGTTCCAAAACATAAAAAAATTTAAACAATCGGTTTTGACTGGTTCAAACACTGTTAAGATGTTAATATGTCCATTCAATTTAGAAGAGCGATGTTATGACACAGATTAAATAAATTAAAATAATTAATAATAAAGCACTTCATCGGAGATTCCAAAGTAAAACTGGACAACGATGCTAGTGGTAAATTTGCATCATTATTAACAAGTAATAATGCTATGAAACTAGATAATAGTTTATCGAAAACAACAACAATCTCCATAAAACCAGCGATTATTTTTAAATGGGATGTAACTCTCACATCAATTTAGTGGTAACAAAGATCAGTGTTATACAGATTGATAAGCAATATGTTGATATTACCAGAAATTGTAGAGGGCAAAAAGTGGAGGAGTATTATGTAAAGAACAACGATTATGAAGACGTCATCCCTCCAGACAGATCAGCTAATACTGCCCGATACGTATATATGGGCACATGACAACAATGAAGTGAGAACAAAGGTTAAATTCACCCCCAAACAACGACCATTAAATAAACATGCAATAACTATTGTAGTTTGGATAGTTACTGTGATCTACTTTTGTCTACTTTTGAACAGGGTTTATGACATTTGGAGCAGTTGCTATGAAAAGAATATCTTCTAACTATGCAGGGTTTCAGCGAAAAAAAGCTAAATTAGTAACGTATAAGATTATACCAAGGGCAATGTGTGCTCGCAGTTTCCTTAGATATTAAGTTAAACAACCATATTTAATAATTCAACTCTGTTTCTTGCAATCTTCTATATCTTTCTTCGAAAGTATTGGACAGTTGTATACCACATTTTGCTGGCTAGCATTTGTCCAGTAGAAAAATGTATATGTTGGTAAAGATCGGACAAACGAAAAAAAACAAGTGGTATTATTTAAGTTATGTATAACGTATCTTCACTCGCTAATGTGTTTGGTTTTATGAAGTTTAACAATCTTAAAAGTATATATACTGATGTTACAACTAGTAGCTTCAACACTGCGTCTGATTTGCTCCAGATCCATACAAATCTTACTTCTTAACGCTTTAATTAATCTGAGGTTGTTATCACCATATGTTTTGTTTCATTTTTTCCTCATCTGCTACTCGTTATACTCTCTGCTTTCGTTGCACAAGGTTTACAGTAAGCATGAGATTTTGTAAAATCTGTGAATTTGTTTAAACCTTCATCTCACAAAGGGCAAATCTTTAGATAGATCGCTTTAATTCATCCAATAGGATTTTAAATGATGTTTAATTAATTTGTAAGAAAACATATTGCCAGACAATATACCATAAACCTTTTTTAAGATTTCAATCCATGTTCAATTTTATACGGCATCTTTCCATATCAAACAAATGAAAGTTAAATGAGACAAAAGAAATTTAATCTCAGTTTAGAAAACAAACTGAACAGGTCATTTTACAAAAGATACAAGATTCACACAGGATTGAACTTGAAAACCAACCTGTAAAACTCTCACAGGAATGCATCAAAGTCAAAGCGACAGGTTTACAGAAAGAATAAAAGTCTACAAAGCCACAGGATGCTTAGTTCAAACAACTTTAAAGCACACTACATGAAAGTCAAGAAACACGGTTAAACAAAAGATATAGCTTAAATTTAGTACGCGGCGGATTATGTGTTTGGCCATCATGTTTAAGAATACAATTGCTCCTTCGCCGATTCCTAAAATATCAGGTTGTGAAAGAAACTCGTACTAAACGTTCCAACGGAGACGCCTGGACATCGTCGGATTCAGTTCCTCCAGAAATGTTATAGCGTCTCAGAATGACAGATTATTAATAGTTTCTGCCGGAGGCAATATATAACTTTACTTAATTATGGGCGTCCGTTGCCTAGCTTTTCAAGTATAAATAATAAGATGTCACTGAAACAAAAAACAATAAAATTAACTAGGCACTAAAATAACATTATGGCCCAGCTCTGAAAAATATGACCCTGGTCCAGAGAAACAGGGGTGTTTTTAAGAGAGGTCAGTGTTCGTACCCCTAAACCAGTTGGTGATAATTTAAATTTACAAATGGCCTAAAGATGCCAATCGTTTAGCTCATAATTCTGATATAGTGTATGTGTACTATCACGACGTTGTGACGTCAGACAATACAAATGTGTAATGTCTGAGGAATCGGATTATCCATTTAATTCGTCAGTCTTTCTAAACGCAGTGAAATCTAGGAGAGTTTGCTTAGAACTGGAAGGCCAGTAAAAACATGTTTTCTATGTGATGAATGTAAGTTTATGCTCAATTTATTTAAGTTATGATACTTTTCTTTAAAGCTTATTTTTACTTTTTTTCTGGTTAAAATTTAGATATTAATCAACATCGTCCAAACTTTCATATAATATTTGCACATATGAAAAAGTATAAATTATTGATGGTGAAGACATTAATCCTTCTCATCGAATTCGAGCCTTATGAAATCACAGCTTCATTTTGTATATTCTTTTGGCAGAACGTGATTAACCATAACTGTCGTTCTCTGGTCAAATCTGTACCATTCTTCACCAATGCGGACCCCCAGTTTGTGTCGGAGGTTGTTAGCAAACTCAGATTTGAGGTCTTCCAGGCTGGAGATTACATAATTAGGGAGGGGACTGCGGGAACAAAGATGTATTTTATACAGGAGGGAATTGTGGACATCATCACTCAAGAAGGGGAAGTGGCCACCTCTTTGTCTGATGGGTCTTACTTTGGAGGTATGTAATTTCCATGTGAATCACTTCATCATTCAGAACAAAACACAAATCGAAAATGTCTGGATTTTTCCTGTCACATTCTAGACGAGTGTATAGGTTCGTCCGTCATTGAAAAAGCTGCGATTTCCCTGAGAAATAAAATTAAATTTATATGTTCTTTTGCAACCATATAGCCAATGTGTGACCAATTTCGCTTATTGTGCTCACACATACTGACCACAGTCACAGTATTAAGAACTTGGTATGTGAACATAAACGCTTCGGTACTTATGAAAGAGAAATCTTTTGGAATAGCCGTTTATATTTCAGATGGTCTATCACAGACGATGATCTTGGCACATGCATAAAATATTTGTAACATTTTGAGAATCCTCAGTAAGCATGCCGCTAAGTGTGTGTGTGTGTGTGTGTAACAAACTTAAAGACCTAATATAATGTTTCCTACCTTAAATATTTTCACCATTTTTATGTTTACTAATTTCATGGTTGTTTTGTTGTTGTAGTCATATCATTATGGATGTTGTACAACGCTTAGAGCTTCTAAAGATTAGGCGCTATTCAAAGTCCTCATTATTATTATTATTATTGTTATTATTATTATTATTATTATTATTATTATTATTATTATTATTTCTAACAGTTGAAAATGTCATACGTTAATGTCCTTAATGATTCTAAATTCAACTGGTTGAAATTGGTTGTTGCTTAATCTTTGATATGAAATTTATATTAATAAATAATAACTACATAAATAGGGCTAACTGTTCAACAATGCTCAATTAATCAAAGAAAGTAACCTCGTTATAATTATATGTTTCTTTTCCTTAGAAATTTGTCTTCTTACCAATGCGAAGCGTGTGGCCAGTGTACGGGCAGAGACCTATGTTAATCTGTATTCATTGTCCAAAGAACATTTTAATGATGTACTAGACAAATATCCTGTCATGCGCAGAACTCTGGAAAGCGTGGCGGCTGAGCGTTTGACGAAGATTGGGAAGAACCCGAGTATAGTCAGCAGCCGTGCCGATCTTGATGAAGATCAGCGACTTTTAAATGAAATCGTAATGGAATCCACACCCGTCGTCACGAGTGCAAGCGAAGATGAGGACAAAGACTCGGATGACAGCTCAGAGAGTTCACGGAGTACAAAACCCAAAAAGAAGTTTAAATTTGATTTTTCTGCCAAATTACATAAGATTGCTGAAGAACGAAAGTCCAAATCAAAGGAAAATTTAACTGAAAAAGAAGAAAGTAAATTTAAAATATTTTTACGAAAAGCTCCGTCAGGGTCAAATTTGTTTGGATTTCTTGCCCCTCCCTTCTCTGAGAAGAAACGATCTGGGAGCGTTGGAACAAACTTGGCTAATATGGATATGATAGAAGAAATGGAAGAATCTACAGATAAAAGACGCCCAAGTTTCATCGGTAGTAAACTCTTCAAAGGGAAATGTAGTAAGTCAAAATCTTCGTTGAATGAGGAATCGTCACCAGCCGAAAAGCAGACTCTAGTGCAGTACCTTCGGGTACCACCACCAGATTTGCATGTTCGTGAGTTGAAAAAGGGAAACAAGGCTAATGAGCAGAAATGTCGATTGCCTGACATTTCAGCAGCGGAAGCAAGCGAGGCTAACACAAAGAAGGAAAGTGGAGAGTCTCTCAGGATAGAGGAAAAAGGAGGGTTTCAAGATGCAGAGCTGGTTACAGTTGAGAACACAGCTAAAATGGAAAGTGATCAGCAAGAATCTTGTATATGAGAGCTACTGGTAGTGACTTGTTAATACTAATAACAATATCATGGCGATAAAGGGATAAATCATTCTTAGCGAATCTAACAACTGTGACTCGACTTTTTTTCGGTAATTCGAGTTCATGCTTAGTTTCGCAGTAAAGGTAAATGATAGACTTCAACAAGTTTTTAAAAAAAAGAAAATACATTTTCTTTTAATTTGATGTTTTTAACATCAGGATAGAAAAAAAAAGTATTTTGAGTTATAATAAAACATAGATGCCATGTATGGCTGTTGCAAATTCAAACATATTACAGATTTAGCGTGAGTCAGTTACGTCAGAGGGCTAATTCATTCCTCTGCTCTGGAAAAGTTTATTTGGCAACATGTAAGTGAGAAGCCTGAATGGTACAATTTATGGACGTTGTGAGATAATTAAATTATTATTAATTCATGATATGACATTTTCAGCCTCTTTTCTCTTTATTCCCCCTATCACTGATCCCACTGAGTCAAACTTTTCTTATTTTTACACTTCCAAGGAGATATTTGAAAATCAAACCTAGCTTCTATAGTCTTAAGACGGGAAATGTATTGTTTTAAACAAACGGTCAAGTTCATATATCATGACGTCCTGAAAACAAATCGTCATTGTCTCTGATTATATCTGCAATATCGCACTATAATCTTTAAGATATACTTCAATGATAGGTTTCAAAGCTATATGGATAACGAACTCGTATGCTGTTCAGTGCTGTGCTGCGATTCTCAGGTCTGTTTGAATGTGTAAATTTGTCCATATAATAATATGTATAACGTGTCAATAATTACGTGTCTGTCAATATATTACCATGTTCGTAATTACTGCATAATGCCATATACCTAACTGCGTTTGTCCGAATATTTCTGACAGTGGTCTTAATGGTTACGCTTGTTTTCTTAGTCAAGTAACGCATTTATTTTCCTGAAGAAAAAAATGATTCCGCGGATTTGTAGTAAAACAATAAAGAACTCTGTCACAAATATTTGTAGGAACAATGTTTGCACAAATGATCACATAATACGTTTTCATTTAAATGTTTCATCACAAAAAGGTATCATATGATATGATACTGTGTGGGTCACAAGTGATATTTTACATGTAGAAATTTCATAAAGAAGTTGCTTTCACCCTTATCTGTGCTAATATTAGTATTAGCGACGTAAATATGTCTTTCAAATGTCTTTCAAGGTAATAATACAGACGGCGCTATATGCCTCATGAGACGTCAAGTTCAATGCTTTAGTTTAAAACTTATATTTACTACAATACTTAATTTAAACAAATGTTTGTGACATATCATGATGGTTTTGTTAAAAAGTGCAACAGGTTACTTTTTGTAAATAAAACTGTATGGGAGCCTGTTTCTCTACCCACCAACACCAACCCTGATTTCAGTAAAACGCAATCTGCGTTTTTCTTCGAAATTATATTGACTGTACAGCCTTAAAAGATTGAATATTTAGAAAATATGCTCAAGCTTTACTTATTAAAACTAGGAGTTTCAAAGATTTTATACAGCCTTCCATCTTGTGACGTCATTTCCTTTGTGTAAAAGACACAAACTTTTGAAGTCCCATTCGTACCTTAGAGGTAGACATAATTCTGTAGAACGAAGATCCTGAATCTAAATTATGTTCAAAGTGGCCCCAGGAAAAAATGAAGTCTCAACCATTCAATAGGTGGCAAAATTCATTTGTTCCAAACATTAGGAATGAATATGTGGTCCCGTTAAAACCGGATGTGTGAACATTCTTGTTACCAAAAATCTTCACTTTCAAATATAGAGAATGTCACGGATAATAAGACTGATCCCGTTGACTCGATTAGTACCAACATCACACGAATTATAGACGATTGTAGCTGAGAGCGCCAATGTTTGGCCCGTAAAGCCAAAAAATATCCTGTAAATGTAATAAAAGATGAATTATTAAACAATGATTCATTAAATATTTGCTTACTATTATATTACATTTACTGTTGTTGGATTTACAGGAAACTAATTTAGTTACGGGTTAATATGAAACCCCTTATCGCCAGGAAGTTTAGTTTCAAACTGTGATATAGAATTTAAATGTATTGATGCCAATATTTTCAGTTGTTTACTGTTATATTTGTTAGTTTGTTGTTTTAAGCACTGAATCAATACGCACGGCGTATCGAGTGTAATTTTGTAGTTCGTGGCACAGAAGTGTATACTCGGCACTTTAACCATCCGGAGCACCTTGTACACATTGACAGACCAGAAGTATCCTAAACACTCACCAACGTTAGGAGCTATGACATATCTCTGTCCAGTTGAAGCAATTATTATTAAGAGCCCAGCTCGCATTTAACTTTGTTTGTTTGTTTTAGGGTGGGTGTTGTTGTTTTTTTTTGTTGTATTTGTTGGGGGTCTCTTATAACCAGGTTCCTCATAATTGTTATTTCTATTTAACAAATAATCTCATCTGTATTAATTATCAGTCAAACCACTTTTTCATATTTTTTTCTTCTTATTTTTTCTGTAACGACACGCACAGCAGTTTGCAACCCAATAGCGATTTTAAAAACGAAATATATCAAGGTCGTCAAATGTGCACAAAGCTTAGCCATTTCGTTCATAAAGTTTTAATTTCTGATCTTATCGTTGGCATGGGATCCCTTGTCTTTTTGTTTGCGTTTCGAATCAAACGGAACTGTCGATGTAGAAATCCAGATTACTCACTAAACCTTTCCGGCTTCAATAGAGGACGCTGTACATATGAACTTCTGACAGTGACTGGTGTAAGGTGCGGTTGTTTGCATTTGCGACATGCACAATATAGTGAATGATCGCATACGTCTATGTTACTTTCATATACTACGGCTGAAATTTCTTTGGATATTGTACTTGAATTGGACCTTTCTATGCAAACAGCTACCAAAGCTACTTCTCCCATGTGCTCGAGAATTCAGCCTAAAATAGTCAAAAGTAAACTATTTGTAGCAGTTACTAAAATAGGGGAAATAAATTTTGCATGACACTCTAGACAGTACAAGCTTCTGAAAGTATATTAAATTAATTTGTAAATGTATAAAATGTATTTTTTTTTTTAAATTATCAACTCCCTTTTTTTACAATGACTTTTGAAGTCCAGGAAATGACAATGATCAGGCGGAGGAAACAGAAGTGAGGCCAAGCTAACACGACTGTACATTGTATATAACCAAAATTACACCCATCAATCATATACCCAAATAAAGGTAATTAAAAGTTTTTTTTTTTAACAATACGTAATATTTACATGTTTTTTTAAATGGTGAATGTAAACAATGAGTAAAACCTGAGAATTTCTTTTTCTTTCAAAATCTTAGGCTATGCAAACTACGAAAGTTTAGAGCTCCTCCTTAACTATATTTTTTCAGTAATATCAATATAATAATATAACGTCTAACCTAATATTTCGTTTTAAAAAAATGAACAAAATAAATAAATATAATAACTTTATAATCATGTGCTCAATCGATGTAACTCCCAAAGTTACAGAAATAGGGAGCTAATCGAAGACGGTGAACTATATCACGCCTCAAATTTGATCATTGACGAAGTTTTACAAAACCAATCATTTTATTTTATGCATTATGGGATTTTGTTCGGCTGCATGCTAGTATCACTAAATTCGAAAACTGAAGAGCGTGCAAAATCTATGCACCAAGGAAACTCAAGATTCAACAACGGAAGTGTTCCAGAAAGTATGTTTTGAAAGACTTATTAATACAATTTGACAAGGTATTATAGTATTCGCACACTTTCCCGTTTGTAACCATCGGTAACTTACCGATTTTTATTTTTAAAAAAACGGAATCAAAGATATTTTTTAACAAAGTGCACAAAACGTAGTCATTTCATTCATCAATTTTCAATGTATAATTGCATTCTCGCCAAGGGGTTTCAAAAACGTTTTGCTTGGCGTCTCGAATCAAATGAGAATTTCTTTAATAATACGGTCGCCATATTTGCAGGACGGATCAATGTTTTCAAGCAAGCAATGTGATAGTCTCACAAATCCCATAATTCTTTTTGAATACATGTACTTCCTCCATTTAATTTGTTAATTTTGTTTCAGAAATATTAAAACTATACATTACAAATATTAGACGTAGATAGTTTTGACTGAAATGGGCTATTCATGAAACAAGACAAGGACAGCGTACAGTCAGTCTGCTTGTTTACATCGAGAGCTTCCGTTTCGTATGAAGCGCGAATAAGCTGCCACTGTTAGATACTCCCGGACGATAATCAAGTTAGAAATTGTTCATTCATGAATAAAATGACTAAATGACGTGTCATTTGATTTCCTTTATGCTTTTCATGTTTAAAATCAATAGTGGTGTACAAACAAACGGGAGAGTGTTCGAATACAATAGTTCAGATTACAATAAAGCCATCATAACAAAGTAAAGGAATCGTACTAGGAAACCGTTTTGTTAGACTGGTTGTCTTTGTTTTTATGTCTTTAACGCCACTTATACATTGCAGCCAGTATTTATGGTGGAAGAAGATCCCAGGAAGACACATTGACACACTGGAAGTTAATGGCAAGCTTTCTAACATACCCGCGTTGGCCAAGCGCAAGATTCTAACTCACGTGGACAGAGTCGAGCGCCTTTAACCGCTCAGCCACCCTGGGTCCCATTAGACTATTAACATACAAAGCTGGTCAGCGTCGAGATAATATCCAAAACTGGGTGGTAAATTGCCAGATAGAAAAGGCGCTTTCTTAGCGATGACGGTACAGAGCACATCACATATGTTGTCGGAGAACCTTCAATCTATTATCAAGACCGAGTTAGTAAATAAACTCCCGTTGATTTTAAACGCGAATAAGACGATAGTTTTAGAGACCTCGTGGCGACGATCAATTTAGAAAGTATACATTGATGAATTCAATGAATGTTTTGTACATTATTTTTATTTCGTTATTTCATTTAGTTTTTAAAATCGCTAGGGGGTACTAACTGTTGTTGGGGATATATGTATTGTTTGTGGAACATAACTGCAATTTACAAAAAAAATGTTCAATTTTTAATACTTTTTATATTTAACAAAACAAGATGTTTGGTGGAAAAAGGAAATGATACTCCGAATTAACTCAGTAAAAACAACAAATCACTGGTAAATGAAAGGATAATGAAAATGTTATACATTTTTAATGCTACATTATATGTCATTAAATACAGAAAATTTAATAATATCCCTCGTTAATGGACAACTGTGAGTTTCGAAATCAACGACACGAAACTAGAGGTGTCCAGCTACTTACTGATAGATACTATAGTAGTCTAGTAATGCCCTCACTGGCAACTGTTTGTATAGTACACCATTTATATAAAAAAAATATTGTTTGTATTTTTGTCTTGTGTATAACAGGATAGACTGAATCATAAGTGCTCTAACATGAGTGAATGTTTACGTAAGTGTGTTGTTGGTGAAATGTAACATTACTGTATGTATATATATAATTTTGGTATGATGTCAAAAACAAATGCCACAATTATCTCCCTTGAAAATACAACATATCGTTTAAGGTGTCGGCTATCCTTAAGGAAATGTACTGGAGAAGATTTTATAAATATTTGCATACTATTATATGAATTGAAAATAAATATATCTCTGATTATTAGCGTAAAACTATGTTAAAAAAAGGTTTATGATGGATATAATTTTTTGTTTTGTGGACCAATGATATAATGTTAGTAAAACAAAGTTGTATTGAATGTCAACGTACACCATAACAAAGACCCTATTTCAAGAGACTTGAATCGGAAATTACCTTTAGACAACTTTGAATAAAGTAATGTACATAAGACAACCAAACGTTTCTATTTTACACGATAACAAATCTGTTTCTTGTTTCTTTTCATGCTGATACACTTTTAAAATAAGTTTTCGAGATCGCAAGAATTTTTAAATCATCGTAAAATCTGTTGTTTTTTTTAAATCATAGCTATCACCCAGAATCATCGTAAAATCTGTTGTTTTTTAAATCATAGCTATCACCCAGAGAGTGTGTGTCTGTGTGTGTGTGTGTGTGTGTGTGTGTGTGTGTGAGAGAGAGAGAGAGAGAGAGAGAGAGAGAGAGAGAGAGAGAGAGAGAGAGAGAGAGAGAGAGAATATTTATAACATTAAAATCGACAAGAAATTGCATAATATATATCACAGTGACCCATATATGTGTACTTGAAATCGTTGCTGGCAGAGCTGATTAGAGACACCATCGTAAATACTACAGAAAAATGAATTATAAGTGCATTTCACAAACTCAGGGTATTTAAAATGAAAATGATAAATGGCAGGATAATCACCACAAATATGAAACTCTTCACAATTTTCAATTCCTAACTGTCCTATTTCGTTGACTATTTAATTCTCTGTTGTGAACTTTGTCTTCATCTCTGCAAAACAATCCACATCTGTGGTTCATAGTGAAACTATTCGTTTGAAACCATTGGTACCTAGGTATTGACCGATGCAGAAAAGTTGTAATCCGGTTGCAACAGTATATTTAAACTATAGTATGCTTTAATATCTATTATTTTCTCATGATGTTCATTATTAATTTTAAATTTACAGGCTTTCTGTGTGACACAATGTCACTGTCTGTATTTAAAGGAATACTGCATGAATTGGCGTCCATGTTTGATCTTAACATATGAAAAGAATATCTCTAATTATTACTTTTTGAACCTGAGCCAGAAAACTATTTTACCATGGATGGACACACACACGCGTAAATGTAGCTACATACTGGTTCTGTGTGCAACTCCTTTCCCTCTCTCAGAACCAGTGTCCTTCTTTAGGATAAGTGCCCACGAGCCTTTTTTTCTCTCTAGGAGGAAAACTCGTCTAAAACAATTTTCACCCCATTTGTTCAAATACAGACTAATATTTCTCCTGGAAAATTTTTCCTAGAGCGGGCTGTCCTCATGAAATGCTAGTGTGAGAACTACTCAAGATTTTATCTCCAGAGGAAAGTCGCTTAATGAGTATTGAGTTGAGTAGCCTCCAAGAGATTTGGTCCAACACTGCAGTAGGGAAAATTATGTCCGCCCCGAATTCTTGCTCCACCAACGTATAAAGCCGCCATATATGGCCTATTATAATGGCTCTACCCCCTCCCCCACAATTTTGAAAAGAAAATTTGGGTGTGGGGAGGAGAGGAAGATTAATTAATGTTGGGGGGTAGGCGGGGGCCGTAAATTCTGCTTTGTGTGGATTAATCCAATCAAGGAGGTACTTTCATTCACGGAAATAATAGGCAATATATAGCAGATGTTACCCTCGGGGGAAAATGAGTAAAGTGTACAATTTCCAAGTAGTACTCCTGGTTCATCATCTGGCGAGATAATCAGCTTAATACCATGGGACTAGGGTGTAAATACGGTATCTGTTTATCTCATTGTTTGCTACTATTTAAATTTTCCTAGGAACAAAAATATTCCACAAGTAATGTAGTTAGAAATGACATCTTGGAAGAAAACACCTTTTAACGCTCACTACACCTTTCCATAAAGAAATCCTATTACTTGAGAATTATATCAAAATTGAATTTATATTGTTAATTATTAATTGCAATGACAATTGAGCATAATAACATACGCCCTCCTATACTGCTTGCAAGGAAGACATTACAAAAAGCATTGAAAATGTTCGAGTGCCAACACTACTAACCTTTCTACTCGTTTCAGTCGAAATATTAACCGGTGTTTCGAAACCTCCACATCTAAACATAATTTGTGATTAGGTACATGTATCCTTATTTTTTTTATTGTTATGCTGTCCTTACGGTTCAGCCAATTGAAAACTGTTTTTTAATAAAATAGAATTTACCTTCAAAAGCTTTTGAATCTGATAATGAACAATACTTTTAAAGCCAGATATGTTCTTCAGATAAACCGAAATTGCTAACTCCGTGTATTTACATTTATTTATTCTCATATGTATTTATTTTGAAAAATTATATTATTATAGCTTTTACAACTGGGTATAAATGACAGTTTAAAGACAACAATAAAAAAAAATTATTTTCACCAACTGGAATTTACTATAATTGAAATAACATTTCAAGGAGCCCCCTACTTTGGTAGTACTCTTATTAAGATGCATGAACGTATACCTAAAATGTACACATAATAATTTTCACGAACATTAAATTGAATTTTTTTTTCTGTTCTGAATAAAAACATTTTGAAACAATTTCGAAGAATCAACTGAGTGTGTCGTTCACTTTAAGCCAATCAATGGCATTGTAAAGTTGTGCTGTGATTTCATATATAAATGCAGAGATTTCCTGAATGAAATAGAAATAGTAATTCATCATTTTGATGGTTGTACCAGACTGTTGACATAACTACATAAACAAAGGAACCATAATATGCAAACATAATGTAGAAAATAGATCTGTAATAAATTGAGATATGAAGTTTTTAAATGACTTTTTTGTGCTTATTTGTATATCTTATTCTCTCTATTCTATACTCTAGAGAATATCACTTGAATAGCAACTTCACAGTGGCTGTATTGGATGGTAAATCAATGCCAGAATATTTTCTGACAGATTCGGTTAAATTTTATATAGCTGAGTTTGAGATATAAGTTGTAAAAGCGTTTTTCTATAGTAAAAATGACTTGTCGAAATCAAACTTCCAAACGTTTAGGAGGAATTAAAATCATGTGAGTAATTTTTTAGAAAACCCCAGGTCTACATGACCATCCATTCAGTAAAATTAGTAAAAAAAATATTTTTTTTCATCATGGTGTCTGTGGCAGCCATATTGTATGTTTAAGTGGCATCAGTTTCATTTAGGACAAGATATTGGAATGAGTGTGCATGTCAAGTTTACTCATCCCAAGGTACTAACTCTCAGGAAAATGATCAACAATAGACAATGGATAAAATGACTCATTTGTTTTAGGACAGTAGAACTCCTGTCTACACTCGGTTATAAGATGACATTGAATAACTCATTTGTTTTAGGACAGAAGAACTTGTCTAAACTTGGTTATAAGACAACATTGAATAACTCATTTGTTCTAGGACAGCAGAATTTCTGTCTAAACTCAATAATAAGATGACAATGGATAACTCATTTGTTCAAGGACAGAAGAACTGTCTACACTCGGTCATAAGATGACATTGAATAACTCATTTGTTTTAGGACAGAAGAACTCCTGTCTATACTCGGTTATAAGACGACATTGAATAACTCATTTGTTCTAGGACAGCAGAATTTCTGTCTAAACTCAATAATAAGATGACAATGAATAACTCATTTGTTCAAGGACAGAAGAACGAATAGCGGAGAACTCGCCCCAGGGAGAACTCGCCCTGGGAGAACTCGCCCCATGGAGAACTCGCCCTGGGAGAACTCATCCCAGGTGTCAGGAGAAGTCGCCCCATAGTGGTTGGAGAACTCGCCCCATTTTGCCTGGAGAACTCGCCCCACTTTGCCTGGAGAACTCGCCCCAAGGATAATATATAATAATTCTTAGATTTCGTCACATGTTTGTCAAGGCTTTATTTATTGTTGTTTTTTTTTTCAACTTAGTAACTTATTAAATCTATAAAAATTGCAATTTTTTAACTTTTCCATTTGATCAACTCCGCTTCTGTACTTAACAAAAAAATAAGTGTTCTGTCCCTTTCCCTCTGCTCTTCAAATCATTAGATGCGTTTTATTTGGACAAATAAGAGAGGATGTAAGCATGATGGGATGTCTCCAGTTTTAGACATAAAATGGTTCCAACATAATAATCTACCTAAGTCATCCTGAGATGACGTTATGACATTGACTTTTATAACCCGAAATCGACTGAATTGGCGCTGACCGTCAATAAGCCAAAGTGTTATGTTATTATTTCTCTAACTGAACAATTTAATCTGATTTTTCATTGAGATTTGCTAACTATTAACAAATTATACTTAAACTAAATTTAAAAAAAAAAAAACCCATTATTGATGCCTACTCAAGAAATGCGGTCGCTGTCGCAATAATCATCATGACTAATGCGTAGAATTTGGACGGTTTCTGAAAGATCAGTTGTACTACATCATTTAGTTTATTAATTCTTCTTTGTCAGTGTTCGTAATTTTATTATTTCTCAATAATAACACACTATTTCAATTTAAAAGAGAACTTTAAAAATTATTTCGCTACTAAATTACGATTATAAATTAAATAAAATTACATTATTTATTAATATATAATAACACAATGATCACGCGTACTAGACCAAAATTTACTAATGAGGCACAAATCAATGTCGTCGACTCGTTAACTCATTATATACGTTTCTGTCCTTAATGCATACATTTTTGCTGTATCAAACAATATACGTCTATCATTCCAACACTATACTGTCGTCATTCATTATATTATATACAAACTCAATTTCGTCTTAGAAATATTACTATAATATTGTTTTTTTTGTGATCGAGTTTAAATAAAAATCTAAATATGAATCACGTAAAAGATATTTTAATTTTGCTATAAAATGGTTATCTGGGATATGGGGCGACTTCTCCATACGAAGTGGGGCGACTTCTCCAACCACTCTGGGGCGACTTCTCCTGATACGTTGGGGCGAGTTCTCCCAGGGCGAGTTCTCCATGGGGCGAGTTCTCCCAGGGCGAGTTCTCCCTGGGGCGAGTTCTCTGCATACCCAGAAGAACTGTCTACACTCGGTTATAAGATGACACTGAATAACTCATTTGTTTTAGGACAGAAGAACTCCTATCTATACTCGGTTATAAGACGACATTGAATAACTCATTTGTTCTAGGACAGCAAAATTCCTGTCTAAACTCAAAAATAAGATGACAATAAATAACTCATTTGTTCAAGGACAGAAGAGCTCCTGTCTACACTCGGTTATAAGATGACATTGAATAACTCATTTGTTTTAGGACAGAAGAACTTGTCTACACTCGGTTAGAAGACAACATTGAATAACTCATTTGTTCTAGGACAGCAGAATTTCTGTCTAAACTTAATAATAAGATGACAATGGATAACTCATTTGTTCAAGGAGAGAAGAACTGTCTACACTCGGTCATAAGATGACATTGAATAACTCATTTGTTTTAGGACAGAAGAACTCCTGTCTATACTCGGTTATAAGACGACATTGAATAACTCATTTGTTCTAGGACAGCAGAATTTCTGTCTAAACTCAATAATAAGATGACAATGAATAACTCATTTGTTCAAGGACAGAAGAGCTCCTGTCTACACTCGGTTATAAGATGACATTGAATAACTCATTTGTTTTAGGACAGAAGAACTTGTATACACTCGGTTAGAAGACAACATTGAATAACTCATTTGTTCTAGGACAGCAGAATTTCTGTCTAAACTCAATAATAAGATGACAATGAATAACTCATTTGTTCAAGGATAGAAGAACTGTCTACACTCGGTTATAAGATGACACTGAATAACTCATTTGTTTTAGGACAGAAGAACTCCTATCTATACTCGGTTATAAGACGACATTGAATAACTCATTTGTTCTAGGACAGCAGAATTTCTGTCTAAACTCAATAATAAATGACAATGAATAACTCATTTGTTCAAGGACAGAAGAACTGTCTACACTCGGTTATAAGATGACATTGAATAACTCATTTGTTTTAGGACAGAAGAACTCCTGTCTATACTCGGTTATAAGACGACATTGAATAACTCATTTGTTCTAGGACAGCAAAATTCCTGTCTAAACTCAAAAATAAGATGACAATAAATAACTCATTTGTTCAAGGACAGAAGAGCTCCTGTCTACAATCGGTTATAAGATGACATTGAATAACCCATTTGTTTTAGGACAGAAGAACTTGTCTACACTCGGTGAGAAGACAACATTGAATAACTCATTTGTTCTAGGACAGCAGAATTTCTGTCTAAACTCAATAATAAGATGACAATGAATAACTCATTTGTTCAAGGACAGAAGAACTCCTGTCTACACTCGGTTATAAGATGACATTGAATAACTCATTTGTTTTAGGACAGAAGAACTCCTATCTATACTCGGTTATAAGACAACATTGAATAACTCATTTGATCTAGGACAGCAGAAATTCTGTCTAAACTCAATAATAAGATGACAATGAATAACTCATTTGTTCAAGGACAGAAGAACTCCTGTCTACACTCGGTTATAAGATGACATTGAATAACTCATTTGTTTTAGGACAGAAGAACTTTTGTCTATACTCGGTTATAAGACGACATTGAATAACTCATTTGTTCTTGGACAGCAGAATTTCTGTCTAAACTCAATAATAAGATGACAATGAATAACTCATTTGTTCAAGGACAGAAGAACTTGTCTACACTCGGTGAGAAGACAACATTGAATAACTCATTTGTTCTAGGACAGCAGAATTTCTGTCTAAACTCAATAATAAGATGACAATGAATAACTCATTTGTTCAAGGACAGAAGAACTCCTGTCTACACTCGGTTATAAGATGACATTGAATAACTCATTTGTTTTAGGACAGAAGAACTCCTGTCTACACTCGGTTATAAGATGACATTGGACAGCAGAATTTCTGTCTACACTTGGTTATAAGACAACATTGAATAACTCATTTGTTCTAGGACAGCATAATTTCTGTCTAAACTCAATAATAAGATCACATTGAATAACTCATTTGTTCAAGGACAGTAGAACTCCTGTCTACACTCGGTTATAAGACAACACTGAATAACTCATTTGTTTTAGGACAGAAGAACTCCTGTCTACACTCAGTTATAAGACGACATTGAATAACTCATTTGTTTTAGGACAGAAGAACTCCAGTCTATACCCAGTTATAAGACGACATTGAATAACTCATTTGTTCTAGGACAGCAGAATTTCTGTCTAAACTCAATAATAAGATGACAATGAATAACTCATTTGTTTTAGGACAGAAGAACTCCTGTCTATACTCGGTTATAAGACGACATTGAATAACTCATTTGTTCTAGGACAGCAGAATTTCTGTCTAAACTCAATAATAAGATGACAATGAATAACTCATTTGTTCAAGGACAGAAGAACTCCTGTCTACACTCGGTTATAAGATGACATTGAATAACTCATTTGTTTTAGGACAGAAGAACTTGTCTACACTCGGTTAGAAGACAACATTGAATAACTCATTTGTTCTAGGACAGCAGAATTTCTTTCTAAACTCAATAATAAGATGACAATGAATAACTCATTTGTTCAAGGACAGAAGAACTCCTGTCTACACTCGGTTATAAGATGACATTGAATAACTCATTTGTTTTAGGACAGAAGAACTCCTGTCTATACTCGGTTATAAGACGACATTGAATAACTCATTTGTTCTAGGACAGCAGAATTTCTGTCTAAACTCAATAATAAGATGACAATGAATAACTCATTTGTTCAAGGACAGAAGAACTCCTGTCTACACTCGGTTATAAGATGACATTGAATAACTCATTTGTTTTAGGACAGAAGAACTTGTCTACACTCGGTTAGAAGACAACATTGAATAACTCATTTGTTCTAGGACAGCAGAATTTCTTTCTAAACTCAATAATAAGATGACAATGAATAACTCATTTGTTCAAGGACAGAAGAACTCCTGTCTACACTCGGTTATAAGATGACATTGAATAACTCATTTGTTTTAGGACAGAAGAACTCCTGTCTATACTCGGTTATAAGACGACATTGAATAACTCATTTGTTCTAGGACAGCAGAATTTCTGTCTAAACTCAATAATAAGATGACAATGAATAACTCATTTGTTCAAGGACAGAAGAACTCCTGTCTACACTCGGTTATAAGATGACATTGAATAACTCATTTGCTTTAGGACAGAAGAACTCCTGTCTACACTCGGTTATAAGATGACATTGAATAGCTCATTTGTTCTAGGACAGCAGAACTCCTGTCTACACTCGGTTATAAGATGACAATGAATAACTCATTTGTTCTAGGACAGCAGAATTTCTGTCTAAACTTGGTTATAAGGCAACATTGAATAACTCATTTGTTTTAGGACAGTAGAACTTCTGTCTACACTCGGTTATAAGACAAGTCCAACTGCAATTAATACAGACCAAGATCTGCCATTGCATAGATATGCTCAGAGTATTGAAACAGTACAATGTGGATGAAAGAAAAATTGTCCATGTTGGGACAACTCTGACCTAATCTCAATGACTTTGCCATTCTTTTAATTACCAAACATCTTTAAGCAGTTTTTAATATGAGAATAAAATTGTGCCTTAAATAATAAAATCACATATAACTATGAAGCTTTTCTATTCTTTCAATTTATTTTAACTCTAGGATTGCAACAGTTGAGAATTCAAAGAGAGGAAGAATGGTAAGACTCATGAGAATCCAAATATACTTATCTGCTGCAGTGAAACTGATATTTAAAAATCACAGATACAAACATAAAAACTGCTGACATATTTTGTTGAAAGTCAGTGGGGAGTAAATGAGTTTGATATGACACAGATTTATGTCAAAGCGAGTAGGTAGAGATATAATTGTAAGCCACATCAAACTAGTTCTTTCCTTGACTTGTAACAAACATTAATACAGTTTTGTGTTTATTGCATACTGCCTCTTTTACACTTTCAAAATATTTGTAGCTTTATTGTATTAATAAAATTCCAAAGGAATCGGGATTTATAAAACAATGTTTTATTCACTGCATCTAAACATGTCTGTGTGGACATCAAAGAAAATACATAATAAGTAGTTTGAATCTGGATGTCTGCTATAGAGTTTATGAGCTGCATCAAATCAGATCAAGTATGTACATTTAAATAGATGTGTGATAAAAACTTAGACCAAAAGACTCCAAATACAAAGATTATGTAAAAAACAGCTTGAAATAGTATTCCACAAAAACAATGACAGAGTAAACTATACTGAAATTAATATAATTAATAAATTAATAATTAATAAATGGGTACATTGTAATGAGTCCTCTACACAGTGGGGATCTTAAAGCCTGGAATTTATGTTGAAAACCAAAGTTCACAGAAGATGGACACTCAGTGGCAATAAGTCTTGTAAATGATGGCACTGAACACTGGATATCTAATTCATCTAAGATCTAATGAATACATTAGTGTATAATGCTTTGGCTGAAAAGCTATATTCCTTAGTAAAATAATGTTGCAGAAGCAAAGACGGAGTATTGTCAACAGCAAAAACTTGTTTGAATGATAATATAGAAAACCTTTAATTAAATTCATGGACGATAGCATTAACATCCAGCTGCATGCCAAAAACAACAAAATTTAGTACAATTATGTGGTAGAAAAACCAAGTATGGAGAATGGGACAAAGGGGCCATAACTCTTATAATGTCAAGTAACACAGGAAATCAGTTCCTTTATGGCCTAATCAACAAGTTATAAAGTATGACAAACTGCACAAGAAAAAAAGATACCTATATACACATATATGTAAAGCCATGATAACAACTGTTTCCAACTATCTTGAATGGTTCTTGAACAATGCCAGTTACAAGCATATAAAATTGTAAAGGGACATTACTCTATCTAAAGTGCAAATCAATAAGTGAATGCCCATAAAGATACTTCTCTGTCCTGAGACAATGTACTTACTTTGTCTGTTTGTTTGTTTGATTAGGATTTTTAACGTAGCTTAAAAAAAAAATTCAGTCATAACGCTACGATGTCTGCAGTGAGGCAGATTATAGTGATGTCTAGCACTGCGGCATCATGCCACAGACATATAGCATGATGTCCCACTCAGTCGCATTATCCTGACACCAGGCCGACCAGTCCTAACACTAACCTCTTAATGATGAGCACCAAGCAAGGCAGCTGTTACTACCATTTTTGTAAATCTTTGGTATGACTCATCTAGGGTTCAAACCCACGACTTACTGCTTCTGCAGCAGAAGCTCTAACCACTAGGCCACTGAAGCAGTTAATGTATTTACTAAATTGTATCAAAAATGCTCAACTGTTCTCCAGATATGCTGATTATAAGGGGCCGTTTTAGTGAACCGTTTTAGTGGTGAAGTAAAGTGATAGTTAAAGGGCAATAACTCTGTCAAAAAGATCTAAATAAATGAAACCTTTAAAAGGAAGGTCTAAATGTAAAGGCCAAATTCACTCAACAAATAACATCAAAATTATGTGTAATGGTTGCCAAGCAATGCTGGATACAATTAGCATCCATGTGAAAATATAAAGCCAAATATTTAGGTCATGGCTCTGTTATAAACAGAATTAATGCAAATTTTGTAAAAGTGACATCTAGGACAAATAACCCATATCTCCTACCTAATTACCATACTAAATAGAAAATGATTACCAATAAAAATTATTCAAAGAAACTATTATTGTGTTTGTGTTTTTCTGACACTAAAGGTTAAAGATCTTTAAAGGAATGACATGGTTTTTACTAGTCTTGTCAAAACAAGCAAATTATTCGTAATTTGATCAAATTATCACCACACAGTAAATATTTGCACAATACATTACTTCACACATTAATGAGGGATGATTCCTTATATTGTGTAAGTCTGTTTTAAAACAAGAATGAGATTTACTTGACTGTTAACAAATAAAAACCAGAAGTAATTTACCTCTCCTCTGAACATATCAACATTCATTTAAACATTATCTGACACATTTAATATTGAAATTCACCATATCTTTATGAATTCCATTGATATTAGATTAAAATAAATCAGCTTTAAAAAATTCAAACAAATAGAAGAAAAAAAACACATTATTTAATTCAGTTGGTACAATACATAAATTATGCACTAAAACAATGCACCAAAATACAAACACATAAAAAGAGCTCTGTATATCATTTTATTATGCTTTTATTTGTCAAATTTAATAACAGTGATTACAGCTTAGATAAATTTGTTTTAAATTTCAATAAATAATGACACAAATCCATGAGTGGTGTCAACTGATGTATGCCATAAAGGAATAACAAAATTACAAATAGTAATATTAAGCAACAACCAAAACAGATCGCAGCAACTGAACCCCACAATGTTTTATTTTCCTCTTTCCTTTGATTGGAGAGACTGCACAATAATTCTTTTTTTTCCCCAGCTGCACAAAATTATCTAGTTCACTTGAAACACTGGCTGATAAAAATCTGTGAAACACAGCCATATAAGAATCATATTATTAGGTTTTGTGAGATTTAATGTAATTTTTCTGAACATTATAGGCAATATATGGCAGCCAGTATATTTAGTAAGGAAGAACCCAGGTAGACCCTGAGAAGAACCATTGACCAACATAAAGCTAGTGGCAAGCGTCCTCACAATTTTGTTGATTGCACATGACCAGCTGCATAAGTGTACTGTGCTACTAGATTGTTTATTGTCTATGGTACCTAATAAAACTCTGCAACTATCAAGAAAGCAAATTTGTTAATACGTTATGTTTCTTCAATAATAGTTACCTGATCACCTTACATTAGGATAACTTTCTGCTACCTCTGAAAGCACCATACTAAAATATCGAAAACCTCCCAAAAAGAAAACATTTGTGTGTGTGTATCTAGTTGATGTAGACAAAAGGGAAGCAGCTCTTATAAATTAACTCCCCTTCCAACCAGATAAATGACCATTGTCAAATCTGGATGGGCCAGCTTCTAAATTAAGTGAAACCTTAAAGATCTTAACATTGCGGGGAAGGATGTGGATTTCATACTTGATTAGTGTCTCACAATCAGTTTGTTTTATCTCAGCAATCAAAAGTTTCCCTGGCAAGTTTAGCAAAAGTGACAAATTCATGTTTGGATCAGCCGTTGTGCTTTCATAAATGGGGAGTGGTTACTTAGAATGGACATTTCACATAAATAGAAGCTAAAGAAGGCAGGCTGGGCATAAAAGTCAGCTGACTCAGCTATTTCCCAAATTGAGACATTACATTCAAAGCCAGGATCATGGAAGTCATTTGTATTTCATGGGATGAAATGTTCATTAGCGTACCTAACCCTGTTAGAGTGAACAATACACTGACTTAATAACAATAAAAAATCTCTACTTATCTTCTCTTGACTGTTTCCTTTTTTAGAAACTAATTATGATTCTAAACAGTGTTCATTTTTGCATTTCTGTACTTTCCTTTATATGTTCAGGACTCAACAATGAGATTTTTCATCTCTTTAAAGAAATATCAGAAAGTTTTAATGCGGAAGCTCTGATAAGCCTTTTAACAAACAGCTGCAGACAAATCATAATTAAGATGTATTTATATACCATATACTACAACACACTTTCACTTCTTCATAAATGCATTACTCATACTTAAAGTCTACCATATTTACTCGATTGTAAGTTGGAGTGAACATGTCGATTTTGTAAGGACCTTATGGGATGTTCTACCCTAGCAAATGGAGTGTACATGTGTAGTTTGTAAGGCCTTTACAGGAAGTTCTACTGTAATAAATGGAGTGTACATGTGTAGTTTGTAAGGCCTTTACAGGAAGTTCTACTGTAATAAATGGAGTGTACATGTGTAGTTTGTAAGGCCTTTACAGGAAGTTCTACTGTAATAAATGGAGTTTTATGGGATAATCTACTGTAAATGGAATTTAGATGTTTAGTTTGTAAGGCATTGACAGGAAGATCTACTGTAATAAATGGAGTTTACTTGTGTAGTTTGTAAGGCCTTTACAGGAATCCTAATGTAACAAATATAGTTTACATAGGTAGTTTGTAAAGCCTTTACAAGAAGTTCTACTGTAACAAGTGTAGTTTACATGTCAAATTTGTAAGGCCCTTACTGGAAGATCTAGCTTAATAAATGTAGCTTCGATGTGGAGTTTGTAATGCACTTAAGGGAAGTTCAACTGTAAAAAACTGAGTTTATATGTGGAGTTTGTAAAGTCCTACAGGGAGGATCTACTTGAGCTGGTAAAGCCCTTAAGTGAAGTACTACCATAACAAATGAAGTTTACATCAGGAGCTTGTAAAGCCCTTACATAAATTTGTACTGTAAAAAATACTCTACAGGCATTTGGAAAAATCTAATTCTGGATAGCTCAATGGCAAGAAACTCCATGATAAATTTTATAAATTCTTCAATAGTTTATTGTATATTTTAATACCATAGTTTCTGATGTTTATCCAATCAAATTGCATGTTGCATTCTCAAAGTCTTTAAACTGTACATCAATTGATAAAATACTACACTGACCTGGAGCCAGTATGGAAGACTGCATAAATTATAAGTAATACAAGTCAAACATAGGAACTGAACATGTACTAGCATCACATTGCTAACTCCCACTCTGAGAATCCAAAGGAAATTTCTTCAAGAAAAGGCATTCAAAACAGAGAGTATCACAGGTATAAGGAAATTTTGATAATGTTTAAAAAGTTTACACATGGTTAATATATTAGTCATGACAAGGTGAATACATCATCAGTCATGACATGGTAAAGATATTAATCATAACATAACAATCATCAGAATACATTAATCAAGACATGGTGACTACATCAGTCATGGCATGATGAATACATCAATCATGACAAGTTGAATTCATCACCAGTCATGACATGGTGAAGACATTAGTCATGACTTGGTGATTACATCAGTCATTACCTGCCAAAATGAATATTCAAATATGTATGAGATATGCAATAACTGATAAAATTTTTACAGTATCACACCTAATGTTTGTCACTGTATCTTTTTATATATATATATAATCAGAAATCAAGCAATAATAATAAAATAATAATTAGATTGCCATGAAGATTACATTATCAACAGGTTTCTTCCATATCTCATGAAAATGATATCAAAATTGGTCTCATTTTTCATTTTTTCACTCAATGACCTTAACCTATGACATGCTTTGTACAGTCACACAGAGACTTTCAAAGACTTTTCAAGAAATTTATAAGAACTTCCCCCAGTTTTCATGTATTTTTATGTTATGGAACATTTTCCAAATGTTACTTTGTTTATTGCCTTATAAATAGATACTAAATAAAAAGAAAAAACACAGACCTACTTAGCACAAGACTGCAGCAAATAAATGCTACTCCATCTGGTAATTACAGATGTCATGTGTGATTTGTTCCATCTAAAAAAAATCATTTTACTTACTCATAATTTTTTTGAAAAGTTGAACAAAAGATCATAATTTAAATAGTAACTAAATTTCATTAAGGTTTAAATATTTTGTAGTCCTTAAGACAAATTTAAGGAGTTTGAGGAAAAATGCTAGGCTTTGTTCAACATATTCAACAACATTTCAATGCCAGAACCAACCTTGTCAATGCCCGACAAACCTTGTCAATGACAGAGAGACAGGTTCGACCTTTTGATTCAAACATTGATCATCTGCCTTACTGGAACCAAGCGCAAGCATCCACAAAGTTCAGTTCAAGTATATATTACTGAACTAATCATGTGTGGAAATCATTTATCTTCTTCCAGTCATAGTGACCTTGACCTCTGAATCCCCAAAACAATGGTTCTTTTTTACTATCCTAAATGAAATCTATTTATAAAGTTTGGTAATAGCAGAAAGTGGAGAACTTGTGTAAAAATGAAATAAAAACAGACAAACAAATGGACTAAATAAGATAATGTGCTTCATCTCATGGTGGGTGTATTGAAGTAATAATAATATTAATAATAATAACAACAATTTAAGTAATAAACTGAAGATTATTGTGGTTTATAACAAAAATATATAATGAGTTTAGTTCAAACATTCATCAATTACAATCATTTAAAAGTAATTATGCAAACTTTATGGGTGGTTTAAACACATAAAGAACAAAACAAAATTCTTGTGGAAACATACAGTAATTGTACTCACAAGAAACAGACAGAAACCCATTAAGACCAAAAGTCAATGGAGTTCAGTAAAGGTTTCACTTTTGAATGGTTTTGAGTTGATTAATGTCCTCAAATACCACATAAAATGAGATACAATCAGTTATATTCCTGAGTTAATTAAATTAATGATTAGTGTCAACTGTGTATTTTACCAACTTACTGATCTTGCTACTACTGATGTTTATATTGTAGTTGTTTATACTTATTTGGTTTCAACACAAGGATTTGTATTTTTATGTAAATTTACGTCATTTGATAAAATGTTACTACATAGCTGGTAAATATGAGAGAATATTGTAACAAAATTGTTCTTTTGTTGTTCTTTGTTGGCATTAACATCAAAGACAAGGATGTGAGCCTTGTTTTAAGTTAAAATGATTGTGGATTGACTTTGATGATTGGTAAATAAATGTAATCTCTTTTGGTTTGCACAACAAATCTCTGGTATTATAAACAGTTTACTTTTCTGGCCGTCACTTTCCGCCAAATATAAAGACAAAAGACCATTGTTGACAATAGCCATAATCTGTGCCAGTGCATACACCAGGATTTGTTTTACTTGAAGCATGATCACAACTGGGATATGGCAGCTGACTGGTCACATCTGGAGTTTCAGTTTTATGGGGTTTATTTTCATGTCAAAAAAGATCAATGCCTGAAACTTTGCTTTGGTTTTCAAAGCAGGAGTTTGCTTTACTGAATGGAATTTGACTGAAATTAAAAGAAAAAAATTTGGAATAGGAAAAATGTATCCATTGGATCTTGGTTTATTGGAATTTCAGTCTTCGGAGGTTTTGCTATATACAGATGAAAGAATTACAAAGAATAAGATAAAGCATTTATTATGACCAAAAAATGTATCACCAGAGGTATGTGAATTATGACAATAAAAAATGTACAATAAATATTGGCATTTGTTTGGTACATGTAAAGAGATGTTTTACCTAACACACATTAACATCAAAAAAAGAAACTATAACAAATTCTGTATGCAACATTTTTCTTCCACAAAACAAAAAACACAGGAACAAAGAAATGATCAGTTGAGTCCTGGATAGCTCCTTGTAACTTCTTCTAGAATCTTCTTTTGTTTTCCCTTCTGCTTCTTGACACATACCCCTACCCCTCCAAAAAGAATGATTACAACTGGCAGTCCCAAGCCTACAGCTATAATAATTATTACCAGAGTAGAGACCTTCTCTTCTGGTGGTGCGCCAAATCCTATAGCACCACTCCTGAAAGGAAAAAGATACAGTAAAATCTACCCAAAGAGACCATTATTAATATTTCTGTCAAGGATCTCTAAAGACAACTGTATTTTTGTACCTGAATGGATAAATGTACAAATCTCACCATAAACCTATTAAGGTGTAAACTTTAGCCATACAATAATGTACAAGTACCTAGCAAGGAATAAACTCTAGCCATATAGCACTGTACAAAAACCTATTAAGGTGTAAACTTTAGCCATGCAGTACTGTATAAGAACCTATTAAGGTGTAAACTTTAGCCATACAGTAATGTACAAAAACCTATAAAGGTGTAAACTTTAGCCATGCAGTAATGTACAAAAACCTATAAAGAAATAAACTTTAGCCATACAGTAATGTACAAAAACCTATTAAGGTGTAAACTTTAGCCTTACAGTAATGTACAAAAACCTATTAAGGTGTAAACTTTAGCCATACAATAATGTACAAAATCCTATAAAGGTGTAAACTTTAGCCATACAGTAATGTACAAAAACCTATTAAGGTGTAAACTTTAGCCTTACAGTAATGTACAAAAACCTATAAAGGTGTAAACTTTAGCCATACAGTAATGTACAAAACCTATTAAGGTGTAAACTTTAGCCTTACAGTAATGTACAAAATCCTATAAAGGTGTAAACTTTAGCCATACAGTAATGTACAAAAACCTATAAAGAAATAAACTTTAGCCATACAGTAATGTACAAAAACCTATTAAGGTGTAAACTTTAGCCTTACAGTAATGTACAAAAACCTATTAAGGTGTAAACTTTAGCCATACAGTAATGTACAAAAACCTATTAAGGTGTAAACTTTAGCCTTACAGTAATGTACAAAAACCTATAAAGGTGTAAACTTTAGCCATACAGTAATGTACAAAAACCTATTAAGGTGTAAACTTTAGCCTTACAGTAATGTACAAAATCCTATAAAGGTGTAAACTTTAGCCATACAGTAATGTACAAGAACTTATTAAGGTGTAAGCTTTAGCCATACAGTAATGTGCATAAACTCTTGCCACATAGAACCCTAACTAGGTATAAACTCTTGCCAAACTCATGCAATATAGAACCAATTTAGGCATAAACTCTAGCCATACAGAACCTAAGTATAAATTAGCCATAAAGAACATATATAGGTATAAACTCTACCTATTAGAACCTATCTAGGTATAAACTCTACCTATTAGAACCTATCTAGGTAAAAACTCTAACCATATAGAACCTATCTAGGTATAAACTCTAGCCATACAGAACCTATCTAAGTATAAACTCTAACCATATAGAACCTATCTAGGTATAAACTCTTGCCATACAGAACCTATCTAAGTATAAACTCTAACCATATAGAACCTATCTAGGTATAAACTCTAACCATATAGAACCTATCTAGGTATAAACTCTAACCATACAGAACATATCTATGTATAAACTCTGCCTATTAGAACCTATCAAGGTATAAACTCAAGCCATACAGAACCTATCCCGGTATAAACTCTGCCTATTAGAACCTATCTAGGTAAAAACTCTAACCATAGAGAACCTATCTAGGTATAAACTCTTGCCATACAGAACCTATCTAAGTATAAACTCTAACCATATAGAACCTATCTAGGTATAAACTCTAGCCATATAGAACCTATCTAGATATAAAGTCTAGCCATATAGAACCTATCTAGATATAAAGTCTTGCCATATAGAACCTATCTAGGTATAAACTGTAGCCATACAGATCTAATCAATGTATAAATTCTTGCCATATAGAACCTATCCTGTTATAAACTCTTGCCATATAGTAATATATACAACTGATCATTCTATAAATTTTAGTGCCATATACAACTTGTGTCTAAGATGTCTAAGATAAATTACAATCATCATCATCCTCAGTCTCTTGACCTAGTGTGGTTGTCAAGACACTGTGCTGCTGAACATCTGACCAGTTCCCTCCACTTGTCTCGATCAACTGCCAATGCCTGTGTCTCTGCAAAACGTCGTCTGGTCCATTCTGTGATGTTGTCAGTCCACTTTTTTCTCTGTCTACCTCACATTCTGCCACCATGGACGCTGTCCTGCAGTACTGTTGTGGATAGACTGTTGGCTCTAGTAACATGGTCATACCATTTCAGCTTTCTCTTTTTAACAGTGGTGAGGAGGTCTTCATAATGGCCTACTTTATGCCTGATGGTGTTACATACTTCTTCATTTGTGATGTGGTCCACGGAGGAGATGCCAAGTTTGGTTCTGTAGCATCTCATTTCAAGTGCCTGGATTCTTTGCTGTAATTCTGCTGACAGGGTTCAGGCCTCACATGAATACTAAAACACTGAGATTACTAGTGTTATCAATAGTCTGATTTAGTTTTCAGACATATTCTTGTCTCTCCAGATGGGTCTTAGCTTTGACATAGCCGCTGTTGTTTGTCTTGCTCATGACAATATGTATGCTCTTGATATCTCTTTAGTGATTACGGAACCAAGATAATTGATCTGGCTCACTGTTTCCAGTTCCTGTTCTCTGACTATGAACTTGTCTGAGATTTTTTTGCCACCAGTTGTCATCAGCTTTGTCTTCTGGTGCTTATCTCCATATCAAATCTGGAAGATGTTTCATCCAGGTTCTTCACAAAGGTGGCAAGCTCATCTTCACCTCCTGCCAGCCCATCAATGCCATCTGCAAAGTGGAGGTTGGTGATGTTACACACTCCAATGCTGAATGTCCCACAGTGGTTTTCCAGGGCTTCGCTCATGGTGCGCTTTAAGCAGATGTTGAAAAGCAGGTGTGACAGAAGACAGCCTTGACATACTTTGATTGTTGTCTGGAACCAGTCCCCACAGAATCTTGAGTGATTACCGGAGGCCAATGATGTCCTTGACAGCTGTTATCATGACTGTGTTGAAAGTGTCTGTTATCATGACTGTATTGAAAGTGTCTGTCATCACTTTAACATCAACATCCATCACAAGGAGTGGAGCAAAGTTTCCTCCTACTGTGGTTTGGAATGGCTTGCAAATGTTAGGGTCCTTCAGTTGTTCAAGGTTGAATTTGAGCCTGATGTTCTTTGGCTTGTTAATTTTCTTCAGCCTAACTCGGAAGTTCATAATCACGAGGTCATGATCACTCCCAACATCAACACCTGGGAACGCCCTTGTTCTTGCTCTACTGATGCCATATTAGTAACAGTTTTGAACCAGTACGTAGTCCATCTGGTTATTATGGGTACCATTTGGTGTGTGCCATGTCCAACATTGTGAAGCTTTATGTTGGCCCTGGGTGTTGGCTAGTACCAAGTTGTTGTAGCTTGCAAAACTTGAGCAGCCATCTCCCTTTCATTGGTAAGCTCACTACATGAAGGTCCACAATGATCATCCCAGTCTTTTAGAGATTCTTTGCCAACTTTGGTATTCCAGTCTCCTTGAATGATGAGGATGTCTTTTTTACTGACCATGTTTAGAATACCCTGGAGTTTCTTTTGTAAAACTCCTCTTATTTCTTCATCATAATGATCAGTAGTTGGATCATAGGCTTGGATAATTGTGATGTTAAAGGGAGATGCTTTCAGACAAATGGAGATGATTCTGCTAGATATGGGGGGGGGCAATCAAGCACAAATCCCTTGAGGGCTTTGTTTACAAGGAAGCCTACTCCATCTATGGACTTGTCCAACTCTCCACTATAGTATAATATATGCCCATCTTCAGTTTGGTGTTCTCCTAGGGCTTTCCATCTGACTTCGCAGAGTCCCAGAATATGCCATGTGTAGTGTACCAGCTTACAATTACAATAGAAAACTTTAATTTAAAAAACCCATAAGATTTTGTTACCTGCTTCATCTCTAGAAAAGTGATACTTATGTAGCTTCATTGACTCAGACAATAAAATACAAACCATGCTGTATAGTTGTTCAAAGTGTAGCCACCATCTTTGCTGAGTCCGAAAGAGAAATTGGTGGCAGTCATTCTATATGGCATCGCAGTACTTTCTTCAAATGCACCCAGAATGCTCCTGTTTACCAGCTTCATCATATCTTGGTTAGAATCCAGACCAGATGGACCATAGTGGCTGACATAGGTTGCCACATTTCTGCCCCTTGGAATGTTCTGGTAGCAGACTGGTTTCCACTGGATAAAACAACCCTCTGTCTGATTGGTTGGTCTGGTCAACCAATTACTAATCTGGAAATGATTTTTGAACATCCAATTGAAAATGCCTCAATTTATACAACATAGATGGGTAACAGTATTCATGCAATGGTGACATGTTTGTGTAAAATAAGTCTTATCAATTGTCTTTTTGCCTCGGGTAATAACAAAAATGTATGTTGTAAGAAATTATAAAGCATATACACCAGTTTAGAGTTGTATTTTCACATTCTGTTGAAATGTAACAGCTATTTTTTTAAACAAGCCACAAAATTAAACTGTCCAACTCCAAAGCATGTGTGCATATTTATGTGTCAAGGATCCTGCATCTTATTAAATCAGACAAACTGTGAAAAATCTTGTGACATATTCACATAGAATATACTGTATTACTGCTGAATGGGAAAGTGGTTTTATTCTAAAACTATTGTTACTAGTGACTGGTTTATCACAAACAACCAGCTCATATAATTTTATCAGTAGTGATTTAAACATAGAATAACAGGTTTATCCAACAAAAATGTCCCATAAGCAGAGAATCAACGATTAAATATGCAGACAAAATTAAATTCAGTTTTTTAAAAAGCAAACAAAATTTGCTTGAGTATAATGAGTATAATGAGTATAATTTGTCATACGAGCCTGATCCGTCTAACCAGTCCTAGTATCATCAGAGTGCCATAACCGGAGTTTTAACAAAAGAGGCAATCATGGGACATTACTCCAACAAAAAGGTCATGGTCTCAATTTCAAGCCACCAATCAAAACATTGCTTTTAAAATGAGAGTGAGTTACATTTTTATAAAATTTGGAAACAATGTGTAAGAAATTATATGCAATAATTATCATTTACACTCTAGACTTATAACGAAGATTCATCTTGACTTAAAAGAGTTCTCAATTATTACACTATTTTGTTCTGCATCAACACTGTCCTTCAATTAGGATATAGCTGTGCCAATGGCATCAACATTGTCCTTCCAGTGGGATATAGCTGTGCCAAAAGCATCGATACTGTCCTGCAAGTGGAATATAGTTGTGCCAATGGCATCAATGCTGTCCTTCAAGTAAGATAAAGCTGTGCCAATGGCATCAACAATGTCCTTCAAGTAGGATATAGCTGTGCCAATAGCATCAATACTGTCCTGCAAGTGGAATATAGTTGTGCTAATGGCATCAACGCTGTCCTTCAAGTAAGATAAAGCTGTGCCAATAGCATCAACAATGTCCTTCAAGTGGGATATAGCTGTGCCAATGGCATCAACACTGTCTTTCAAGTGGAATATAGCTGTGCTAATGGCATCAGCAATATCCTTCAAGTGGGATATAGCTGTGCCAATGGCATCAACACTATCCTTCAAGTGGGATATAGCTGTGCCAATGGCATCAACACTGTCCTTCAAGTAGGATAAAACAAGAGTGTATATAAGAGATTTTAGATTTACTGGCAATGTTAATATACATACATGAGTGGATACACTAATGCAATTCTAGATTTACTGGCAATGTTAATATACATACATGAGTGGATACACTAATGCAATTCTAGATTTACTGGCAATGTTAATATACATACATGAGTGGATACACTAATGCAATTCTAGATTTACTGGCAATGGTGATACACATGTACATATCATTATGATTGATATGGTAATTGCTCCATGTGTTTTACCATGGTCATGTGATCAAAGTGCATGCTTGACTCATCCATGCTCATTGAGTGCAACTTCAGCAGGAATATTTCAGTTACTTCTGTCCTAACATGTAAACACGAGTTACAATTCTGTTTCCTGATACATAACATATTACATTGTTCATCTAAATTTCATTCTTTTTCAAATTATATCTTACTTGTCTATAATCTTAATTAATCTAATTATTGTAATGAGCTTTTTTTTTTAATTTGTAGACATTCCAGTTGTTGGAATTATCTCAGCTGTAAATTTCTGACTAATCTACTCTTTATGTGCCATAAAATTCTTCTTTCTATGTTTTATTTTTTATTTTTTTTTAAAATCATAAATACATTTATTTGTCATTTAATGTATTGAAATGAAAACATAAGCATTCTAGCTGATACCAAAGCATGTTGATGGAAATTTACATCATGCCATATTCAGGTATAAACATGTTTATGTACATTCAAGTTTACAGCAGTTGTATCTAATAAACGATTTTTAAATATAAACAGGAGCTCATTTATTTCCTTACCCAAACCTCCACTAAAGTAAAACTGCAAACAACATAGATCCTGATCCAGTGTAGCAGATCAGGGTCAACAGTATTTTTTTTCCAACTGATTACTCCCAACAATCTGCACAGACCCTGATCTATCAGTGAATTAAGCAATGCCATAGCTGGGAATGTGCTTTTTGTAGTTGGATCCATCTTATAAAGAAGTATATATGGTAGCCTTAGAATAAAGTACTTTTGTATGTTTTTTAATGAGAACTCATTGTATTTCTTATACAAACCTTAAACACCCCAGGTGTATATTCATCATCAATGGATGCAATGGTGTCGATTTTCATATCGTCAGTGGAATTACTATACAGAATCATCTCCACCACGAATCTGGAAGCTGACAGGTTGGTTGATATATGACTAATAACCAGGTCAAACAAAACTATGTTCTCTGTGTACTGAAGATGAGGTAGCTGATTTTCCCTGTCGCCATGATCAAACGCTTGTATCTGAATGGGAAGTAAATTATGTGTTACACCATCCCTGAGGTGGATTATCTTGAATTATGAGCCTCGCCCAAATTCAAGAATACAAGAATTCTGCAAATAGCAAGTTAAAATATATACTCTTTGGAAAGTTTATTGTTTACTTATGTGCAATTACTTAAAACAAATAATTATAACAAGATTTCTCTTGAAACGAATTTGTATTCATGTTAACTTTGTTGAAAGTATTTTAAATACAATTTATTATTTAACAAATTGTGGTACATAATAAATAAATTATAGTACTTGTTCTATTGGCTAATGTGATATTGACCAAAGAACATGGGAGTTGCAAGCTAGTTACATGATACTTTGGTCATGCCCACAACATCCAACAGTATGAACACAAGAATGTACAAGTAATGGGATCATATAAGCTTTACTGTTGCCATATGCCTTTTCAGGCCCATTACACCTTAATTCATGGTGCCACTTTGCCATCCACACACAGTCTGAATCTCATGTAACACCAAAAGACTTGCTTTTTAATAATAATTTTACCATTTTAAAATATTATTATTATTATCGAGTTCACAACCATATAACACCATCATCAGCAGCAAGTTGCTGAGCCCGCAGTCCAACGGCTAACTTTATCAGTGGGCAATTGTTCACAATGGGTGACATGGTCTGTAGAGCTCCACAGTAACAGGAAGAGTCAGTAACCTGGCCACATTGGACAAGGTTGACTGCACAATGACCCTGTCATATTCAAAAACTTTCGGCATCATCCAAATGTAAAATGGATTTGCTTCAAGTAGTTTTCGATATTTCTGCACTGGCTACAGAACATTCGATCATTTTCCAAGTATTAATTCACAAAAATTGGAACATGTTTCATTAATTAAGATACTCATTAATTCACAAAAATTGGAACATGTTTCATTAATTAAGATGCTCATTAATTCACAAAAATTTGGAACATTCTTGCTTATTTCAATGCATCTTGTTATTTACTTGCCATTAATACTGATTCATTTGAGTTAGAAACTCCATCAAGTTACTCTTTATTCATAGATAAAATATTACAGACTTAACTCATCAACTAAATCAATAACAGTGACAGTTAGATTTGTGAAAACTTATTGTATACATTAACTATACAACTATTATCTGGTCACCATGAAATCAGCTACATGCATTACAAATATCTGATATGCTGACTTTTGACATTGAGAAGAAACAAAATTTACATTTAATTGTTTACAAAGCAGAAAATATGTATTGGTTTCCTGTAATTATCACTTAAAGAACAGATAATAAATGATATGAGTTATATTCCCCTTGACCACTCCAGTGGCCCAACTGATTAGAGCATCTCACTCAGTTGTGGGAGGTCATGGGTTTTAACCCCAGATGAGTCATACCAAATATGTTTTAAAATGGTACTAACAGCTGCCTCACTAGGTGCTCAGCATTAAGAGGTTAGTGTTAATACTAGTGGTCCTGGTGTCAATATAATGTAACTGGGTGGGACATGATGCTACATGTCTGTAGCATGATGTCCCAGTGCTAGACATCACTATAAACTACCACACAGCAGACAACGTAGCAATATGACTGAAATTTTTGTAAAGCTATGTTAAAAATCCTAATCACATTACACACACACACACACACACACACACACACACACACACACATTTAAATTTGAGGCATGCATCATAACAATTTTTGACAGGTCAATTGTCTTAAGAGACAGTAATGCTCACAAACGAGGTCATGTTCGATGATGAAAGTCTGCAAATCCAAGGTATGTACAAAAATTAGGACTAAAAAGTAAATGATCAATTAAAATTTAAATATATATTCCTAATTTGTGTTAACATTCTTAAAAAATAATTATTCATGTCTAAGAAACAAAATAGGAGACTAGCTGTGACAAGGAATACAAGATGAAATTATATACAATAGGTGAGAAACACTGTGGCTAGCTATGTAAAGGAAGAATGCAGCACAGATAAAGACTAAAGTGTTGATATATGAACTGTGGCAAGATTGCAGGAAATAAAACTTGTGGAACATAAAGCAGTAATAACCAAACACTGTCCCTTTCTTGCTCTCTCTGTCCCTCAACATTTTGGAAATGCCCAAAGGCAAGCACATTGGAAATTTGAACTTGTCTGTGCTAAATTAAAGTTGCCCTGAGAGAAGGGCAAGAGATTTGTAAATACCTGCTGAGCATAAACAAATTGCTATGTTTTATGCGTTTTTTTGAACAGCTGATGTATTGTATTATTCACCATGGTTTTCATTTTAGTAAAACTAATTCTAAAACATGCAAAATGCTATCAGAGTCATCAGAACAACAATCTCTCATACCTTCAAACTTATTGTTCCATTCCCATACAACTTGCTCATGTTACTGGAAACCATGAAATTAATGACATTGCTATTAACATCCGATGCATTTGAAAGGTCATCCCAATCAAAGTCAGCAAAATTATAAACATTCCATGCTGTGTTGTTAGCATTATATTTAGTAATATCAGCATCATCTAATGTATCATTGTACTCGTACATCTGAAACAAAGAAAAACGGAAATAGTTTAAAAATTGACACAACCACTGAGAAAAATATCTGCGACTGCTGAATTCAATAAATATGTTCCATCAAAGATGAATTGAGCATAACAGTTTGTGTATGATCATAATACAAATGGGGCAATTAAACATACCATTGTCTTTAACTTAAGATTAATCATTTACACTATAGCTAACAAATATACAAAAAAAGGGAGGTAGTTATATTTTAAGGTTGGCATGAAAATATTTTGGATAAAATGTTCTATTCTGGAGTGCCAACCAGGACAAGGGGTCCTGAGTGGCTGAGTGGTCTAAAGCACTCTCCGTTACGGGTCACTGCCATCTCACCTCTGTAAGTGTGGGATGGAGACTAAGATTCGGCTAATGTAGTTACGTGAGAAAGCTTGCCAGTAGCTTCTCGTGGGTCGGTGGTTCTTTCTGGTGGTTTTCCCAGGTTCTTTCTCCACCAATAATACTGGCCGCCATGTATAGCCTATCGTGTGCTGAAAAATGGCATTAAACCCTACAACAACCAACCAGGATGTTGCAGTAAACCTTGATGCCAGACATTTCTATCAGAATGCTAGTGATTGAGATATGGTTTTGCCAATGTCACAAATTGCAATTTTGTTTCCTTCTTGGCAACAAAATATACCATCTGGCAATTTATTTTCTGACAACATTTTTTACTGTTAAAATCTGTATATACAATCGTGGGTTTAGAGCGGAGAAATTGAAAGGAACCATGAAAGAAAGTTGAAAACATAGATATAAAATGCAGTAGAATTTAATGCCACATAAACAAATCCTTTTTTCATATTGACAACCTTAACAATGCTTTGTTACATCATAATCCTCTTATGCTGATGTCTGCCCCTATTACTGTATGCTGTGATATAACTCAAATAGCCATGCAGCCGGATTAGCTACAATCAACCATCTCTGAAGGTGGGAACAGGAAGGACTATAACTGACCAAGTGACTGCTATTTTTTTTTTGGGGGGGGGGGGTAAATGTACCAGATAAATATATTTGAAAAGACCAAAATAAAAAATTTACATCAGAAGCCTGATCATACAAAGCAAATAAAAAACAAAATTCTGTCCTATTCAAAGTTACACAATTATTAGATGTTGCCATGACAATAAAAAATTGGCATTTGTCCGGTCCTCCAAAGATGGCGCCTTCGGGAATACATGCACCTTCATCAAAGCAAGCTGACTACAATCTTCAATAAATATAAAGGGACTTTCAACAAAGGATTTCAGCCAATGGTAACCAAGGATTTCAGCCAATGGTAACAAAGGATTTTAGCCAATGGTAACAAAGGATTGGCAGAGTGGTCTAAAGCGCTTTCCGTTATGGATCACTGCCATCTCACCTCTGTCTGCGTGGGTTCGAGTCTAAGATTCGGCTAATGTAGTTATGAGAGAAAGCTTACCAGTAGCTTCTCAAGGGTCGTTGGTTCTTCCCGGGGGTTTTCCCGGGTTCTGCCTCCACCAATAATACTGGCCGCCATGTATAGCTTATTGTGTGCTTAAAAATGGCGTTAAACTCTACAACAACAACAACAACAACAACAAAGGATTTCAGCACCAAACATAAAAGTAAAAGCCAATGAAATTTGACTGATTGTTCCATTTTCCATACTGACTGGAACACATTTATTGTGTCATGAAATGTTTATGCTTACAATCAATACCAATGGCAGTCACTGTTAACTAAAGGTGAAATATCTCACAAGGATATTTGTCACACTTTTCCAATTGTTCACATATTTAAATTTCACTATAATGAGGTACTACACAAATGTAAGTTCTCAATAAACAAGTATATTTCTGACTAGTTGTCTTCATTTAATCAGAATTTCTGTTTAAATCAAAGTCACAAACAATAGGTCACCCTGTAACACCTGAGAAGAAAAAAAACTCATGCCTACAGTATTACCTTGTTGAGATAAAGGGTAGTACAGTATTACAAAAATGGCTGCAATTTGTGAAAATTGGCAACAAAATATTGAGGTTAGAGATTTTTGGAGGTGACAACCTTTTTAAAGCCAGTGCTAACCCTGCAATGCTCCAGTTAACCCAATACTACATAATGACCATCATTGACATGCAAGGGACTGGCATCCAAAATCCACAAAGGGTCATGAACTCCAAGTAACTTCAAACCATTTTTAATAAAGATCCATCCTAATTAACCATTTTGACACAAAACACTCTGGTGGCCTAGTGGTTAGAGCATCTGCCATGGAAGCGAAAGGTCGCAAGTCTGAACACCGGCCATGTCCTTACAAAGACTTATAAACATAGTACTAACAGCTGCCTCACTTGGCGCTCAGCATTATGAGATTAGTGTTTGAACTGGTCAGCTAAGTAGTCAGGATGATGTGACTGGGTGGGACATCATGCTACATGTAGACATCATAGTGATATGACTGAAAAATTGTTAAAGCTAAGTTAAAAATTCCAATCACACACACAACAAATCCAAGATATTGACAACATATCTCAGTAGTATCATTTTTCTATTAAATGTATGATAAATAGCACAACTGTAATTCAGTTTTAAATATCCTGATCTTAACGTCTGATACAGTAAATAAGATTGGCTCTTTGGTGTCTCTATTATCAATCATAACATAAGCTGGATATTTTCAATATTTGAAGGACAAGATCATATTAAGTATCTGACATTGAATTCATCTGGAAACAAATTGCCCCTAATCTGCTGTTCTAAAATTAATTAGCATGGACAACTTAAAATAAGAAACACATTTGGACAAATCTTATCTAAATTCTATACCAAATGCACATGTTTTATGCAGATATATTTATTAAAATATAGTTATGCCCAATTGTGCAAAAAAGAGATTTCATTTGAAACTTATTTTCTGAATTTGATAGCATATTTCTCTGGCCAAAGACAAATAATGACAAATTTTTATAATTCTAAACTATGTGATCGCATCAAATGCTAGTTCCATGCTATAATGAATAATCATCACATGAGCTTACCCTTGTGAACATGGATGCATAAGAATAAAATATTTGTACATCTGTAGGAAATGTTATGGCTTCTGAACGTTCTGTTGTATTTTCTGATGTCAGCTTATTCCAGTCTACATGCACTATTGACTTAGCTTCATTTATGGTATTTGTTTTTAAAACATATATGGTAGGGATACCTGAAAATAAACAAGTGATAAATTACCATAAAATTTTACAGCAACAAGAATGTATTAAGTAACTATCCAAAAACAGACTGAATTAACTGAAAAGAATTTCCTTCAAATATATGTAACACAAACAAAATGAATAGTGGGTCACAGTGACATAATTACAAAGAAAATCCTCTATATAGTGTGTTATGTTTAGGCTCTTGCAAAACAACAAAAAAATAGTGAAGACAACAAGTTTTTTTATAAAAAAATATTTAACCAATAATTTATTTCCCGAGAAAAACATGGTAAAAAAATTAGAAAAGAACTTAGGATTTACAAATCAAATCCAAAATGAATTCAAGAACAATCCAAGAATTAAAAAATAGAAGTCCTAATAATAAAATGTCCTATTGAAACTAAGTTTGAATCCTGATGAATTTAAAAATGGAAGGCGATGACTTATGATGTGGTCAGCTTTGTAATGGTGTGTCAATAGCTCTTTCCTGAATCACAGAAAAAAATATTGTTTGAATTCATTGTAAATTTTGATAAATGTCCTTGTCCAAGAATTAATTTAGAGCACAAGAACTTCCAGGGAAAATAATCTCTTGG
Source organism: Unio delphinus (assembly GCA_029339505.1). Lineage (NCBI taxonomy): Eukaryota > Metazoa > Mollusca > Bivalvia > Unionida > Unionidae > Unio > Unio delphinus. Next base: position 4,041,584 of record JAQISU010000278.1, read on the forward strand.
AATCAAAATAATTTGAATAAAAATTAAAACTTTAACTCAAACTGGTCACAACAAAACACCTTTAAGTGTCAATGGTTCAAAGCCTGACTGCCTAAATTCTCTATAGAAAAGAATTATACACTACTTAAAAATTCAAAACCAGATTCCTTTATCAGGGTCACATGATCATCATAGATCGCTGAAATGCTTAATTATGCATATTTGGACGCAATTTTTTTTTATCTGCAATGCAGAAAATCACCCATGCAGCAGTCCTCCATATGCATGAAAATAGCTGGGCAGCAAATTCAAAGATTTGCCAGTCTTACTTCAGCAAACCTACATGGCGGGAAAATATGTCGATTGCTTTGTCGTTTTAGCTGTGCTGATATTTACAATGACAGAATTCAGTGGTTAAAATACCCCCAGATGTGATTACTCTATTTATAAGAGTACATCAAAAAAACATGATGCATCAGCTGGGAGGTAACTTCAAAGACTATGACTAGATATTTACAATGACTGAATTCAAAGATAGATAGATCACAAGATGTACATGTGGTTATTATAAGAGTACCAAATTTTACGGCCTATAAGTCTTGAAAGTCAGGTCTTCATCTTATACTCTGAATTAACTTATATATAGAGTATGTCATTGAAACTGCATCAACTTACATTTGGATTGTGGTATCCGGTATGCTATTAAAATTGCTCTATAATTGGCATAATCGAAAACAGGTCACATAGAAGTACAAATTCTTGTTAAATTACTATGTCAATAAATTGTTGTAAACTAACATGATTGCATTTATATTTATATATTTCGTCATTATTCAGTTTGCATTCTGCATGTATATACTCATTTCTTAAACATAAAATAATTCCAATTTTTATGAATTAAATGAATTTCCTGTAATATGATTGGATGTAAACGGTCACGTGATGTTGATCAGGAATTGTTTACACTTCGATAAATTCTGGGACTACTTTCGGTTTTTGAAATATAAATAAACATTGCAGACACGTTATTGTGAAACGATTTTGTCATCTGTAAAATATATAATTCTGCAAATAAATATAACTTTTACACTTTTTATACTTTATATAGTAAGGGTTAGCATCATCTTGTTCATATTTCCATAAAAATTGGAAGTATTCACTGAAAAAATCAAAAATGATTTCAGGTTTGATTGAAATTTAATTTAGCACACTTGTTGAGTCGGTATCAGTTGTTATTATGTAAGGTCATGGTCATCAGACGTAACAGATGGGACTGACTAAAATTTAACAAGAATGTTGTCAGTAAACAAAATGTGTTAAAAACCACGGTAACCATTGCCTATGATGTAAAAGATGAAGTTTATGAATAAACGTAACTGTGGCTGTAGTCAATTTCTTCGTGTGATTCTGTACAGGTTATGTATTACGGGGCGGTGTGAAACGCCGAATGAAAGGTAACTACGCGCTACGTAAATTCGAATGCATTATTGATGGAATAAGTTAATTTGACGATAGAAATGATGAAATTGGAATTATAAGGATTAAATGATCATGGTTGGGTATTTATTGATGTGTAAATTTTACCTAGGACTTTATTTACTTTGGGAGTGATTAGGTAAAATTTACACATCAATAAATACTAGGGCATAACCGACTTTTGATCCGGAAATCGGATTCCACCGGATAGTATGAACTTCCGATTAATCGGAATTGGACAAGGCAGGAACGACCGATTCGGATAATAAAAATAATAAAGTTGAATTTATATAGCACCGTGTCTAACACTGCGTGTCATTCGATAGAGCGTTAATAAAATTAAATAAGAAGTCAGAAAAGTCCAATATGGTCAACACAACCACGCTGTGAGACAATCTATTTGAACCGACGGGTGAAAACTGGAAATGAAGCCGGATATGGTAAAGTACAAAGTAACATGCTGGACACGGCAAAACCAGATACCAGAAACCCGGAAACGGAAGATGAAATTATTTAGAAAAAAAATACGGATTTAGCATTTCCGATTAATCGAATCGTATCCGGAATCGGAAAAATTTCATGCCCAAAATTTGGAATCGGAAATCGGTAGAAAAATGCTAATCGGTTATGCCCTAACAAATACCCAACCATGATCATTTAATCTTATAATAAAAGAAAACATTTCTTAAAACATGAAATAAAAGAAAACAATTACTAGTAAAAGATTCACTGGACCGCATAGCACACTTATAGTCTATACTCTGTAGTGTACAGTACTAGTTTGTTTGTTCCTAAAAAAAAGAGATATGAAATAATTTTGTTTTATTCATCTTTTTTAACCATACCTCATTCTTCCTGATCACATTTTAGCAAGAGGTCCATTGATATTTGATTTTCTAGTATACTGCCGGACACATGTGAACGATTACTGGCAATGCTTTTTAATTGATGTTGTGTTGTGTTTAAAGCTGTACCGATGTAACTTTTTGCCAATTATGCCAACACTGCATATAGCCGATTATTAAAATTGCTGATACCGATTATGAGACTGATTATTTCATTATCACAGTAGATACTTGCGTATAAGCTGAATAATTTCGGAAAAAATAAAGGCCTGGAAGAAGGGGTGAGGGGGTCAGCTTATCCACGGGCCAATGTCTACACTTTACCATTTTTAGGGCTTTTTGTTCACTATTGTAAATCTTGGGACATGAAACAATAAGATGTCGTATAGTTTTTAGAATCCTTTCCACCTCTGGAAATGCATGCTTTGCAAAGTGTGCAATGTGCTTTGGACTCTTTGACTGCATTTACCAGACAAAACTTTATTGTTTCAAGTTCGACATTATGCAGAGGCTTGGTAGAATATTTAATAGTGTACAATTGCTAGTCGATATTAATAAACCAATTGATTCGCACTCTTGAAACAATGTGTTAGAACAAGTTACTACAAAGTTGTCCACGTGGCCAGATGGATGCACACACCATGCTGTGAGTCATGCACTGAAGCAGCTCAGCAGCTGGGGTATCCAGGGGTATAGTCTCTGACGCTGGCATGCCAATATCAATATTGCATAATATTTTTATTTTAGCGTTCAGCTGCTTCAGCATGCCACTGCTATTCGTTGATTAGCAGTATTGCAGGTCTGGCTAAAGAACAGATTAACTATCCGTAACAGATGGCGCTTTAGACCACTCGACCACTCTGGGCCCCCTTTTTAACTGATCTTATTGATCCTACAAAGAGATGAAATCCATATTAACTCAAGTGTTCTATGATTATTTATAAAACACCATATATTATGCTTTCTACTGAATCCACCAAATCATATGGTTAAATTTGTATTAGACAAAGATTCTCAAATAAATATCGCTTAAGCAAAATTAAAATCAGATATATAATCTTTCTGATTCAAAGTTGGGCGTTTCTTATAAGCAAGTATATATGGTACAAAGTGACTTACCAATATCTGTAATGAGGTAGTGAAGGGTATCCTCCTGACCGGTTGCCTGGATGTGACCAATTTCAGTCCTACATGGTTTTGTACAATTGGGATCTGTAAGAATCTCTGTTTTTACCTGCAAATATAAACAATAAATTTAGTAATATCAAACTATTGATGCAAAACTAAAAAATATTTGTTTATATATTCAAGCTGATATTATCAGGGCTCATAGATTTTATTAACATTATTTATTTTCATATCACGCAGAGATAATTTTGGCATACAAGAGACCGACAAAGAAAAATAATTTTGGCATACAAGAATACAACAAAGAAACTAATGATCTACTGGTCACAAAGAATTTAGATGACATGCTGGTTTAGAAACACCAACAAATTTTCTGACAAGAGTTATTTTGTTCACAGGTTAAATCTAAGTATAAAGCTCTGTTATGGAGCATGACCATGAACTTGATATCATAGATAAAAGATGGCAAAACTTAGTGCCAAGATAAATTCACAAGACTGGTTAAAAATCCAAATATTACTTTCTGATAAAATATCAACATAAGTTACTAAGTGGCATGGAATAAAGACTGTTCCAATATATTCACAAACTATGTTAAACGATAAAAATCAATTGGAAATTTGTTGGTGTTGCTATGCTCATAAGCCATTATAGCTAAATCCCTGATATTAAGACTATCAACCAAAGATGCAATGTCAGAAAACTAACCATCAACTTGTTTATTGGAATGCAACTCAGGAATGTTGCTACTAATTTTATCCATAAAAATTGTTTTTTTACCACTTGGCCTTACTTTTTGGCCATAATCAAATCCAGATAATATTTAACAGTTCTAAAAGAATGAAAAACTGAAATAAAATTTAAAATTATTGAAATGATGTAGTCTGTTTATTCTTTTTTTTTTGTGGCAACAGCAACCCAATCATGCATATGGACAGCAACACAGAATGCAGATCAGGGCTAGAAGATGAAAGTGTGAGATTATCAGTAAAAGTGTTGCCATGGTTACAATGTTTTATGGGAATGATCTGGGTTTTATTCTTTCATGCAATATGTGAAAAAACATTCCACTTATTACCTCCGTAAAGTCAATTTGCTGTAAGCCATTTTCTGTTCAGGCTGATCATGTGTCTATACCAGTTTCACCAGCATCATCATTTTGCATCATACATGCAAAGCAAACTCCAAAACAACCATGAATGTAATACATTTATTACAAATGAAATGTGCAATCAAGGAAACTTATGAATAAACAAAAGAGCTCTTGGTATCTATGACCTTCAAATGCTAATTGGCACAATACGTTTCTAATCCACTCTTTGCGTCTGATAGTTGTAATCTGCTCCTTGCATGTCCAACTATAGTCCTACACTGTAAAATGTCAACCACCCCTGATATTTGTTTTCAGTGGTGAATTCTTACTGCCTAAATAATGGCATAGTGTAGCGTGTTCCCTGGTTGACTGCCAGCAGAAAGAGAGGCCAAATTTTCAAGAATATCTCATACACTCAGCAGCACATATCAATGGTTTTCCACAATACAAGCAATAGACACTGACCTACATTTCAGTTGCTTGGAATGCAATGGAAGCCAGGAATGCCAAAATCAAACAAAGTATTTTTAAAGAAAACTGAAGAAAAAAATCTTTGAAGGAAATTAATAAAAATATGCTAATACTGAAGAAGTTTTTTTTTACATAGCTTTGCTTTGTTCAAGTAACATACCATAATTTAAGCCGATTTCAGCATTCCTGGTCAGCTTAAATATAGATCAGTGACTTGAAAACACATCCAAATGCTTGTCTGAGAATTTTAATTTTTAGAAAAAAGACATCAAAGTAAGGAAAGTTCGACTAAATCAACAAGAAAAACATTGATGTGTGCTCAGAGGTCTCGGAAACACTTAATCACACTTATTTGGATGCAAACAAATTTCTGAGACACTGAAATTCACTTAAGCAGGAATCCTCTATGTGACCCAGGACTTGTGTTGTGGACCAATGTACAGTGGGACCCCGCTATAACCCGAATTCGGATATAACCCGGTCGAGGCATGGCTCCCGAAATTTCGGGTAATTTATTACAGGTATTTTTCTCAAAGACCAAAAAAAAAAAAAAAAAAAATTTTTTTTTTAAGTATGAAAAAAAAAAAAACGTCAAGAGTTTAATTATCATTCTCATATTCGTCTAAACAGTGCGAAAAAGAACGTGTAGAAAATTTATTATTAAATTTCTTCTAGTTTTGTGCCAAAATAAACGTCGGAAATACAAACAAATTGCTGGGCCTACTGAGACCTTTGATCTTTGTTTATTGTTGAAAAGTTACAGCTCATAAGTGTCAATATTATAATTACTGATTCCCGAGTAATGAAGCAATCGTGTCTACTTTGTGTATGTCTTGAATGCATTCTGAATACAATCGTTGCTCAAATAATCTCCGATACATGTTCTCTTAATTTCATACACAACTAAGCAATAGCCAATGCGGGGGTTGATAAAAGATTCTCACCAGAATGTATAAATCAATCAATTTAAGTACATTGTTTATCATCAAAGTGAACTGCCGAGCTAAACACTGACATAATTCAGTGGTTAAAATACAGCCAGTTCGCCTGCTGTATTAGAGCAAATCAAAAGAACATGACGCAATAGCTGGGCGGCAAGTTCAAAGGACTTTGACTAGCAGCTTGGGTGGGAAAATGTGCTGAAATTTACAATGACTGAATTCAGAGACAGAAAGATCCTGAGATGTACATGTAGTTATTATAAGAATACACTTTAGCTTCCATTATTTAATCTACGGACATGTACTATTTCATCATTCATTACGTACACCTGTTACGTAATTTTTGTTATTTTCTTTTCATTGAATTCAGTCACATAATGATCTGTGACAAAATTATTGAATATTTTACATCCTTGTGTGGATATTTTCGATGGAAATATTTGTATTATGGATTCAGTGTATGTTACAAGATTCGCTGGTGAGTACACGGTGTTGATACTCTTTTCATGCAATAGATTATACATGTATATATAAATTAGACACGTGTATGTACCAATGCATGGTTCTCTGAATAAAGTAATATATTAAATCTGCAATTTCTGTTACCACAGCAAATGTTTTTCTCATTTAATATATATTGATAAAAAATGGTAATTGTGCCATGCATTTTCGCACCCGTCTTTATGTACCCCCCCCCCCAAATTAAATCCAAAAATGTGTTGGTATTGTACATGGTTGCTTATAACACGGTTCGGTTCATAGCCCGGTCGGATTCTATGGCTCCCAACTACCGTGTTATAACGGGGTCCCACTGTACAGGTTTGTCATGAGGGAGTGCGAGACTGAGCTATCGATCGATGTGCATGATTCTTGTGCTTCACGAGTATTAAAATCATTTCCCATATTACTAACAAAAGGCTTCTGGGATTCCTACTCTAGTTATTGTGACAGACAACACCTTGAGCAGTACGAGTCATGAAGATGAAGAGCACATGGCTTTCACGCAAGTGAAAGACCATGGATTGAATATTATTATACCCTTTTGCATCTGATATGGTATCATTTGTGTTTCTCTGTGATAAAATTATAAATGCCGGTGTGTGTGTGTGTGTTGTGTATTATGCATTGTATTTGCATCGATTAAATTCTGTATTGTACTTGTCTTGTATTCTAAGTATGTGCTTTGTATTGTTTTAGGTTTATTTTGTACCATTTCATGTCTCAATAAATCCCACAATCGACAAGCGAGTATTATCATTTCAACCCTAAATGATACAGAGCTCACATCTAAATGCACACAAGTGCTAGACAGCAAATTCAAGGGCTTGCCAGTCCTGCTTCAACCAAGTGCTGCATGGAAAAATGTGTTGATCAATTGATCATCTTAGTGAAGTAATATTTACAATGAGAAAATTCAGTGGCTGAAAGACTCTCAGAAATATATGTTGTCATTGTAAGAGCATATCAGAAGAACATGACCCAACAGCTTAGCTGCAAGTTCAAAGACCTCGACTAGCTGCTGAGTGGCGAGAAAATGTACAATGTCTGAATTCAGAGGCAGAAATGCCCAGTGATATACATGTGTATAAGAGCACATCCAATGAACAACTTGACCGTTCACTATTTTTTTCATTTCCATGTGTAGCTGAATAAGTAGTGCATGTGACATCGAAATCAAGACATGTTGATAATTAAACAAAATGCTATTTGCAAATCTGGATAAGTATTCTGGAATTAAACAACAAATTGACAAAGATTGTAATGAGATTCAGCAGAGTGCTAAAGTTGCTAGAATTAATAGTTTGCATGGAACACTATAGCTAGATGTAACAAAGTGTGTAATGCTTAGTGCTTAAAATAAGGCCTTTTCTTGGCCTGTCATAATTCACTCTCACTCTAGCAAACAAACAAGAGCTATACGTCAGTGGCATACAGAAGTTAGAAAATTTAATTCAATGGCAACTACTGATTCTTTTTCTCATCTGGAAATGTAGCCACTTCAGGGTATGCCCAATATGCTTCTGGTTACTAAGGGGACAGCAACTGTTGCTTGGCGGTAGTCCCGATTTTCCCAAAATAGGAGTCCTGGGCTCCTAGTTTTAAAATCATAGCTCGACCACTAGAGCTGCCCCCAAAAACAAAAATATTAGGGAGATATCTTATATTGTAGGACTAGTCTAAATACACACACGAGTTGCTGAAGTAGTCGACTTTAGCAAACTCTGCAAATGAAAGTGTGCACATTTCTCACTGCAATTAACAGAGAAGAAAAAAGCTGTGGACTTTTTTGCAAATAAATGCTGAATTAACTGTCTGTGCTTAATCTATCAATACGAAGTCCTTTTAATTAGCATACTGAAGCCTCGACTGGAAGAAGGTAGACGTGCAAACATTAGAACCATGAATCGACTACGACCAGACGAAAAACTCCCTATAAGTACTAGACGATCCAACTTCTAAAACTGGGTGACCTCCTTAGAACTTTTTATGTTTAAAAATATATAACAGTTGAAAAACTATAAGGTCATAAAATGAAACTGGTTATGAAAATCAAATATCAATCGGAATACTGCTGAATCTATAACAGCAGTTGCAATGTTTGGAACGAGGAATAACAGAAACGATTGTGACGCTAGTTTTAAACAGTTACTCTAAACATGTTGTACTTATTGGTAGTTTCTTTAGTAAAACCCTACTCGTGTCTTTCCGCCATCTTCCAATATCATCATCATCATTCAATTAATTTTATTCCTTACCGTTCTTGTCGCTAGACATGAAAAACATAAACTGCTCACTACCAATATTAAAAAGATCTTGCCGGCAGCCATTTTCGAAACTCACATGATCACATGATTCATTGCTAATCACATGACAGTTAAACAGCCAAGTCGATTCGGACTACAACTGATTATGACCCAAAAAAATCCAGGTTGTTTAGACTCAGACCATGCGAAATATTTTAGGGAAAACGATGGAATACACAAGCCTATATCAGACAGTTCTTCGAACTTTCACAGCCAAAACCAAAGAAAACATGTTTAAGCTGTTGCATTTAGAACAACATCTTGAAACTCTTAAATTAAACCAGAATTTCAAACAGCAAATGTATAAAAATTGACCCATGACTTATATTGATTTTTTCTCATGCAAACCTTGATATTATTTCAAATTATACCAAATACATATTTTTTAAAGACTTGTTGTCTTAACACAATATTAAAATGTACTTTGCTGCTATCGTTAATTTTTATATTGCAAATACAATCTCAAACCAGAAAACAACTCATTTTATTTTCATTCTAATCAGCAAGTAGTAACGGAGGTAAATATTTCATTTCTAACTATCTACTAAAGATCGATATTAAATAAGGATTTTATTATATTAAAACATATAAAATGTAATAACACTTGCATATAAGTAAATATCCCCCAATTATTTCAAGTAGGCATTATAGTTTGTGGTTTTGATTATTATTAAATACAGTAACTTAGACATTTAGAAAAAGTTTATTTTGATGATCAAACAGTTTTGCAAATTGATGGTCAGATGATCTGTTTTAGTTTTGCAGATTAATTAAGGTAAAGGAGTACTAGAAACAAAGCATTAAACAGACTGTGATAGTCAAACAAAGCATTAAACAGACTGTGATAGTCAAACAAAGCATTAAACAGACTGTGATAGTCAAACAAAGATTTAAACAGACTGTGATAGTCAAACAAAGTATTAAACAAACTGTGATAGTCAAAGTATTAAACAGATGGATAGTCAAACAAAGCATTAAACAGACTGTGATAGTCAAACAAAGCATTAAACAGACTGTGATAATCAAACAAAGCATTAAACAGACTGTGATAGTCAAACAAAGCATTAAACAGACTGTGATAATCAAACAAAGCATTAAACAGACTGTGATAGTCAAACAAAACATTAAACAGACTGTGATAGTCAAACAAAGTATTAAACAGACTGTGATAGTCAAACAAAGTATTAAAAGACTGCGATAGCCAAAGTATTAAACAGACTGTGATAGTCAAAGTATTAAACAGACTGTGATAGTCAAACTATTAAACAGACTGGAAATAAACAAAGTATTAAACAGACTGTGAAAAAAACAAAGTATTAAACAGACTGTGGAAATAAACAAAGTATTAAACAGACTTTGTAAATAAACAAAGTATTAAACAGACTGTGGTAGTCAAACAAAGTATTAAACAAACTGATAATCAAACAAAGATTTAACCAGACTGTGATAGTCAAACAAAGTATTAAATAGACTATGATAGTCAAACAAAGTATTAAACAGACTGTGATAGTCCAAAAAAATATTAAACCAACTGATAGTCAGACAAAGTATTAAACAGACTGTGATAGTCAAACAAAGTATTAAACAGACTGTGATATTCAAACAAAGCATTAAACAGACTGTGATAGTCAAACAAAGCATTAAACAGACTGTGATAGTCAGACAAAGTATTAAACAGACAGTGATAGTCAAACAAAGATTTAAACAGACTATGATATTTAAACAAAGCCTTAAACAGACTGTGATAGTCAAACAAACTATTAAATTGACTGTGATAGTCAAACAAAGCATTAAAAAGACTGTGATACTCAAACAAAGTATTAAACAGACTGTGATATTCAAGCAAAGCATTAAACAGACTGTGATAGTCAAACAAAGCATTAAACAGACTGTGATAGTCAGACAAAGTATTAAACAGACAGTGATAGTCAAACAAAGATTTAAACAGACTGTGATATTTAAACAAAGCATTAAACAGACTGTGATAGTCAAACAAAGTATTAAATTGACTGTGATAGTCAAACAAAGCATTAAATAGACTGTGATACTCAAACAAAGTATTAAACAGACTGTGATAGTCAAAGTATTAAACAGACTGTGGAAATAAGCAAAGTATTAAACAGACTGTGATAATATGATTTAATTATCAAGGCATCAAACAACTCAGTGTTTTCAATTGGCATACAGATAAATGATGCACGAACAATTTAAGCAAAATTGAAATACGGTTCTTTACAGAAAGATTAGCAAAATATTTTAATCTTTCCACAGAGGAAATGTATATATATATATATATATATATATATATATATATATATATATATATATATATATATATATATATATATATAATCTTTCAACAGAGATAATGCAACCATTATTGTTACATTATGACTTTCTGAATTAAAACTAATACAAGGTCAAAAATATCAGCAGAAAATAGATGTATTGTATTTGATTGAATTATATCATACAAAGAAAGGCGAAATAAAATGTTACTGCACGGCCTTTGTTTCCACTTTTTTTTTTCTTCCGTGTTAGTAATTGTATTATTTCTCAAGAGATAAAGTAAACAAATTTCAACTGTGCTCCAAGGTGAATGAACTGCTTTGAAAATATTTTATTATTGAATTGAGGGTGCAAGATCAAAGGTCATTTCATTTCTTTACGGATTAACGAAAATTATGTCAGGCAAAATCCGGTGTTTGTTTCCGTAAGTGCAGTTTAGACTGTTCAACTTATCGGGGAAATAATGAGAAATATTATTCAAAACAGTTGTAAATTTTGTATCTAAACCCAGCACTAAACTTAATAATATTTTACATTGTCCGAAACAGCCCGTATGACCAATTGCACATAAACATTATCAATGTGGAGAAAGGAAAAATCAATACAAGAAAATTCAATGCAAATTAATTATATAAAACTGAGTATTGCGTTTTAAAAGAAGCAACAACACACGCTCGCGCGAACATATACGTTTGTATGTATTTGTCCATTTCCAATGATGACTGGTAGTAGGGAAACCTTTGAAATTAAAGATTTTTCAAAATCCTATTTTCGATGATGATGATATGATGGCATAATTCCAAAACATAAAGTTAATCTTGCTACTAATGTGTGGGTAGATTGTTTGGTTAACCATGTTTTCATGCCACTATTGTTTATAATTCTTTTCCTAACAAAACTATTTATATTTTTATAGCATAATGATGAAAGACAAGTTGAATTCCATTTATTGTCAGCCAATTACAATGGTCTAAAACGTTTTAAATATTCTTTACACTTGTCTTCAACCCGCAACTAAAACTTTATATTCTACAATTTTCATTCAAAGTTTCTTCTATCCTTTCCAACCCATACATGATTTCAGATTTATGTCAAATATATGTTGCCATTTCTTTTTCTGATTTGAAGATAGCTACATATTATATTGAATTAATATGCTCTGTTTGGTACCTTTCTTTTTGTCACTTAGCTGTATAATTAATCTCTTTTTAAAGTTTCCGAGATCCTGTAATTATATTGAACATGTATCTGTATGCAGATTTGTATTTTTTTTATTCAAACGAAATACGTAATTTATCCATTCATGATTCCCTGTTTTAACAGTCTTGCTATCAGGGTCTTTGTTGCTTTTCTATGCTATCATCATCAAAAATAAGTAAATTTGCATCTTTTTGATGTCACATTCCCTTGTATGCCATGGACTGCCATGCAATGTTAATTTTCCCTCATGCCAACAATCGCCCCCAATGTCCGGGCAATCTAAACCAACAGCGTCATGTAAATACCAGTTATGCCCCAGACTGACACATAATACTACTAATGCCTCATATGTTATTATCTTAGAGCTGTGTACCGAACTCTTGTTCGAATCTCAGTAAGGACAGGTTTAGTGAGGTCTTTAACGGTAAACTTCAAATGTAATTTATCCTCTATTGTTCTATCAGTTCTATTGACTGCTCCTGTTAGTAATTCTTTATTTGTTAGTACTCGGGATAATATTTTTTTTAATAATGATAAAACTAATGTTTCCTTAAGTGTTCCCTTAATCTTGATAAGTATTGTTACATATAGACTTTTTCTGTGTTAGTTTTGTTATTATCCATCAATCACAAAAACTAATTTTTAAGAAATCTGCGAGATCATTTTCTCTTCCTGATTCAGTTGCAGGCATTCGCGTTTCCACTTTCCCTCCTTTTCCACTGCCAGATATTATTGTTGATACCTACTGCTTCGCTTGGCAGTATACAATCGGCCATGTACTTCATATATTGCTATTTGTGCAATAAAATTTTGTGACATTCTACTTGCTTTTTTAATTTTTAAAGACATATATATTGTCATTAAAGAGTGACGATGTTTTATCCTTAATTGGACCACTAACGAGGGGCTCAATTTGAATTAGAACTCATCGTCAAAACCATTCTTTCTGCAGACTCAGAACAAAGCATGTATGCATTTTGATGTCTTTATTGCACTATTTTCGTACTAATTTAAGAAACAGTATGTAGCTCTTTCATCTGACCCATGTTTCCATGTTGAACCAACTATAATGAAACTATCTCTAATTTATCACCTTTTTTAATAATGGACATATTTACCAAAAATCATTTGTTGTTTGAATCACCGTATCCTCAGTGTTTCGTTCATGCAAGTGAGGTTTGCGGAGTTCGGTTTGCAAACGATAACAATCACAATGCATAAGAAATTGGAAGGTTTCAATAAATAAAAGATAAAAACAACACTATTCTAATAACATTTGTAAGTACAAAGGTATGTCAGATTAAATGATGGTTGCTATTAACTTGTTCTGAAGATGTATAACTATTGTTCAAATTTATAAAGAAGCAACATTATAGCTACATCCATTCATGTTGGTGTGATAAAACAGGAAATGAGATACCTGCAAGATATAATTAAAAATATTATGAGAACTTTTATATTGGTAATAAATAATTGATATTATTAAACATTATTGTACACAATATATATTACATTATTATAAGAAGTTACAATATGTATAAGTAATTTTTATTATTTGAATAATCTGAAGAAACCATGAAAGTTTGTCGATCAGGTGATAAAGATCTTTAGCAAATTTAACCACATAAATTATAAAAAGATAGTGGTATAGAACAATCTTGACAAAATATTTAATTAAAATGAATTTTTAAAATAAAACATACTATTGCAGCTTGTTTAAAACACAGGGAAAAGCAATCCGTAACATCAGTTGGTAAAATAACAGTTCTGAAAACCTTAATTATTCCAAAGATTAATCATTTGTTACTCTCATTACCAAATCCTCCGGAAACTTTAATAGAGAACCAAATGAATAATGTTGTCACCTTTGTATGGAGATCAGAAGATAACAAAGTCAAAGAAAGTTATAATTCAAAGCTTTTCTAAAGGTGGCTTGGCGATGGCAGATATTGATAAGTTTATATTGGCTTTGAAACTAACTCGGATTCGTAAAATTGTTCTACCTCACAGAAAATTGGTAAATTTATTTGAGTATGAAATATACAATATTAGAAACCTGTTCCTACTTGGATATGTAAATGTGATTACTTTATCCAAAAAGACATAGGGCCTTCCTTGACTTTCAGTGGATAGTTCAGGGTGTAAAGACCTTGTGTAAAAGAAGTTACAGTTAGGTATATCAACACTGGTCAGACCATATATCCCTGTCCATTTATAAATTGTATTTCACAACAATAAAGAATGTAAAGACTATGAAAATCTGAATATGGAAATATGGCCATACATATATATTAAAGATTTTAATGAAAAAAAATCAAAGAAACTAACAATTATAATTGTTTAAATTTCGTATGACACATTGAATTTTACCAATGAATTATTTTATGTATAAAATAAACTTGTACAGCACCGATAAATGTACTTTTTGTTAAAATGCCCCGGAAACAATACTGCAATTGTTTTGGGAATGTAATGTGTTCATTTATATAACCAATAATGTGATTGCTTCATGTTTTTAGAGATTTCGCCGTACTTTATTGATAAAACATAATACTCATGTGAGAATATGAGCTCAGAGAGTGGTTGTCTGTGTGTATTTCGGAAACAGTGCATAGTGAGTAATAAGGCCATGGTGATGATCCGGAAGTGAAATTTGTGTTCTGATTACATGCTGCTCTGTTTGCAGTGCAGTCTCTCAAAAAATGCCGATGAACCTTTGATAACAACTTCAACGTGAAGTCATCTTTGAAGGTATTTTAGATTAATGTATGATTTGTATTGATTGTCACACAGTGGAATGGTCAGTACTGAGAAAAATATGTAGAGAATAGTAAAATTAACTGTGGTGTATGTCCAACTCTTATCAGACGATTTACTAATTAGTATCTCTACGCCAGCCAAGTGTTTGTTACAAATGTAATAGTAACAAACAAATGGCACAACTTCCTTTATTTTCTGATGAAATGTGTATGTCTTGATTATAATGTTTTGAACTAAGTACATTTATTGATACAAATGCGTTGAACGTGTTTTTCTAAATTATATAAATTGTATGTGTTTATTGGAGCACTTTCGTTGTAAAATCTTCAGTTTTGGAGGTGCGTATTTTGTTATAACTTCCTCAAATTTCGGATATTAGCAAATATTGCATGCAGTCCGCATTAAAATAGTGTGATAATATAGAAATATAAAAAATAAAAAGCAGTTATGAAATTTTAGGTCTCGAATTGTAGGAGCACAGTCCAACAAGGAAGTATTCTGCTACTGCTAGTAATAAAACGGACCCAAAATATCCGTATGTAACAAACTAAATGCAATGAAAACTAGACTCATTGATTACTTGGATTTACGTTGCATGCGCCCAAAGGAAATGTGCGACGGGTTTATTCCCACACAGCGGGATGCTAAATGTATTTAGGAGAAGGAATTAGTGCAACATCCCCAAGGCGTGTATGTGCTCAGCCTCAAGGAGCACTGCTAATTTAGCAGTCAGATCATACTATATGTCCCTAACCACCTGAATAAAGGGTTTTCGTGAGTGGGAATGGGCCCAATACACACTCATGTTAACAAAGAGTTGATTTCAGTCAGTTATTGACTGTACTAGGTGTCGAACCAGCAGTATGTAACACCCATTGTGATTGGTTGCAACGATAACGTCACATCAGGATACCAAGCTTCAGGCACAGGGGCTCGTTACTAGGGGTGAAATGATACGCCTGTGCCACATATCAATACGATACACGATACACAGCCTACGATACGATATATATCGATACATGTATCAAACTGAAAATGGGATTATCACAGTACATTTGATTAATCATGTGAATGTATATGTTGAATGGTATTTTCAAGTTCAAACAGTGTCAAATATGCAATGTATCAGCAGTGAGCCACCTTGTTAACCTGTTATGTATAATGATAACAGAGAAAAAATTGAATCAAGATACAATGTCACGACTACTAACATTGTTGTTCTGTGTAACCAAATAAAATATAACAAAATCTTTGATGTGTGTTTCTTTATTCTTCATTCAATAAAAATGAAATGTTACAAGTTTTGTGTCTGATTCATCATGCAACAACATTCTGGAACAAAATAATATATTAAAAAGTACACGTAACACAAAAATACAACAAAATTTAAAATGCTTAAGATTAGGAAATCATAATTATGCAACCTTTTCTAAGCTGTATACTTTCCTCCTTTCTTCAGTTCAAGAAAGATCATCTTAGAAAACACAAATGATAAATTTCACTGCAGCAAACACTAATTAATTTCACATAAATTGCCATGTGTGTAATTGAAGTCTATAGATGAATTAAAGAAAGTTCCTAATAACTGAAGATGATATCCCCATAAACTTAAATGCATCTTCCAGCAAATGAATAAATCTTCTTAAGTCACAAACTCAGTGTTCTAAAACTAGCTGACAATTGTGATGACTGTAAATGGCATAAATGAACTGAATTAGATAATTCTGCCTAACAGATGCACCGGACTATTACAAGTTTTGTGTCTGATTCATCATGCAATAACGTACTGCAACACAATAACACACTAAAAAGTACATGTAACACAAAAATACAAAATAAATTTAAAATTATTGGGATTCAGAAATAATAATTATGCAGCGTTAAATCTGAGATCTGTTATATCAATCTATATCACACAAACACCCAACTGCAGTGTAAAAACTGAGATCTGTTATATCTATCTATAACACATACAAGCACCCAACTGCAGTGTCAAACCTGAGATCTGCTGTATCAATTTACAACTTGCAAGCACCCAACTGCAGTGTTGAACCTGAGATCTGCTACATCCATCTTTATCACACAAGCACCCAACTGCAAACAACGTTAAGCCTGAGATCTGTTATATGAATCTAAAATACACAGCACCTAACTGCAAATAATGTTGAACCTGATATATGCTATATCTGTCTATAAAGCGCAAGCACCTAACTGCAAACAGTGTTAAATGTAATTTCACATAATTGTCATGTGTATTTGAATTCAATAACTGAATTAAAGAAAAGTTCATGATGATTGAAAATGATATCCTCATCAACATAAATGCGTTTTCCAGAAAATGAATGAGTCTTCTTAAGTCACAAACTCATTGTTCTAAAACTATCTGGCGATTGTGATGACTCTGTAAAAGGCATAAATGAACTGAATTAGATCATTCTGCATAACATAGGCACAAGACTGTCAGACTACTCGTCAAAACTTTCAACGTTTCATATTCTTCTTAAAAAAAATCAAAATATCCACATTCTCCCCAGTCAGAGAGGCTCTTTGTGCTGATACAACATCTCCAGCAGTTGAAAAGACTCTTTCAGATGGCACTGATGTTGCTGGAATAGTCAACAACATCTTGGATAGTTTGGCCAGCAAAGGGAATGATGTTTCATTGAATTTCCACCACATAAGTGGATTGTCACCAATATGTATACTACCAGTAGATGTTTCATTCCTATTACGTGTTATCTCTGTGTCAGCCCTCTGAAAGAGGGACTTTGATGGCTCCACCTTGACCACGTACACATCTCCAAAAAGATCTTCAAGTGCACCCTTTTTCACTGGAGGCTCATCAACTTCAACCTTCGCTGTTGCTGCTGGTCTGTTATCTCATTCTGTAACTTGTACTGCAGGAAGTGGGTGAAGACTAGATGGTAGTACATGAGTGAGTTCATCAGTCTTCTCTGTCTTCACTACTGTTTCACACTAATAAAAATCAAAATTATATAATACGTACTCCTTAAGTTAATACGAATCTCGCAATTTTATGTTAATTACATTTTAGCATTAATTCACTGGCATTTAATATAAAAAAAACATGATTTTATCAATATAAGATCAATATTGAATATTAAGAAATATTTGTGTATATGAAGTTATGAACTTCAAACAATGAGGTTTTGTGATAGTTTGTGTGTTTGCTCTATGTGTGTGTGTGTGTGTGTGTGTGTCAGTGTTTCAGAGGGAGATGGAGTCAGAATCGGATGACATAAGAAATTTGAAGGTGACTCTGGGGCATACCAAGATCAGTGGTGCATCTATGGTAACCGTTGGAGACAAGTGTCCAATTTTAACTACCAAAAGAAATTTCATATATCCTTAAAATCTTGAAAGGGGACAATAATATTATGTTATACTTCAACTGCTGCACGTAGATAACACAACAATGCTCACATATATGTCAATTTTTGACTTACCTCATTGACCTTCACTGTTTGCATGACAATGCAGGGATGGTCCTGGCTTTTAAAAAGCTGTCGCCAAAAAAATCGCCAACATCAATATTTTGTCGCCAATTTTCAAAAAGTGTCGCCATAACAAGTAGTGTACATTTTTCCAATTGTTAATTTAGTCTATTAATGTAAAAGGCAATGAAAATGACAAAAGATGGATTAATTAATTGAGTACTTTAATTACAACAAGCATTAACAAAATGTTACAAAGTGTTACGTGAAGATCCATCGCGATTTTAAGGCTGCCCACTTGCTGAATGCAGTTTCAAAGTCTAAATTTTCATATCGGTACATGCTGATTCTCATTAAATTCTCGAGAGATGAGATGCCGAGTTTATTTCTGATGTCAGTTTTTATGAGGTTCATCTTACTGAATCCTCGTTCACAGTCAACAGTGCTGACAGGTGACACCAGTAGTCTCTCAGCAGCCTTATATGCGCAAGGGTATATTGTCCTGGATCTCACTGCCAACTGAATCAAATCCGTAACACCTCTGTACACCTTACCATTCCTGAGAACTTTAACCCTAGCATAGGCCACAAAGCCAGCCAAGTCCTGACTAACCTCTGACTGATTACCTAACCCACAAGTAGACAAGTAATCTGAAACAATGCCTGAAACCTCTGAAAGAATGGAACTGATAGCCTGTGAACCATATAAATAGGGATCAAACAACTTGGTTAGAGCACTCAAAACTATCGAATCACCCTCCTCCGTGAACCTTGCTCTTAGATTAATTAAAACAATATCTATAAATTTGGCACAAGACAATGCAGCCTCTGACCTTTGCTTAGCATTATCACTAATTGTATGGCCTTTGTACTCAAAAGTACATAAACCTGATGAATCTAAACTTGGTTCTGCTGGAATCTCAGAAAGAAACCTAGAAACGTTACTACCAGACTCTAACCTCAGACTTTCAAGAAGCTCAACAGTGGAGTGGAGAAGGGGATTAACCTCGGTAAAGTCAATATAAGATCTCTGATAAGCTTGACACAGAACTGCCAAAGACCTGAGAATGTCAGCCATATAGTGTGCTGTATAAACAAATTTGAAACAAGCAATGGGCTTATACATTGCAAGAGCCTTTGCAGAGTTGTCTTCCAAGAAGACACTAACTAGAGCTTGAAAATTATCAACAACTGCCTGTACACTACCTTCAAAACTCAGCCACCTTGTGTGGAATACCTGATGCAAGCAAGTGTGAGAAGACTCTAACACTGACTTAATTGCCTCAAGTCTACACATATTACGAGGGGAATAGGCAAAATACTTGTACATATTATTCAGTATATCTTGAAACTTAACCAAGTATCTAACCTCGTCAGCTGCAGCGCCTGTACCCAGAGCTAACCGATGTGCAATGCAGTGAGTTGCAAGCAAACATTTAGTAGCCTCCTTCAACCTGGTAACAACACTACTCTTGCAACCCAACATGACTGCAGCACCATCCGATGATACACCAATCAGATTGTCCAGACTAAAACCAAATGACTGAATTAAACCTAACAACTCTGAATATATAGATTCTGCATTTGCGGTTTGAAGCTGACGAATACCTAGAAATTGAGTCACTGGTTGAACACTGCCAGCCAAATTAGTTAGGTACCTAACATAAACAATCAAATTATGATGTACTGAAACATCTGTGCTCTCGTCAAGCATGACGCTGTAAACACGAGATTCCTTGACCTCGGTAGCCATCTCATCAACTATTACATCAGCCAATGACTGCTGAAACTCACTGGTGCTTCCGTGACCGTCATACGATGTGTGCTTATCTACTTTGAGGTCTGAGAGTTGGGTGGCGCCCTGAAATAGAAATAATCATTAATTTTGTATGCCATAAATATTTCATTTATTATTATACATGTTCTGACCGTGTGTGTGTGTGTATATATATATATATATATATATATATATATATATGATTAACAACAATCACGGTGTACTACAGTAATATCACATTGAATATATTAAGGTTATACATGTGTTTTTTCCTTATGTTACTGTCATTTAAATACATAGAATATTACTGTTAACAAGCTATAATATAATATTCTCAATACCTGTGTGATACACAACTGGTGCAGCTTTGGGACAATTGTATTAGCCAGGTTGTAGTAAGCCGCAAAGAAAGTGTTCCGCATAGCACTAATAATAGCAATTTTGCTTTTGCTAATGGCAGTGATCTTCGCTGCTTCCATGGTGCTGGCATCCCGCATCACCGTTTGTGCACATGTATGACTGTTGTTACCTGAAGAAGAAAAAAATGCATTATCAACTTTAGTTGACATTTTAATAACAATAAAACCCTATGATCGTACATTGCAATATAAGATAATTGCCGTATAATGCGGCCGTCGATTGCATGCATTCCATAATTAAATGCCTCCCCCCTCCCCGTTCTTTATGGCTAGCTTTCCAGAGCTTGTAGTGAATTGCTTCCTAAATCCCAAGAATGATCACTGAATGCTGTATAAATTTTCTCAACAAGCAAAATAGGATCTCCATTCCCACGAATGAAACTTACACGAGTTAACAACTGGCAATAGTGGACCGTATATATAAGCATAAATTCACACCCAATTTATGGATTCTTTCACTCCTGTATTTTGAGAAATAAATATTTTTAATTATGCAAACTTGATTTTTTTTGTTGCTATTTCTTGTTGTGGAGTTTAAGTCTCTGTGGGATTGTCATTGATGGCAAAAGGAAAAGATCAATGAGTAAAATGCAAAAATATTACTTACCTCTCCTAGATTCATGTTTGGTGACGCACTCCTTCAAAATATCACAGCCAGTTGTAAATGAATTTACAAACTTTGCCTTGATACATACATCACAGAACATCTGTTTTAACTTTGGATCATATCTGAGCCACGGACGCCCAAGTTTCCAACTGTCTTGAAATTTTCGGGACTTGTTGCCCCGTTCATCGTAATGTGGTATTGCACTTGAAGCGCTACATGTAGATGATGTTGGACTGCAAGGTTTATCATCGGGTACAGTGATTGTTTTGTCTGATGAATTTGCACTAAATCCAAACACTGTTAATTTTTGTAACTTAGGATGAGATAATGAAATCGCAACGTCTAACTTGCGTTTGCTCATGATAATGTTGCACTGGCGACAGATATAATTATAATTTAGATTTTTTTCCATTTGCTTTCTATTTATACACCGTAGTCAGTACTTCAAAGGTTAACAGTTTTCTATGAAGGTTCAGAAAAAATATTGTATTGGTATATGTAAAAAAAACAACAGAAGGATTAGCCATTCAATTAAATTGTTTCTGTTCTATTCGCGTCTTCAGAAGTCGGTCAGTTGTAGGTATAGTACGGTAGCATGATTGACTGTATCACAGCATACAGTACTCAGCCCAGATGTCGGCATAAGCAGATTATGATGTAACAATGCACTGTAAAGATGGGATGATCAATACGAACTAAGGATCGTTTGTGTAACAAATTAATTCTAATACATTGCTTAGTCAAGTTTGTGGCTTCCTTTCGTTCTCCCATTTAATTTATTCAGTCCAAATCCATGATTGTATGTACAAATTAAATAACCAAAAAGTCTGTCGCCAAAAAAATCGCCAGATGGGATATTTTTGTCGCCAATAAGGGAAAAAAATCGCAATTTGCGACATTGGCGAAGCCCAGCGCGATCCCTGCAATGGAAGCATATATTTGGATCCTTGTAGCATCGTCTACATCAGTTAGAGTCCTAAATCTTGGATCGAGGGCACAACTCTGCAAGAAAAACTGCTGCGTGTCCTTGTCATGGTATCTTTTGTCTAGGTCTTGGGAGACTGCCACCTTGACTGCCTTCACAAGTGCAGAGCCACTTTTTTGCACTTCCACTGCACTAATAATACGATGTTTAAGAGGAAAAATCATTGATAATGGTAGGTGCTGCTTCATCGCACAATATCGTTGTAATGGTTTTCATTGGTTTGAGCAGTTTGAGAATATCCTCTACATTTGATACATCATCCTCTGATAAAGTGTTTAAGTCCGTCTCCCTCTGTCTGATTTCCTTACTTAATAGAGTAGCTACAATGGCAGAATGCTGCTCTAAAAATCGATCAATCATATCATAAGAACTTAACCTGTACGAAAACTTCCGCCCTGACTTTAACCCGATTCCAGGTGGAATTTTAAAGCGGATTCCACCTAAAGCCTAGATTCCACCTATTATAAATTTTAGACGGATTCAGAGCGGATTCAGGGCGGAATATAGCACAAAATATGCAAATTACTCCGTCTATTACTAGGCGGAATCTGTTTATTCCGTCTACTAGGCGGAATTTGTTTATTCTGCCTCCTAAGTGGAATTTGTTTATTCTGTCTACTATACAGAATCTGTTTAGTCCGCTTATTTAGCACAGATTCCGCTTATATTCACATTTAGGCGGATTCTGGGCGGAATATATCCCATGAAATATGCAAATTACTCTGTCTATTATTAGGAGGAATCTGTTTATTCCGCCTACTATGTGGAACCTGTTTAGTCCGTTTATTTAGCCTAGATTCCCCTTATATTCATATTTAAGTAGATTCAGACTGTGGAATATTATCCAGAAATATGCAAATTACTCTGCCTCTTACTAGGTGGAATCTTTGCTTCTGCCTAATTAGATCGAAATACCTGCAGAACCCCATCCAATAATGAAAATGTATAAATGTTTGTCCACCTTGCTGAAATTTCACCAAGAAATAAACTCCACCTAAAGTTGTAAACAAAATGCCGTCAGTGTGGAAAAAAATTCCATCTAGTGAAATTAAGACCATAACCTTAGAATCCATAGATAGTTAATAAATGCATTGGATGACAGACTTGTGGATAATTTAGAGCAAATAAAAAATTGATTTCAACATTTTATTCTTCCCATTTTTATTTACATTTTGGCCAACAACAGAATACATGTACATCATTTAACTGGAAAAAATAATGAAAAAGGGTTGAACAATTATGAACTGGACCAAACCTCTAAACGTAAATACATGGGACAGTGGAATGATAAACTGGACTTGGGCGTAGCGCTAGCAACCCCACCCCATAAAAACAACTCTTGCTACGGAAACGATAACAAGGGAACAAACATCAATTATTCACTGCAAACAAAGTATTTTTAAACTGTTCCAGCGATTGTCATCTGTTACACAGCAGTTCCAATGTTTTCACTGTGACTTCAGTTTCTTTCTTGCATAACTGACTTGCTCAGTTATAGCGTCATTTATGTCTTACTCTTTTACCTCTTTTCCATTTTTCGTGCACCATGCTATCACATAATCTGGCAAAGAAAGTATAATATATAATAAATAACAGTCTTCTGTGACTCAACAAGGTGTACTGTAGATCATACTTCTGGTCTCAATCAAGTTTGTGAATTTAGCAATTTCAACATAATATGCAAATTTTAAGTATTGTTAGGAGTATTTGATAAGTAATATTAAATCAAAAAAGTGTTCATAAAAATGTATGAAAACCTTTATCAAAGGATTTGTAAGGTCATATTGCAAACACAGGTCTAATGACATTACAATATGTAAATGAAGATATCTACAATCTTTTGAATCTGGTCAAGTTTTGACCTCTATCACACACACTCTATCCTTTCCCAATCAACATAAGCAATTTACTGAATTTGGGGATTCTCAGACCATTTCCCTGTACTCATTGTAAAGCCTGTGAATGGCAATTAGATATTAGTGCAATTTTTCCAATTATGATGTAATTGCTGTATCAAAATGTTAAGATTCTGTGTATTCGATTTTAAGTCATATAAGCTGGAGACAGTTCAAGCGTTAGGACCATAGTACTGCATAAATAGAGTTATGCCATGATGTAAATATGTAATATGATAAGCTAGTAATTCATCTATTACTTGCTTAATGCATTTCACAGTTCCAGCATAATAATTTGCTCCTAGTTCAACTCTAGGTTAACAATTAAATTTTATGGTACTCTATCTTTATAAACATCAGATTCTCTCCCTGTATAGTGATTACCTTTGAGAACTTCTATTCTATCATCATGCAAGGGTGGTCTTATGTCCCCAGTTTTTTTTTGCGTAGGCCTTGTCCACGAGACATGGCCAACTCTTGCCATGAAAACAGTCGTGGCAAGAGTTTGCTGGCCAGAGTGAAAGCTGCTTTTTTGGGTGCTGCTTTAGCTGCTGCAGAAGTTGATTTTCGCAATTCAGATCGTTTCACAACAATAACTGAAGAAGTAAGTAGTTTGACTCTCTGAAAAACAAAAAAAAAATATTTTAATGAACATATTTTATACAATACAAAATCCAAGTATTCAATTTGATCTTTTAAAATCATTTATCTCTGACACAAGCAGTTTAAAAGCAGATATTAATTAATAATAAAAAAATTAATAAAAATGTACATCATTTTTGTCAACTAGTAACAAAAGCTTTTGGCTTTGTTAAACTAAACCTAGAACAAAGAAGAAAATTTGTGCCACTAACATTTCATACAATTGTCAATAATGAAGAGATAGATACAGAAATAGATGTTTAAAAAATTTGACAGATCATAAAGAATTGAGAGGCTCCATAAGGGAGCACAAATAATGATAAGAATAATTTGAAAGGAAAAGAATGCTGAGATCTAACTTAATATTTGTTTGATAACAAATGTATTCAAAATAACAAGTTGACTGAAAATAATACTCAAAAAAACTAAGAATACTTATGGTGTAAAGAGGATGTATTTAATCCACTTGTTAAAGCACATGAGGCCTATAGTCTACAAAAGTGGCCAAATTGATAAAGGTCTTTAGAATTTTAAAAGGTATTGATAAATTAGAGACAACAAGGCTAGACCTGTATTGATGGAATAGTTTACCAGGCCACAGTTCCTAAATGACCTAAAAGCAAATTTCCATTTCACTGTGTCTTAGTGAAGCATGGGCATACAGAGGAAACACTATATGTTCACTATATGTCACTGTTAGAGACAACAACCAAACATGTCTCATGATAATAGAGTTACTGACCTTAAATGAAAGCAGCTAATTTGTAGCTAGTTTCCATGAAATTAAATTAAATTCTAATTAGTAAAATTAGTTATAAGTTGGCTCTACTTGTCTGCTATAACACATCTTGAACAGCGGTTAAATTATAATCTAAAAATGACTTTAACAAATGCATAGACATAACCTAATCCAATATCTTTACAAATCATGGTGGACAGAGGTTAATTATTACTACAAATAGTACAATACTTCCAATATATACCCAACAATACAACACTTACATCATCATCTCTCTCTTGCGCAACACCAGAAACATCACCATGGTATTTAGGCTTTCTTGGTGATCGCCTCGGGGAAGATGCTGCTCTTGGTGATGCTGGAGAATGTGGAAATGAGTGGGGCTCTTGTCTGTTCACAGGATTAGGATTACACTCCCGCTGTACTGAGGGTACAAATAAATCCTGTGAACTTGTGCAGTTGTTGGCAACATAAAAACTGCTTTGAATTGGCTGCTGACACCCATTGCCACTTTCCTGCACAGACTGCAGTGATGCCTGACTGTAGTGCATTCTGTGCCATTCTGATTAAGAGAGTTGACAATTACATTTTATGCTGCTGCCATTAATATGCCCTAACCTAAAGCTGGTCCTTGAGATTGTATCGATTATAGAAAATGAAAATGTCTTTAGCTGGTTATCATTTCCTTCAGATAATTTAATTTGATGCACAGGTTAATCTTAGTTTGTGACAAAGTCATTTTTAATATTCCCCGCTCCTTGCTAAGTCCCAACTTTACTAACTTCATCCAATCCATAGGAGTAATTCTGGTAAAACAAATCTAAAACCACATCTGTATATCATGTCAAAAAGATGAGTGCACATACCATTAATCATATGCACAAAGATCCAATTATGTTTTAATTTTTACATTTGATCTCTGATCAGCTGGGGGGGGGGGGGGGAGAGCACAGTGTCTTACAATGTTCACATCATGGTGGATGCTGTTACATTTTGGAAAGTTATATTTACAATTAATGTGAACAGAAAATAAATGGATTGAATTTGTAACCATATTCATCCCAAAACATGCATTTTGTTCAAATAAGAAGTATACCATGTCTTGCATGATGAGCACACCCCAAATTTGGATAATTATAACATTAGTTCATTTAAATATTGACTAAGTGTATACTGAAGCTATATTCCAAAACCAAAGGATGAATCAGATGGTACTGAATTTAAATGAAACTAACAAAATACTAAAACACTGAGATTAACTTAAGGTATAAGTGACAGGGAAAGACAGTTGGACACGCACATGGATGCCAAAATAAGCAAATGGCAACATCCTCCAAAGAGGATTTGACAAACAGTGCAATACATTTTAGCTCTTGTTTTATTTATAAATTTTACCAACCTCTGAGTAGTTTGTCACATTTTGGTAGAAACTGCTGGCATTTGGTCTTGGATTTCTAAAGTGTTGAACAAACTGCAGCAAATAATTTTGTACATGTGGTTGGCACAGTGCTTCAAACAAGTCTAAAATGGCTGGTGGAGGTGCTGGAATGGTAACAAAACAAGAAGAATAATGATTATTTTATAGACAATGCACAATGCCATAATTGCCTGCACTTGTGAACTTGTGTTCACATGTCAACAGTTTTAAAATATATAATATTACCATCATATGAAAAATGACCATGCAGTGTACATGTGCAAGTTGTTAGCTAACCACTATGAGAAATACTGCCTCACCAGTATATTTGCATCCAGGAGTTGCACTGTACTGGTGGAGACATACTTTGATGACCAAGTCTAATAACAACAATTTGTCAGAATTATTGAGTAAAGCACAAAAATAAAAGCTTACTACATCTTCATCAACCTTATTCCAGATATTAATGCAGTTTGTCAATTGTGACTTTTCCTTTTTTTGTGGTGGTGGTGGATGTATCACATGTCCAGTATTTGGTAAATTATTACTTTGCTTCATTTGGCATATTAATTCTACTTGGAAGTCTCTAATTATTTAGGATTATTGATGATTAATAATTGATATTTGTCATCCAAAACTGGTTATCTGCAGACATGGGTCATTAATTGCATCCCCTCAAATTTCAATTTAAAACAGTCTAATCTGAAGCTAATTTCTCATTTGTAATGTGATATTGTGTATATAAATATAAATATGACATGCACCAACAGGAGCTTGATGCTATATGTTTATCATTTTCACTGGATACCTTTGGTCTTTATTATATAGTGGGTATGACCCAGACTGATATATTCCAACGTGTCTGGACATCTTGGATAAGTTTGTGTTTAGGAAGCTGCAACAGCTCTTGTTTGGATTTCAGCAGGGTAGTAGCAGTTGCACGAGACAATGTGCCGGATCCTCCCAAGAAGGCGTGTCATCTGATGAACTTGCAACCCTCTCTGGGTTGCTAGATTTATAGTATGTGCAAAGCACTTGATATGTGGTGTGAACTTTGCCTCTTGAATAGCAACATCCATGTAAGCAGCATTACCTGTTACTATGGGGAGTAACTTGTGGGGCCTTTCCAGTTGCCATTCCTTACTGGCATCAACTAGTACTGCTCCTATATTTTTACCAGTGTGAGACTCGTGTAAAGGTCTCGTCTGAAGAACAAAGCTTTTCATGCACCATTCCTTATCAATCAAGTGAGCTGTGATTGTTATGTAACTCTCAGTAGCCCTTGAAGTCCAACCATCTGTAGTAATGGCCACTGATTCTGCCTCTGATATGGTGCTTTGCACTTCTTGTATGGTGTGAAGGTATAGTCTGAGATAATTTTCTCTGCGAAGTGTGTTCTTGATGGGATGATGTAGCGAGGTTCCAGGGTACGAAACAGATTTCTGAAACCTAGCGAATCAACCACTGAGAAAGGGTGCATATCATGTGCAATAAACATTGCTATATGCTTAGTGATTGTCTGCGATGATGGAATTAATGGAGACTGAAAAACTTCAGTCAATCTGAGCTGACCAGTGGTTGTTGGATGTGATGGCTTAGGAGTAGGAGAAACACTGACCTTGGGAGCTGAAATCTTGTCATCTTTAAAAGGAATTCAGAAGTGTAGCGAGGGGGCGGGCGGGGGGAGGGGGGGGGGGTACATATGCTTCCAGGCACCAAGGTACAGGGTTGCCAAAATGAGGCATGCAACGTTACATTATAATAAGAAAACAAGGGTAATAAATCTGTCACAAGATCGCTGGGGCGCCAATTTTATAGTTTGTCCCCGGGCGCAAAATACCATCGCTACGCCTCTGAAGGAATTCCAATGGCAATGGTTGGGTGGTGCCGTTTTAAATGTGTAGACATATTTGTGGTGTTTCCAGTATACCTAAGAGCTGTAAAACACAGATTGCAAACACACCTGGACTTGTCTACTTTTCTTACTCCATTCTCATACTCCACAGGATATCCAAAATAGTTCCAGGCCGATGATCAGGTAACTAGAGTTCAATTTTTTTGGCCTTTTGCGTCTGGAATCACATCACAATTAATACTTCCAGTTCAGTACCCTACGAATGTAGTTTTAGTCTATTTTTAGAACATTTTTTCCTCTCTCCTTTTGGTGGTGATAGAAGAGTTATATTGATGCATCTTTGGTATGGATTTAAAGTTAATTGTTTATTCTTGAGAATAGGAGCTCTGTGAGTGGCTGTCTGTATGTATTTTGGCGACAGTACACACTGTGTAATTAGGCCTTAGTGATGATCCGGAAGTGAAATCAGTGTCCTGTGTACATGCTCTGTTTACAGTGCAGCCACTCAAAAAAATGCCGGTCAACCCTTGACAAGAATTTCACCGTGAAGTCATCTTTGGGGGTATTTTAGATTTTCATATGATTTGTATTGATTGTCACACTGTGGAAAGGTCAGTGCTAAGAAATATATGTAGAGAACATATAGTAAAATTAATTGTGGTGTATGTCCGTCTGCTCCATTTGACTGGTTGATGGAATCACCTTGGTCACCCCGCTGTTTATAGTTCATTGCATGAAAGCATCCCAAACGTCTTAGTGATTAAAAATAATCATAAGTTCTATCACCGGTTCCACACCCACACCGATAGTTTAGTCTCACGCAAAGAGAAAAGAATTTACACTTACATTATTATAATAATTTTAAGAAAAAAATTTCCTTCAGAAACTATTATTAATTTATGTCTTTGATTATATTTTTAAATTATGGTATTATTTAAAAAAAATAATGTAATTTCCTAGTACAAGGAAACTCTTATCTATGGAACTGGTCCGGGTGCGGGAACGGAGATGACTAACTGAATCTCACACGCTATACTTCCTGTGTATACAAAACAACTACCGCGACAGTTTGGTCTAATGAGCTGCTAATTTAATTATCATAACTGCTGAAGATTATGTAGCTATTATAAGGTAGATATCGTTTTGTATCGATTCTTCACCTTGTGTATCGATATGTGTATCGAAATGGCAAAAGCAAAAGTATCGATGAATCGTTTCACCCCTACTCGTTGCAAAGCAAAGTAGGAGCACAGGAGTCTGACGTTTTATCAATAAAGTACGGCGAAATGTCTGATAAAATGAAATACCCTTAACAATAATATATATATATATATATATATATATATATATATATATATATATATATATATATATATATATATATATATATATATAACACAAGGAGTGCAATCGTGACCACAACCCTTCGCTCGATTCGACATTTTCTCACGAGTATTTTATAGCTTCAGAATCGCAAGAAGACTGAAACACTACATATATGAATTCAAAAGACAGTTACTTACCAACGCATAGCTCTTAAATGACCATGTCCTGAATCCAACCGGCGAATTAACCGTTTTTTTTTCACAAGTACGGTCACATTAGCCAATGTAGGCTGATTTGCTGACGGAAGTAGCCCATTCTCTACCAGTTTCTACCCTACAGTAAATATCCGTTGGTGCCTAATAATTGTACCGAACACGGCGCAGAATCTGTGTTTAAAGTTACCGGATCCAGCAACAATCGTAAATATTTGAAGTGTGATGACGTCATCAACCGTTATATCTACTACCACATTTTTTACTACATATTTCTGTTCTGTAAATTTAAATAAAATTATAAATGATACAATCTGAAATAAAAATCAAGATGAACATTTTAACTTGAGAAATTACTTTCATCATGTTATTCAGCATATTTACTGCAGGGTAGAAACTGGTAGAGAATGGGCTACTTCCGTCAGCAAATCAGCCTACATTGGCTAATGTGACCGTACTTGTGAAAAAAAGGGTTAATTCGCCGGTTGGATTCAGGACATGGTCATTTAAGAGCTATGCGTTGGTAAGTAACTGTCTTTTGAATTCATATATGTAGTGTTTCAGTCTTCTTGCGATTCTGAAGCGATAAAAGACTCGTGAGAAAATGTCGAATCGAGCGAAGGGTTGTGGTCACGCTTGCACTCCTTGTGTTTATATATATATATATATATATATATATATATATATATATATATATATATAAATATAAATATATATATATATATATATATATATATATATATATATATATATATATATATATATATATATATTATTGTTAATGGTATTTCATTTTGTCAGACATTTCGCCGTACTTTATTGATAAAACGTCAGACTCCTGTGGTAGGAGTATCCATCCATGAATCAGGGTCTAACCTGTAACAGTTATATTGTTACACGTTAAACCCTGATTAATCGACGGATACTCCTAATTTGCTTTGTAACGATCCCCTGGTGGATTTAGGCAGGTGGAAATTGTTCCACATCTCCGCCGTTATATGATGTCCAAGAGAGGCAAGAGGGCAAGGAACTTGGCAAGCCAGCCTGAATCATGGATGTTGTGTGCTCCCAAGAACGACAGCCGATACTTAGTCCAATTTAGTCTGGTTATACTAATGGACAATATACAAGGCCAATAACGTGTTAGCCACCTATGCAGTTGGGGCAAATCAAAACAAGTTGTAAAGTGTTCCTACATCCCAACAATTGGAAAAATTCTAGTATAGTATGTTGATTGTTGTAGATGTAGTGACATATAAAAAGTTAATAAAACAAGCAAAAAGCTACAATAACTTATTATTCCTTTCTTTTAACTGGAATATCTATGCTTAACCAGCTGCTGTGTAATTCCTTATGTTTGACAATTGTAGGAGATTGGAGGTTTCATGTGCATTACTTTGTTCTGGCTGAGGACTTAGAATGTAAGACGTATCACGTTTTGGTTTTGGTGCATCCAAAACAAAACTATCATGTGATGAGTCAAATATTGGTGGAAAAGATGCAAGTCTTATATGATAAGGACTAGTCGAGGACAGTTCTCACAATTGGTGTAATATTTCACAATGTAATTTTGTTAGCAACATTCAGAACCTAGATGTGCA
The DNA here is from genome assembly GCA_029339505.1 of Unio delphinus. Lineage (NCBI taxonomy): Eukaryota > Metazoa > Mollusca > Bivalvia > Unionida > Unionidae > Unio > Unio delphinus. The sequence continues at coordinate 4,073,499 of JAQISU010000278.1, forward strand.
GAGAGTAAATATTATTGTATTGGCCTAATGTTTCAGTCTGATGGAAAACCACTCCTGTGGCCTAGTGGTTAGAGCGTCCGCTGCGGAAGCATGAGGTCGTGAGTTTGATCCCCGGCTGAGTCATACCAAAGACTTACAAAAATGGTAGTAACAGCTGCCTTGCTTCACTCAGCATTAAGAGGTTAGTGTTAGGACTGGTCGGCCTGGTGTCAGGATAATGTGACTGGGTGGGACATCATGCTACATGTCTGCAGCATGATGCCACAGTGCTAGATAGACATCATTATAAACTGCCTTACTGCAGACATCATAGTGATATGACTGAAAAATTGTTAAAGCTATGTTTAAAATCCTAATCAAATCAGTCTGAAAGGTTTTGTTTAGGTTTTTGTTCAAGGTTTTATATTTGCTTTTGTTTTCTAAACCCTATGTTTAACTTTCTTCATACATTGGTTAAGTCATTATGACATACACATCCTTTTGACATTGAGTCAAGGTCACATTCTACAGTAGTGCTTTTGACATAGGATCAAGGTCATATTTAATTGTGATATGTAGGGCCAGGTATTCTGATTAAAATTAAAGCTATATTGTATCTACCATTTCTGTCATTCACAAGTACTTTTGCATTATGAATTACAAAGATTTCCATTTGTTGTTTTACATGCACTTGATTATATTTCATGTATTTTTTTTCCAGGATCTTTTTCTTGAAGAAAGAAGACTTGCACTTACCTTGATTTAAAGACCACAGTTTGAGAGAAGCAACAATGCCATCTCATGTGAAACCTTCAAAGAAAACTGTTCTTGTAACAGGTATATTGCGATGAAATAAGAACCTGGATTGTCAAACTTCCTATCGTTTCACTTTTTTCTTCATTAGCATAAAGCAACAATTATTTTGTATTTGTTCACATTCTTCTGACTTCATTTTACTAATTATTTCCATTGTGAATTCATCATTGACCTGCCAGTTAGCCTAGGGTTTACCTAAAAAAAAAAACCATCAAAAATATGTTTTTGTAATGTAGCATTTTATAATGCTGGTTACATGAAAGTTTATAATATAAGCCATCAAATCCTTTTTAACTCAGCTGGTCATAGACAAGAAGAGCCTTCAGGATGGCCTCTTGTCTATTATCGCTCTCACAATGTCTATCAGTTAGCACAATTTTGTTATTGATTCTCCTCCTAAACAACTTAGAGATTGCCATGAAACTTTATCCCAAGGTTTAGTTGGTTGTAAATGAAATATGGCATTTCTCAGACAACTAATATGGCTGTCATGGCAGACCTCTTTTGAGAGTCTTATTGCTGTTTTAGAGGAAGTGGTGGTTATATCCACATGAGACTTTCACTAAAAGTCTTCGGAGTTAATTACGCGTATTTGGACGTAAATTTTTTATCTGGGATGCAGAAAATCACCCAGGCAGGAGTCCTCCATACGCACGTTTTTTGGGAGTTTGGGTGTTTTTTTTTTTTGTTTTTTTTTTTTCTTTTGCAAACAGGAAAGTTTTGTGGCACAGTAAATATGTTCTAATCACTATGTAAAATGAGGCAATACTTTTATTTGAGTTTGTTGCTGAATTTCTTTGAGAAAAGTTTGTCGGCTTGCTTTGATGATGGTGCATTTGTTATTGAAGGCACCGCTAAAGGCTCCAGTTGAAGGAACTTACAAATACCCATTTGTTATTGGTGCGGCAACATCAGATAATTGTATAACAATGAGACAGATTTGTTTTAATTGTTTAGTATATATCAGTGCTTCAAAGGCAATCAGTTTTCTTTGAAGTGTCAGCAAAACTATTTTTTTTCTTCCATCTGGTATTTTGTTTAAAAATTAGCATCATCTGGTTGACTGTACTCATTTCACGTTTCTGCCTTCAGAGGTGTTGGATTTTAACTAGTCAGTTGCATGGTTATTTTGATTTTAATACAGCATAAAGTAACAAGGCCAGATATCAGCATAAGTGGATTATTATATAACAGTGCATTGTTATATCCAAGTTCGCTGCTTCCTGTCATGGTGCCTTTGATTTTCTCTACTCCAAATGCAAGACTGTATATACCGTTTTTATCAGCCAAAATTGGTGTCGCCACAAATATCGCCAGATGGTATATTTTGTCTTCAAAAAGGAAAACAGAATCGCATTTTGCTACATTGGTGAAGTCCCATGATCCTGTAATTGATTCATTTCCGATAGTAGCTGTATAAATATTGCATGCGAACTCGAAACCAAGACACATCGAGACTTGGACAAAATGCCATTTGCAAATTTGGACAAGTATTTTGGGGTTAAACAAAAAAATGATGAAAATTTAAACAAGATTAAGAAATGTGCTTAAGTTGCTAGAACTGAAATAGTGGACTATTCTGTGCATGGCTTTGAAAAGATGTAATGTTTATGCATCAGGCTATGGAAATGAAATACATTACTTTGGAATCTTTCTGTCTGCATTTCAGCCCAAAAACAAGTTTAAAAAATTTACCATAAAAGCACGTTATCAAATATTTACAGAAATGATGTATTGTTGTGCAGAATTACCAGACATGCTGAATAAGCTGATACTGTTGACTTGTACATGTCAGTGTTATAAAGAATGGGGAATGAAACTCCATGGCAACCAACAGTTATTCTAATCTGCAAAGTTTTAAAAAAATTGGGATGGGACTGCAACTTTTGCTGGTGGTACTCCTATTTTTACCAAAATGGGAATCCTGGACTCCTAGTTTTAGAATCCTAGCGAGACCTCTGGTCTTCTTATGATGTATTGTTAGTTGTAAATGAAAATGGTGCCAACCTGACATCCACTATGTTCACAACTTTCAGCCGTTTTATCACTACTCCTGCTCAAGCGATGTTGAGATGGGAATTTCAGAAGAAAAGTGGCTATTATATCAAAGTTGGTCCTGAAATGAAAATGGTTTGTATGATGTCTGGATGATCCTAAATGATGATAGTGCTGTCCAAACATCCAGTATGACCACCACAGTGGCCATTTTGTAAATCTTGTTATCACTACTATACCAAAATGGATGTCATATCAACATGGTATTTTCACTAAAGGAAAATTGTGCTGATCTGACATCTAATAGGGCCACTACAGCAACCATCTTGACAATCTTATAGCTACTCCTAGATGGAATGGTATATCAACATTGGGTTTCATAGCTACTCCTAGATGGAATGGTATATCAACATTGGGTTTCACAAGAGGAAATGTCATAGTTGGTTCTGAATGAAAATGATGTTTATCTTGCCTCAAGTTTAGCTGCCACAATGAACATGTTATTAATACTCCTCCTGGATGGATAATCATATCAAGATGGGGTTTTCACAAGCAGTCTTCTAGTTTGTTAAAAATGAAACTGCTGTGAATCTTAAATCCAGAATGGCTGCCACAGTGGCTAATTTGAAATTCCTATTGCTCAAGTATGTCAAAGATGGTTTCAACACTCAGCAGTTATAAAAAAGAAATGGTCTTTTTTGGATTCACAGGTGTTGTTTTTTTTTTTTAGGATAGTAGAGCATCAATTCCTTTAAGGCATTCATGCATGGTTTGTAATACAGTTAATCTAATTACATGAAGGTTTAATAGAGCAGAGATCATGGTTTGGTCTGTAATACACTTGTGCTACTTGCATGAAAGTTTACCAGACAAGCAATCATTTATTGGTCCATAATACCATTGGGTTAGTTAGATGAAGGTTTTACTAACAGTCATTCTTTGGTCTTTAATAAAGCTGGGCAAATTATATAAAGTTAACTAGCTCATCAATCATTTTTGGGTCTGTTATATAGCTAGTCTAATTACATTAAGGTTTTTCTAGCCTGTAACAATCATTTTTGGGTCTGTAATAGAGCTAGTCTAACTACATTAAGGTTTTTCTAGCCTGTAACAATCATTTTTTTGTCTGTAATATAGCTAGTCTAATTACATTAAGGTTTTACTAGCCGGTAACAATCATTTTTGGGTCTGTAATAGAACTAGTCTAATTACATTAAGGTTTTACTGGCCGGTAACCATTATTTTTGGGTCTGTAATATAGCTAGTCTAATTACATTAAGGTTTTACTAGCCGGTAACAATCATTTTTGGGTCTGTAATAGAACTAGTCTAATTACATTAAGGTTTTACCTGCCTGTAACAATCATGTTTGGGTCTGTAATAGAGCTAGTCTAACTACATTAAGGTTTTACTAGTCTGTAACAATCATTTTTTTTGTCTGTAATATAGCTAGTCTAATTACATTAAGGTTTTACTAGCCGGTAACAATCATTTTTGGGTCTGTAATAGAACTAGTTTAATTACATTAAGGTTTTATTGGCCGGTAACAATTATTTTTGGGTCTGTAATATAGCTAGTCTAATTACATTAAGGTTTTACTAGCCGGTAACAATCATTTTTGGGTCTGTAATAGAACTAGTCTGATTACATTAAGGTTTTACCTGCCTGTAACAATCATGTTTGGGTCTGTAATAGAGCTAGTCTGCTTACATTAAGGTTTTACTAGCCAGTAACAATCATTTTTGGGTCTGTAATATAGCTAGTCTAATTACATTAAGGTTTTACTAGCCGGTAACAATCATGTTTGGGTCTGTAATATAGCTAGTCTAATTACATTAAGGTTTTACCTGCCTGTAACAATCATGTTTGGGTTTGTAATAGGGCTAGTTTGATTACATTAAGGTTTTACCTGCCTGTAACAATCATGTTTGGGTCTGTAATATAGTTAGTCTAATTACATTAAGGTTTACTAGCCTGTAAAAATCATTACATTAAGGTTTTACTAGCCTGTAACAATCATGTTTGGGTTTGTAATAGGGCTAGTTTGATTACATTAAGGTTTTACCTGCCTGTAACAATCATGTTTGGGTCTGTAATAGAGTTAGTCTAATTACATTAAGGTTTACTAGCCTGTAAAAATCATTACATTAAGGTTTTACTAGCCTGTAACAATCAAATTTTTTGGTCTGTAAAACTATTTTGCTCATTACATGAAAGTTTACTAGCCGCCTCCTCCCCCTCCCCCGCTCCCATTTTTTTAAAGGAAATTGTCAACATCTGCATTAGAGTGAAGACAGTATAAAAATTAAGTTACTTAGTGCAAAAAAGATGATGATGGTTTTATCTCTTGTAATGTATGGCATCAATAAGTGTAATGATTATGTCAGCAACACTAATTAATTATTGTCATGCATTGATGTATTTGATTATATATGCTCTCTCTTGTCATACACCAAACACAGTTGAAAATATGTATGTATCAACTTTTTATCATGTAGGCTTTGGTCCATTTGGCATCTACAAGGTCAATACAAGCTGGGAGGCTGTGAAGGAACTGTACAAAGAAGGACTGGGAGCTGACTGGGAACTAGTAATTTATGAAATTCCAGTAGAATACTGTACAGTGAAGTCTATAGTTCCACAGCTATGGGAACAACACAATCCAGATGTGAGTTGCTATTTGAGAATGAATTAGCTTAATACAGTGACACTAATCTTTGGTCATGGAGAGCTGAGATGCACCAGGATTCTGATTGGCGACTGCCCTTAGTATTATGTATGTTCATTCATATACTGATAAACTTTCATCTGCTGGAGACCATTAAGAACAAACATTTTAGCCACTTTTTTCCATAAAGGTCAGATGACTAGAAGAGCTTATGGTTTCATCTGTTGTTCTTTTTCCGTCATCTGTCAATCCATTATCACAAGTTTGTGTTATTATTACGCTTTCTAAATTGCTTAGAGGATTGCAATGAAACTTGTACACATTCATTCCATGGCCGAATTTGTCCTAAATTAAAATGGTGCTACCTGGAAATCCAATGTAGCCATTTCAACTTGAATGCTTTATTGCAACTCCTTCTGAATGGATGGTCTTATCAACATGGGATTTTCACTTAAACACTTCTCATGATGTCTAGTTGGTAATAAATGAAAATGGGGCTGATCTTGTGTTCAAGATGGCTGCCATAGTGGCCATCTTGAAATCTTGTCATGGTTACTCCTTCCGAATGGAAAGCATATTGTAATTGGGTTTTCACCAGAAGACTTAGGGGGCCCGAGTGGCCAAGTGGTCTAAAGCGCTGTTCGTTACGGATCACTACCATCTCACCTCTGTCTGCGTGGGTTCGATTCTAAGATTCGGCTAATGTAGTTATGTGAGAAAGCTTGCGAGTAGCTTCTTGTCGGTCAGTGGTTCTTTCCGGGGGTTTTCCTGTTTCTTCCTCCACCATTAATACTGGCCGCCATGTATAGCTATATTGTGCTGAAAAATGGCGTTAAAGCATAAAAAACAAAACAAAACCAGAAGACTTATTATGATATCTAGTCGGTCCTAAATTGGGCTGAACTTAAAAGTTTAATTATTGTTACCCCCCTCTTGAAAAGATGGTCATTTCAACATTGGATTTCCACTACAAGACAATTGTTAGGTTTCAAAATGAAAATGCAGCAGATCTGGAGTGTAGTATGGTTGCAATCTTAAAAATCTTGTTATTGCTACTTCTTCTTGTCATCAGGTTTTCATCAGAAGACTTCTTCTATGTCATGTTGGTCCAATGCAAAAGTAGTGTGAATCTTCATCAGCCACATCAGTGGAATTATCATCACTACTCTTCCTGAAGTTTCTTATGCCTTCTTGATCCTGGTTAAAATTGGTACCAAGTTGACATACTGACTTGAAAATCTTGTTGAAGAACATCTTAAGATGGTTTCAGATCTTAAATTCCTGGAAAATTATTGTTTTCAGCCAGTAGAGCATCAGTCCTTTCAAGGGACTCTTGTTATTGGTTATACAAAGGCCTTATGAATATCAATTAGTCTGAAGGAAACAAGGATTGAGAGAAAGAAGCTTAGGAAAGTTTCACTGGTTGAAATTTATACATACAATATTTTTTTTTATATTAGAAGTGAAATGCTAAATGTTTACATACATTAAATGCTAAATGTTTACATACATTTTTACCAGTATAAAAAAAAAAGTTAGTTAATTTCCTTCAAAAAGCTCTTATATATTTTTTACTCAGAAAACAAACAAGTACAAAATGAAGATTTTCCATGAGTTTGTTTCAAGCGGTCACATTAATAGGCAAGTAGGTGAAATAGTCACCTATATCCATTACATTTTGTTTCAGCTTACCAGAATGAAGCTGACATTACCTTGCAACAGATAGTCACCTACACTTTTTATTCCATTTCTCTGTTTATATTCAGACCTAAACAGTAAATAGACATAAACAGAATAAACTTGCTTCAAGATCAACATTTTATGCTAATTTAGTTCATTTTTAGTGCTCAGACATGATTTTTCTCTGTTTTAAAGCGAAGTTCCACTTTTCTCATGACTTTAATCCGATTTTTCTTGATATAGTCTTTTTTTTTCTTCAAATAATGTCTGATCGTTTTTTTCCCCGGTTTTTAACCGTTCTTTTCAGTCTCACTCTGCAACGACCCTTGTAACATATTCGCTCTATATATTTGTTACCCCACAACTCATAAATAGTATTCTGATTGGTCAAAAATTTAAATTCATCCAATGAATCTTTGTGTAAAAGAAACTGATGGTAATGGAAAGAAGAAGCGTGCTTGCAAAAAATGGCGTCCCTAGTTGTTGAGAGATACGATGACACGAAAAGTTTACATAAATGTTTTAAAAAAAACGTAAGGAAATTGGAATGGCTAGAACAAATTGTTGATGGAAATTTATTTGATCAGTTTATAAGAAAACTGAACGCTCAAGGACTGGCATTTTTTTACCTCTGCAATATTTACATTTCTGAAGTCGTGGTTGAAAGAGTCTGGAAACACACCTACAAAAGAAGCTGTATACGGAAAAAATGAAGCCCATTGTCAGAATATGTGCACTGCATGTTGCCTATACATGCTGGAGCTTGAAAGGAAAAAGGCCAACAAAATCATTGGTGAGAAAATGGAAGACTAAAAAAATCTTTCTTAAAGCCACAAAAAGAGCTCAACTAGCATATCAACGAGTTGTGTTCAGTGGACAAAAAGACAAGTGAATATATGGGATTATTTGTATATAGGTGATGTATTTAGGTGTTTATTTTACATATTTATTATGAAAAGAGAGAAGTGTAATATGTTGGCAGCAAAAAATGTCTAATTATTGACTTAATAATGATGTGAACACTGACATGCACATGAAATAACTTAAGTACAAATAGAACTGGATTACAAATTCATGTGACAATAAAGGTTGTAAAATTATTCAAGTTGAAATTATTGGGCAAGTTTGCTAGTTTTTCAAATGATTTTTTTTGGTTACATATTATGATCATAAGTTGCACCAAGAGCAGCTTTTCATGCGTGTAAAATGCATTTTTATTTGAGGGCCTTTGTCCCCAGAACCCACTGATCATGATCGCTGCCCCTTGACATCCCATTGGGGGAGTACCCTGAAACCCCCCTTTTACATTTTCAGCTTTTTTTTTCAGAAGACCAAAATCATGTCTGAGTGCTCTAAAGTTTGCACTGAGCTATGCTTTTTCAACTAGGAATACAAATTGAAACTCCGGTAAATGAGTGAACTACAAGATTTCCATCTCCAGAACCAAATACTTGGTAAAGAAGTTTATACACTAAAAAATATGAAGAGATTATTTAATTTATCTAATATTTCACTTGAAAATAGAATGAGATGATTTATCTTTTTTTAAGTAAATTGTTTTACATGAATTATGTCTACAGTATTCACTAGTATTTTCTTCTTCTTCAAACATTGAAGCAGGTCATGCATTGTTTGAAAAGAGATAGATTAATTCATTACTCATAATGGTTGTTTGATTACTGGTCCCATGACAATTAGATAATTTACAAAGGATTATGTTAATTACTTCTTTTTTGTACAAATAACATAGACTACTTAAGACTTTGACTGTCGCTTACAGCAGCAAGATAATAAAATGGACTGGTTACATAGCATTTTCATCTAAGCATACATGTTCTCAGGTATGATGTAGAGTACCATGTGGTAGGTTTGACCATTGTATTTTCTTAGGTATGTGGTCAGTCAACTATCCTGCCTCAAAGTTGACTCAGTTAATGTTTAGAGCATTACAAGTTGGGTGTGTGCTTTGTTTCATAGAATATTGAATACTGTAGACATAATTCATGTTTATATATCCTGTCTGCAAAAACTGTCGCCTTAATAGACATTTAGATATGTCAATGAAGGAGATAGGAGCACTACTATTAATACAATATTTTTCTGTGAATAAATATGAAATTAAGAGAACATTAAGGAAGATGGCATGTACATGGCCACAAGTCAAATACATGTAGTAATATTTGGTAGAAAATTTATTGATCAAGGACAGACACATAAATATTTGTATTTGAAATAGATCTTTCATAATAATTTTTTGAAAACAAAATCATTCTATAAAAGACAAAGACTCTTTTCAGTCGATGCTTGTTGATCCCAGGTGATTCAATTAACTCTACTTGAACTAACAGATTAATTTGGTTTAAAACGATACATTACAAAACTTTTCTAGCAGTTCCTATTAATTTTCATTAGACTGATTTTATCTTGAAATTTTACCACAATTTTCATTAGTAAGGCTAAATTGGTTTCCTGGTGTTGTCTCATTGTTGGAGAAATGTCAAGTACTATTTACAAATGCTGGACATTAATGGGACAAGTAATATTGATCAAGACAAGTCTAAGTCACTTGTCCTAGACAAGTGGGTGAAAAATATAATTTTACAGACCTGACAAAATACAATGTCTAACTTGTTTCTCATATTTTCCAATCAATTTTGATTTATTTTGACAGGAGAAAGAGGTAGCTGACACTGCAACTTTTGCTGGTAGTTTTTCCTAAAATAGGCACTGCAACTTTTGCAGGTGGGATTTTGGAGTCCTATAAAAAAAAAGGCCAAAAATATGGTGCTAACAGCTGCTTTGCTAAGTGCTTAGCATTACGAGATTAATGTTAGGACTGGTTGGTCTGGTGTCTGGATAATGTAATGGGTGGGACATCATGCTACATGTCTGTGACATTATGTCCCAGTGCTAGACATCACTATAAACTGCCACACTGCAGACATCATAGCGATATGACTGGAAAGCCTTTAATGCTACGTTAAAAGTCCAAAGCACACACGCACTGTTTACTTGAAAGTCATGTTTCCTATATTTTTCAGTTGGTGGTTCATGTTGGTGTATCGGGGATTGCATCTGAGTTAACACTTGAGCAGAAAGCGTTTAATTATGGTTATCAAAGAGACGATGTTAAAGGTTGTCTCCCAGAGGCCAACTGTTGTGTGCATGGGGCAGATGAAAGTATCACTGCAGGAATCAAGATGAATATAGTATGTGCAGACATAAACAACTCCGATTCAAAGGTTAAGGCCGTCGTCTCTCATGATGCTGGAAGGTATAAAGGCAAATAATGGATAGTTTAATTGTCATTTAACTCGGGCAGTTTAGGGTGTGGTCCTGCATCTGTCTTGTGTTTTATTTTCAACTTGTTCTAATAATGCTAGACCAATTTCAACCAAATTTGGCAGAAAACATTTTGGTTGTTGTTCTTGTAGGGTTTAATGCCATTTTTCAGCACACAATAGGCTATACATGGCGGCCAGTATTATTGGTGGAGGAAGAACCCAGGGAAAACCCCCCTGAAAGAACCACCGACCCACAAGAAGCTACTGGCAAGCTTTCTAACATAACTACATTAACTGAATCTTAAGACTCGAACCCACGCAGACAGGTGAGATGGCAGTGGTCCACAACGGAGAGCGCTTTAGACCACTCTGCCACTCGGGGCCCCAAAAACATTTTGGTATGAAGGTCTTTAAGTTTTAGATCAAATGATAATGATCTACCTTCAGTATAGTCAACATTATTAGATTATAAAATATCAGAACAATTTCTTTCTATAAAGCTGCAGAGCATAATTCAACCAAATCTGAAAGTATATGGCATACAAATGTTTGTTTGTTATCAGACATGGTTGTCATTAATAAAAATAGAAGAAGCTTCAAATGACTTCTCAGAATGTCCTGAATGGCTTTATCTGCTATCAAATATAGCAGTCATTATTAAAAATAGAAAATTATTAAAAGGTCTCTTTCCTAAAACTGCTGAAATACTGGTTGAAGGTGAAGTTGTTTGTATTTTCAACATGCACAGTGGAGAGAAGGCTGGCATACCTGTATGTTATTTTCTTGTACTACTATGCGAATCCTGCCCAGCAGACATGATCTACATTGACAGCAGCATATCTTGATGACATCCTCCAGAAACACATGGTAGCTTACTCCAAGGCAGGAACGCTCTTCTTTCTCTTCTAGCTCAGCTAAGCTTTCTAGTGAACTGGAAAAGTCAGACCTCCAGTCATCCCAGAACTTTGTCCATCTGGGTATGGAGTTCTTAACCAACCAGATTATGGTGTGGCATGCCTGTGTTTTTGTCAGCAGAATCGTTAAACTCATCTGGTTTCAGCAAGACATGAATTTCAGCCAGAGATTTTTGCAACTCTTTGGTTTTTTTTGATGGCAGATATGATTCTGGTTGGCTGTCTATTTATGTTGCCCTTACATATATCATTGCTGACTCAATGGCACCCATGGAAGAGAGGACATTGTACAAAAAACTTATCCATCTGTTCCACTGGCATAAGTGGCTAGAGCGTCCACCATTTATTTGGAAGTCACGGGTTTGAACCCTGGACGAGTCATAACAAAGACTTATATAAAAGGTACTTACAACTACCTTGCCTGGTGAATAGCAATAAGAATTTGGTGTTAGTACTGGTAAGATTGGTGCCAGGGTGATGTAACTGGGTGAAACATCATGCTACATTTGTATGGCATGATGCCCCAATGTTAGACATCACTATAAACTTCCACACTGCAGAGACATCATAATGATATGACTAAAATTATTAAAGCTAGGTTAAAAATTCTAGATCACACACACACACACACACACCTGTGCCTAAAGTGGAATCTGTCAATGTGTCATGGGTACTAACCTTTTTGAACAAAACGCTATTTGAACCACTTTCAAAGGCATCTTTAGCTCACCTTTCATACAAGACCTGTATCCTTATCATATTGGTGATGGCAGGCAGATCAGGGGACCAGTTTCAGTCATGCTGGTTCACCAAGAACAGTCTTCCATTCATGGGAAACCAGACCTTTGTACTCAAGACCACCTACAGGATCCTTTATGAGTGTTGAAGTAGTATATAAAAAGACTGTGCTTTTCTGTCGAGGGAGATCACAATTATTTTGACCTCTCAAATAGGGGCAGGATGATATAATAGCACAGAACCTTCCATTCTGGATAAAATATATTGTTCTCCCAGCATATCTGGAAATACTCCGATAAATTTATTACAAATTTCATCTCAAGAGATTAGAGCAATAGCCCAAACATTGCCTTTGACTTGTGATGTAGATTGTAGTCCATATTCTTCAGTTTTTACCTCAGAGATTTTTCATCTCAAATTACTCAATTCGATCTGGTCAGACCTATAGCTGTGGTGCAACAGGTCACCTTTCCAGGTCCTTTGACAACTTCATAAGATGTATCTTCACATCTTCTCTTGTGGGCAGGAAAATGTTCAATTTCCAAAGCCACTCCCCAGACAGATGGCATCTTCAATCCAGTTACCTAGAAGATGTCTCATATACCTTAAAGGAATATACCTTTGGGGACTAGAAAAGACATCTTGGTGGTAAGGGGATGCACCTCCTTCCACCATATACCTATTCTCCTTGAGAATTATGATCAGGAAACATAATAAAAGTTTTTTTAAAAATTCTAGTAAAATGTTTCTTCACGTATAGTTACTCAATCATAATTCTAGTAAAATGTTTCTTCACGAATAGTTACCCAATCATAATGCACATATATTCTCCCAGCTTCCCTGTAGTTATATCCATATAGAGAGCATGCCTTATGTTCCAGTAGTAACTTAGACATTCATAGATTTTGCTGTAACCCCAATATCAAGGGGAGATCACTATGCATGACCACTACCAGGGTGGGCAGATAATTTTTAGCTTGTTTACCTAAAAGTTTTATCTGGAAGGACAGAGATTTGTGCAGTAGTATTATGCTGTGAAACTATTCACAATGAAACTGATGTTTTTTTGCAATTAGTTTCCTAGATTTTGGGCTATGGGTTTTACTCAACCCATGAAATTTGTTTATGGTCAGATGCTTTCTGAAAAAGTTTGTCAGATTATGTTTAGCAGTGTTAAAGGATTTTTTAGCTCAGCAGACATAGAACATATGGGATGTTCTATTATCCAGTGACTATCTAATAGCACAAGTCTGTTATTGCTACTTGTTGTAACTAGTTAAAGGATTGTAATTATACTTTACACACACATTTGTCCCACGATCTAGTTGGTCCAGAATGACAATGCTGAGACATCCAGACATGCTAAGACATCCAGGCATGCTGAGACATTCATGATAGCAATATTAAAGATCTTGTTATTGTTGCTTCTTGTGAATGGAGACTCATACTGAAACAGTGTTTTCTCCTGACGACATCTTAAATGCTTTGTTGTTCTTAAATGAAAATAGTTCTGCTTGAACATTACCATCATAATGGCCATGTTGTAAGCCTTGTTATTGCCAATTGTTCTGAATGGAGGTTTGTGTTCTGAATGGAGGCTTGTGTTCTGAATGGAGGTTTGTGTTCTGAATGGAGGCTTGTGTTCTGAATGGAGGTTTGTGTTCTGAATGGAGGCTTGTGTTCTGAATGGAGGCTTGTGTTCTGAATGGAGGTTTGTGTTCTGAATGGAGGCTTGTGTTCTGACTGGAGGCTTGTGTTCTGAATGGAGGTTTGTGTTCTGAATGGAGGCTTGTGTTCTGAATGGAGGTTTGTGTTCTGAATGGAGGTTTGTGTTCTGAATGGAGGCTTGTGTCAGCATAATAGATTTGTCCTACATGAACATGGTGCTGATATGACATCCACCATGGCAGCAGTCTTGAACGTTGTATTACAGTCCTACCCGTTTATGTCGACATCCTCGGGCCTGAGGAAATATTGTCGAGATAAGTGGGGGGGGGGGGCTGAAAAAAGATAAAAGTTAAAATTCGTCAGCAAAGGGTGACCCGTTGTCAGTGAATATCATTTACACCCATTTTGAATACATGAAGACAGAATCAGTGTGAAATACATTTGCATATTGACAAATTACATTTTAGTTACCTTTAGGTAGTAAAATCCAAATTAAAATATTGCATTGATTACATCCTGATACGAACAACATTACCATATTCAGCATCAGCATTAGCACATGGTATGGATAGTTGTCATTTACATGCTTCATGTACATGTACATAAATTGGCCTTGATTTTGGTCAGTCTGTTCCCATCTTATTGAGGCTACCAAGGGGATGGGGCTATTCACAGGGAAGTGAAAAACTGTCATCATTACATGTATTCTCCACAAATACTTTTGTATCCGATGTTATGACGAACATTAAAGCGACTGAACCAACCACTTGTTGCAGCGAAGTTCTCCACACTTTTTCGATAATGCTTCATTGAACCATTTTGATGCTTCCACCATGTCTTCAAATGTAGCAGTCTTGTTTCTTCCTTTGGGGAGCGCAACTTAGTCTTTCTTTATAGACTCAGCAGCTTTCATCCTTCCTGAATAGGTGTTATTTTTAAGTTTAAAAATTTCACAGACCTCTTTGCAAGATGTTCATCCCTTAACTTCCTTAACAGCCAGATATTTAGTTTCCAGATACTGTAAATTCAATTTGCGTTTTACCCTGCTGTTGGTAGCCATTGTAAATGTAAATAAAGTTAAAAACGAAACTTTCACAACAAGAAAAAAACTTGTTTTAATCACCGATCACTTTCAAAGATCTCTGAAATGCATAATCTGTATTTTCACGCAATTTTTATATATGGGATTCAAAAAATCACATATACAGGAGTCCTCTGTACGCATCAATTTCCAGGACGGCAAATTTAAGGACTTGTTAGTCCTGCTTCGACTACCTGTTGATTGGGAAATTATGTTCATCAATTGATCCTTTTAGCTGTGCTGAAAATTCAGTGGCTGAAAGACCCACAAATGTACATGTCATTTTAAGAGTACATCTGAAGAACATGACCCACAAACTAGGCTGCAAGATCAAAGACTTAACTAGCTGCCGAGTGGTGAGAAAATGTGCTGCTATGTATTTTTTATCCGACCGCGATATCAAAAGCCTGGCGGCAAGATCAACTAATTGTTGAACAAAGTATGGGTCGGAACTAGCAGTTTGTCGACATAAATGATTAGAAAATGAAGGATTTGTTAAAGCTGGGACAAAGGGCTTCTGTTGACATGTACGTTGATCTTTTATCTCGACGTCGACATACGCATAACAATTTGATAGTAATAGTAGACCTGGCACTTTGATGAAATGGGCTGAATATGTAATTTTGATCCATCAAACTATGCAAAAAAGTCATGAATGCTAAGAAGGAAAATTCTGAGAAAAGAATGTATGCAATTGGTGGTCAAAACTGCCCAGTCAGGTCAGTAAAATGCTACCTGACATGCATTAATCCAAGAGCTGAATCACTGTTTTGTCACACTGATAAAAATGCTTTAGAAAATCCCCAATTTTGTCAAATATGGTACACCACAAGATTTGTTGGACAGACAATTTAGCAGTTTTATGCCTGACATATGCAAATATGCCCATATACCTGCAAGATATGCTGCTCACTCTCTTCATATCACAGCTTTGAATGCAATGATAGACACCAACCTTCCTGCTAAGATCATTATATATCTGTCTGACCACTCCAGCGAACTACCATTGAAAGAATAAACAAGGCAGCAGCAGAAGGGGCGAATCAGACAACATTTTTAGACAAGTTTTCACTGAAATCACGCTTAAAAACAATGAAACCAATGACATCAGGCCCCCAAATGTGTATGTGAATCATGGATTAGGTCCCAAAAAAAAATATGAAAAAATCAATGAAATTAATGAAATCCTCCATCGATTTTTTGGGAAAAGGGACTACAACGTCGTTGTCACTCACTAGAACTTTCAGTTGGGGTTAACCGAATATTTGATCCAGTCCGATACGATATCGTGTTCGAGGGTCATGTAAATTTATTGTTACAAATCCGTGTGGGGTAGACTGAGCATGACTAAAGAAATTTCTAAATTGATTGAAGTCCATATCAGAACACCATGTCTGCCAAATATTTCGTAGCGTATGTGTATCAACGCCGTTGAATACAGCAAGCATATTACAGTTATCTCTAATCACTTTTGGAATCTGAGTGTAGCGTTGAGTGACATAGATCACGTCCGTGTTTTTATGCCTGCCTCGGGAAAATATTCTAGCAGGATTTTTTTGTTTATCTAACATGACATCGTCGTATACAACTAAATTGTTGATACTTCCATCGAGGTCATTCACGGATGGCGCCTCGTCAATATCGGTTATAAATTCAATAACATCCTCGCCAGCAATCTCTGAAGCGTTTTCATTAAAATCTTTTAGCACTTCATAGCATCGTTGATCATCTACGCTAGGGGCAATTAAATACAACTTATCCCACTTCATCCATCTCATTATTAAATTGAGCAACAATTGCGTTTTACCGGATCCAGATGGCCCGATTATAATTGCGCGGATAGAGTTTGGTAGCGCTGCATAATGCTTCACTGGTTCTCTTGTTTTAGTCGCTGAAAAATCAATTATATTCATATCTCTATACATAAATTATGGATCTATATTGCGTGAAGTGTAAGGCGCGTACTGGCACAGATGACTTGACGACGATTACAACTAAAAATAACCGATCAGCGCTTTCTGGTAAATGCGTACAGTGTAGTACAAAGAAATTTAGATTTGTTTCTAAACCCAAGGAACCCAAGGAACCCTTAAAAAAAAACGAGGAGGTGATATCGCTGCCAAATTAGCAAAACTCCCTGGAACCCCATGGGCAAAGTACCCCGGAGAAAAACACCTTCCAGGGTATAGTTATTGTGGACCGGAACAAGACTTGATATCAGACTCAATGATCAAAATCAGCCCCGACCCGGTGAGGAACCAATAAACGCTATTGATAAGGCCTGTCACCTTCATGATGTTGCTTATAAAAGCAGCAATTTGCAACACAGGCATCTAGCAGATGTGAAATTAATTCATGCGTTGAATTCTATCACTGATAAATCCTTCAAAGAAAAATTGTCTTCATTTTTGATAAAATCGGCTATGAAAAGTAAATTGATGTTAGGTGCTGGTAATTAATAGCAACATGGAATCTATTTACTATTCCCCAAGAGGATACTGGAAGGGTAACGCTGCAATCAGTAAACTCGCTAGCGCCGCAAAAGTGAGAAAAACCACTGCGGCTCATTGGTTATCCAAACAGGCACTATGGCAAATTTATCTACCACCGCCTAAACAAATTCAATTCTCGCATTTTGATGTAACCGGACCCAATGAAGTTCATCAGGCTGATCTATTATTTCTGCCACATGATCGTGGTTACAAATATGCGTTAACTGTAGTTGATATTGCAAGTCGATACAAAGAAGCAGAACCGTTAAAAACAAAATCGGCCACTGAAGTCGCTTCTGCATTTGAAAGGATTTATCGAAGGAGTCCTCTGCACTGGCCAAATCTGTTACAAGTTGACCCGGGCAAGGAATTTCAGGGTGCAGTGTTATCTACAATGAAATATCACAATGTCGCTATCAGACGAGGGCATACTGCACTGCATCGTGATCAGGCCATTGTAGAGCGGTTTAATAAAACCCTTGCTGAGCGGTTATTTGGATATCAATATGCAAAAGAATTCATCCAAGAAAAAAGATCCCGTGAATGGGTTAAGAGATTACCAGGTGTAGTTACCGCACTGAATAACGAGATTACTAGAACCATCAACATGAAACCTATCAACGCGATTAAAAAGAAGTCGATACCTGAAAAACCACAAAAAGATTTCAAAGAACCAATTCTTGGTAGTAATGTCATTGTGAGGTACTTATACGAACCAGGAGAGCTTGAAGGAGATAGAAAAAGGGCTACTGATCCTATTTGGAGCGTCACTACGCATAAGATATCTAGTATAACACGATCTACGGGTAGACCTCCAATCTATAAACTGGATTCAACTGCCCCTCAACGGGGTTTTACTAGACAACAATTACAAGTGATACCCGAGGATACTCAATTGCCACCCCATGGGCTTAACTAGCACCCTTGCGTCTATTGCACTCAAGACAAGTCAACATCACATTATTTCTGACATGACCGAGATTGTTATTTTTTCTGTCTACGGTGAATTGGCGAGGATCCTTATCCGAATACTGCCAACGCATTATACAATTGCAACTCGCGCAGTGATTATTCTGTTGTTTCTTCAAAGTGATTATTAATTCAGCATCAATATCAAATTCTCGTTGGTTTTTTTTGTCCTGTTGTTTGTAACCGGAGAGTTTTTTATCAATAATATCATTATCGTCACCAATGATTTCATCATCGCCAATGATTTCATCATCGAAGACAATTCTTCGAAGTTGATTTATTTTTCGTACTCTGGATACTGAAAGATAGACTAAATTCGACCATTCTATGCGATTATCTACCATCCAAACAGTTGTATCCGATATAGTCAATCCCTGTGAAGAATGTATCGTCGCTGCATAACCTAGCGTCCATGGGGATTTATTAGCACGCAATGCATCTTCAACAACATTGATATCAACCAGCACAATATCATTTAATACGAGAATCTTCTTTTCACGCCCTGACTCTGTCAGGCCTGGAATATCAACTTCGATGTTCTGTTTTCGCGTATCCGATGGCCTATAACAGAGGGGCACTGGAAATGTTGCAAATTTTTGTTTATGCAATTCAAATAACTTCATCTGAAGTGTGTCCCTGACTATTTTTCTACTTGCAATGATTAAATCATTTGGTCTCCACATTTCCCAAAACTCATTCATGGGAGTTTCCGAAATTATTTCACGGGTTATTTCACACTGGATTCTATCCGGTTGTAATCTAATTAGTTTCTTCAATTCTTTTAATTCATTATCAAGTGATCTATGATCGGTATCAATTTCTTCATAATAGTCTACAAAACCCTTTAGCCATTCATGGGGAGATGCACCGACAAATGGTGGTGGTTGCCCGTGATCACCGCACATGACGATTTTTGTATTCTTCAATAACAACCACTCAAGAAATATTTTTAAGACATCTTCGGACACTGTGTCTATTTCATCCCACATGATGAATTCAGGAATAAATTTCTCTCCCATGCGCTCAGGAGTCCATTTATCTCCCTTCCATCGGAAAAAGCTGTGATAAGTGCAAGCATTTACCCCTCTCTGTATCATTTCTCTTGCAAGTCTATGAGTTGGTGTTAGCACAATCATTTTTGTGAAATCCGTAGGATTTTTGCCACGGAATAACTCAATTACCCGGGTTGTTTTTCCTGACCCGCCACAACCGTTTAAATAAACTGTTTTATATCTACAGATTGGATCAGAAATCGGTGGTGCACTAGAAAATTCTGAACACTGATTGCTTTCTAAGTAATTATTTTCAATGGTAACATCTGCTGATGGAATATAATCATGAATCATTTCTTTCTTAATTCTCCATGATCCCCATTTCTCGTTGCCAGTAACCTTAAAATCAGCCATTTTGCTATTTATGTAAAATGAGTCAGTAGCAACTCTAACTGCGGTGGTAGGAAATCTATTGATCATTGAAAACAGATTGATAGAAGCATAACCAAGCATAGAAGCTCTCAAATGTGTGTACTGCGGATGGTATCCATCATTGTAGGTAACAATTGTACCCAATTTGGTTCCATCGGACATAAATGCGTCCTTACGATTGACATATAGGCCCTTATTCGTTAAATCCGCCATTACAAAATCGTATTCAGCGTTGTCTATAATCAATCGTGAAGAATATTTCGTATTATCATCTTTGCCACCTTGGGTAAATTTACCGATTATTCTTCGTCCAAGATTTTTTGCTTCATTGTTTCTGATTTCAAATAACTGTCTGGACTAATCCATGATTTGTTGTTCATTAAAATCAGGAAACAGTTTTCGCTCTTCGCTAATTATTTTTTCTAGATCAGGTTGTGGTAACCAGACTGATTTCTGTGCCCGATAGGATATAATTGCTTCACTGACAATTAATGATTTTAACATCTTACAATCAAGCATATACCGTAACAACACTATTGGCATCCAGTGTTTTTCAGACATGTGTTTACCAATCCAAAGATAACTACACGGATGAAGTCCTTCAGCCATTTCAAATGATACCACACAAGCGAATCCGGTTAAATCAAAATCAGGAAGTGGTCCATTAATAGCAACACGGGTCATTTCGTGTGTAGGGTGTCCAAATCGTTTGAAATATTTCTCACACTCTCCATACCCAAGAAAACTTCCTGGATAACACGCAATCATATCAACTGAAATAACGGTATCAGCGGTGTATTTTGTGTTACATAATCCGCCGTGGCCGTATTCAAGACAGGACAATTTGACATCTGATAAAAACTCACTTCGTGTTGGTTTCCACGCGTTTTTCTTTCTAGCAAAATGTGCTGCAATGGATGGTACTGTGAAACAGTTTGCTAATAATTGATCTTCGATTTCCCCCTCAGAAAACTCACTAGCTAGTTGTTTCATTTGATTCTGCAGTTCTTCAGTACGGTATAATTCTCCGTTAGGCCTTACAAACTGATCAAATCTGCATTCCTCGTCTGAATTACTATGAAATAGCCACGCTGACACAGGATCGTTTTTACTCAAATGGTAAATAGCATCAAATAATTTCTGCTCTGAAAAAAACTCTTCGGTTTGGGATAGATATTTTACGGTTCTATCCCGTGGGAATATTGTTACTGCAGATGACCACGCGTGCGCGTTATGATCAATAATTTCATTGGGGGCTCCCTGTGATTTATATTTCGATTCGTATAATACTTCTCCGGTGATTGTCCTTACCGATATTGGAAATCTTAATGATTTTTCTAATTTAGTTATATCCTGAATTGTTGCTCCATGCTCTTTTACCGTGAACTCCCACTCGGTTATTTTTTTTCGTCTTAGATCAGTTAGTTTATTTCCCCGGGACGCATTTGTGAAGTGTTCTATTATTCGTTCTGCTACACAATTGAGGCCTGTCGAATATTTCATGGGTGCTAGTTTTGAAATATCAGGTTTTTCATTGAGCGGATAGATCCCGTAAACAACTGCTGTGACAGGATAAGATCTTTCGTAGTAGGGTTTATTCCCGGTTTGGAATCCTGGTTCACGGTGACAGTTTTTTTGCCCTTGAGAATGATTTCAAATTTATCCTTAATAATCCATTTGCCATCCTCACGGATAATGAATTTAATTCGGAAAAAATGACTTTTTTCCCCAAGACGTGAAATGATCACTGCTGCCTTTTCATCATTCATGGTAGCGTCAACAACACCATCAATTCGAAATGTTGACCAACAATAAGATGCTCCATCACGCTTGAATTCATTAAAACAGTCTCTGATGGCTTTATCAAGAATTTTATTCTTGGGTGTATTAGAAACTATATCAAGATTGAATTGAGCATCCTTCCATGGTGATCTCATGTTTCCGTCTTTTGGACGTTTGTTACGTTTTTTGGGTCTATCGATATTAAATCTAGGATTGATTTTCAATAATCTCTTAAACTCTTTCATGTTTCCGTCTCTTGGACGTTTGTTACGTTTTTTGGGTCTATCGAGATTAAATCTAGGATTGATTTTTAATAATCTCTTAAATTCTTTCATGTTTCCGTCTCTTGGACGTTTGTTACGTTTGTTTCCGTCTATTGGACGTTTTTTTGGTCTATCGAGATTAAATCTAGGATTGATTTTCAATAATCTCTTAAACTCTTTCATGTTTCCGTCTATTGGACGTTTTTTGGGTCTATCGAGATTAAATCTAGGATTGATTTTCAATAATCTCTTGAACTCTCTATCGGTATTGATTTTAGCATTTTTCGAAGTCAATCTCTTGAACTTCATCATGCTATACATAAAACAAGTATTTAAATGAAAGTTTTATATATATGAACCAATGCAAATGGCTCATGATGGGAAATGTAACCCCGTGTAACAAATCATGCAGAAAAAATGAATACTGTAGGTATCATATGCAAAGTTTTCGACGTGGAAGTCTTGGTCCGTTACCCTGTATTCGATGTGGGGTTGGGGTCAAGGGAAGATCACAATTGTGTATTGATTGCGGTGGTAAGCGATATAGGGAATTGAAGCGTTATTATGATAAAAGAATAAAAAATGGACAATCCATCAGAAATTATGACCCTGAAAAAGTCTTTGACCCTGACAACATCAAGGATAAAATCATAAGAACCCCGCAAGACTACATCGAAAGATTTTCCAGTGATGTAATTATTGAACCAAACACTGAATTAGACAAACAATAGAATAGTATATATGAACCAAGAATTCAGACCACATCCAGTGATTACAAATTATGAAGCATCCAGTGATGGTGTTGTAAGACACTGTAGAATGAAGAAACCGGTCGGTGTTGTGAGTAATCAAGGGTATTTGAGGTTTACTGTTGGAAGGAAAACTTATCTCAATCATCGTTTCATATTTGAATGTTTTTATGGATTGATCGAGGATGGTTTTGTTATTGATCACAAGGATTCTAATCCAATGAACAATTCTTTATCAAATCTGCAGGCTATCACACTGAGTGAGAATTCCAAACGAGGAAGAGCTGGCACTTGCAAAACGGTTTGGAAGAGACCTGTGAAATCTTTGAATACAATAACTAATGAAGAAAAAATATTTTCATCTATGAATGAAGCCGGTAGGCACTTCGATATTTGTCCAACTTCTGTTCAAAGAGTTGCAGGGAGAATTTATCGATCTGCTATTTCAAAAAAGATGGGACAGAAAATTCGATTTAGTTATGTCTAATGCGTCATAATTTCCAATTAGAGATATGTCATTCTTATAGAATAATGAATTCTGAAAACATGAATAGCATCATAGTTGAAATAGCAAAATTGAAAAATCAGGATATCAAACTATCAGATGGATTAAATCCTGATCAAATTGTGTCTGATTTTCAGGATATAGAATACGGGGTTAGCACTAACAAATATATGCTACCCAAGAAGTATGCACTCATCAAAAAAATTCAGAATTCTATTAAAGACTCTCTTTCATTTTCCAGTGACATCAGTGTGTTCGTCCCGTTGTATACTATCGTAGAAGGAATACGAAAAGAATTAGGTAACGAATACGAATTGAAAAAAGAAGTCAACTCTAAAATTAGAAACCTACGGGCATTAATTCAAGAAAATGAACAATTTTGATTGCCCGACCATTGATTGCCCGACCATTTATCATTTTTTGATTGTGACTGACCTTCATTTTTTTTAGCCGACCCTCAAGGGAGATGTCAAAAATCGATGGACGATATGTCAGATTGATCAAATAAAGAATGTTGAAAGTGTGGTATTAATTATTTTTATATGAATTTCCACACTTTCAACATCATTGATAGAAGCTGTTATAGGATGAAATAACACTTCCATGACCGTGTTAAAAATCATCCGACATGTCAAAAAAGTGGAGAAACTATCAGTATTATTTTATTTATATACAATTTTGATACTTTCTCCATCAATGATAGAAGGTGTTTTATGATGAAATAACACTTCCATGACCGTGTTAAAAATCATCCGATGGTGTTAGGTCGGATTGAAAAATTGTTTTACAATTGAAAAATAGTTTGCGATTTCAAATAATGGTCAATGAGGCATTAACAACCCGATTGGCTCGTGAGCGACTAGATGCAATTAAGAAATTTATACCAATTCGTGACTCTGTACGGAATAAACTGCAACAACGACAGAGTTTACAAACTGATTTTGCTCTGGGGTCTGAAGAATTGTTTAAACCAGTAACCACAGCAACGAAGGGGGTAGAGCGTGCTTTACTGGGAGATGGTCCCGAGACGAAAAATCTGTTATTGGTGAGCTTGAAAAACTAGCAGCGAAAACTGAACAAACTGAAAAAACTGATCCGAAAAAAACGACTGTTTCTCTGTTGAATAAATTTACTGATCATGCTAAAATATTAATAAAAAAACCTAGTTTATTGAAATCAAAGGATTATCAAGCCTTTGGTAATTTTGCTGCTCAAAGTTATAATTCAAAAAAAGATTTTTTAAAGGACGAGTATAAGAATGATAGAATATCAAGTAATGATTGGTTCGATAATTTGTATAAACTAAATAAAGGGATTGGTCGTTTGAATAAGGATGAGATAGGATACAAGGAATTTCAAAGGGGAATTAGTAATTATAAAAGAGAACAAATAGAAGAACGACAACGAGAAATAGAAGAACGGCAAGAACTAAAACGTCAAACACCAACACGTAGACAAACAAGAAGACAAAAAAAACAACAACTACCACCTGATGATGATGATGATGATGAATATTTACAAGAAACGGATGTAGAAAAACTAGATGAAGCAACTGGTTATAGCGGAAGTGGACTGCAAAATCCAAGGATTGGAAACACTTGTCCTGATAGTGTTATCAATGATATATCACGATTAGATGTTCTTGTAGGAGGATTCCGAGCTGGAAATAATTCACCGGAAATAATTAATGAAGCAGCTGATATCTGTAGACGGTTATTTGCCGGCGGTATCATGGATATCAAAACCTATCGAGATTTCATTGACGAGTTAGCAAATGGGTATCATAGCGATTAAATAACAATTGAAAACAATATTGTTTTTATAATAATGATCATCCATTACAATCATGATAAACCAACCCCCGTCTATGTAGTTAATTCACGGTTTCCAGTTTATAAAGCATACTATGGAGATGGCCTCGGCAATACCATTTTAGGATTCTTTTCAAGAATGGCCCCAAAAGTGATGCCGTTAGCTAAACAATTATCAATGAAAGCCATTGATGTTATTCGTGATAAGGGTATTAGTACTGTTGGAAATCTTGCCGGGAAAGCGTTTTCAACTGCGAAGGATAAAATAACATCATTAGTGGGGCGAAAAAAGAAACCGTTACCGTCTACAGAAGAAATGCCTGCAAGTGTTAGTAAAATAATAAATAACGCAGTAGATGAAAAATTAGCGTCGATGGTAAATCAAGGGGACCAAAGCAATATTGCAAACATGATAGCAGGAAGTGGCCTTTAAAAACTACGTCGATGAAAATGGAAAAATCGTTTACGATTTCACTATTTAGACTCTGATAAATAGAATAAAATGTTCAAAAAATCATCTGATCCAGCATTTGATATAGACGCCCCAGTTGGCAAGGATGATTCTGTACGCGATTATCAATATTACGCCTATCATGCCATAAACTCAAATAGTCGAGCAAGAATTGATCTTCAAGTCCATGATACCAGTAAATACTTTTTACCCTGTGAAGCATTTATTGAAGTAGAAGGAGAAATTGTAACAGCTGCTGATACTACTGCTGTACCAGCACCGTATCCAGCTGGTACTCAAGTCGGTTTTGTCAATAATGGTATTATGGCGCTATTTGAGAGTGCTAGATATCTCATTGATGGAAAAGAAATTGAGTCCATAGATCGTGATGTTGATGTGGCCACAACAATAATCGGGTTAGCGAGATATTCTGATGATTATACAAGATCAGCAGGACCCTCTATGATGTTTGCAAAAGATGGTAAGAATACCGCTGGTGGAAATCCATTTGTTGTAAGACGACCCAAAAAACGTGATAATAATGATTCTGATATCGAGAATATGATTATAAACAACGATGCTAATTTCAATCTAGGAGCTGCAACACGAAACGCAATGTTGCAAGGAGAGCGTAAATCATTTTCATGCGCGATTCCACTGCATCACATATTTGGATTCTGTAGAAACGTCAGAAAAGTTATCTACGGGGCGAAGCATACAGTATCGCTTGTACGAAAGGGTGATGATAACGACGCAATTTGGAGGATTCCAGTAGATGTTGCAAATCCCAATGCTGATGCCGGTAGAGTCGATTTAACAAAAATATCATTGTGGATGCCAGTGTTGACTCCAGCAATCACCGCAGAAGGACGATTACTATCATTTATGGACCAAGGAGGAAAATCATTACTAAGTTGGCTAACCGTGAGTACAGATGTGAAGCAATCAAATATCAACGGGTTATTCACTTGGAACCTAGCATCAAAACAAGGCGTTTCTGCGCCACGTCATATATTTATTGCGTTACAGGATAACGCACGAGTTGGCAATCAAGAACGAAGCCATATGATATTTGATCAATTAGGTGTGAAAGACGTCTCACTGAGAATAAACGGCCAGCAGGAACCATCCGAGGATATACAACTTAATTACACAGAAAATCATATTGCACGAGTTTATCATCGTCTGTTGTCATTTATGGCACGCGATCAAAATGTGGATACTGGTTTGCAAATATCACAATATGATTTTAAAAATCTGTATCCGATCTATTACTTCTCACTGGAACATCTCGATTTGATGAGACAATCCGTCGTTGATATACACTTTAGAGCTAATGTGACTCGTCCTGTTGGTGCTGGTGCTATTGCTGATTATAGAGCGGTTGCTGTCATTCTCAGTGATAAATCAATGCTACTCGAAGGTGTTGGTGGAAGAATGAGAGTGGTAGATGCCCCAGTAGAAAATCTTTGAACGATTTTTCTCGATTTTTCATTGAATTAGAATCAATCAATTATATATAATGTCATATAGTGTTATTAGTGTTACGTTAACTCCTGGTCAAATCAAAAAATTGCAATCAGAATCGGCTAAAAAATGTGGAACCACAATCACGTTGAAACCTAATCAAATGACTGGTGGTGAAAATAAATTATCGCTGACAACTCGTCAGGTGAAACATTTCAATGATGCTTTCAAGGATAAAAAAGGGGTTCAGATTACTCTCTCTGCGGCTGCTATCAAAAATATGATGAAAACAGGCGGTATATTTCCATTGTTAGCTGCAATACCAGCATTGATTGCAGCAGCAGCCCCAGCGGTGGCTAAAGCAGCGGCGTTAGGAGCCGTTGGTACTGCAGCAGGAATGGCGTTGAAAAAGGCAGCTGGACAAGGATATAAAAAAAAGAGACGATCCGTTCAAGGATTGGGTCTAAGACTACCAGGGACCCCGTATTCATGGTACAGCGGAAAAGGTCTAAGACTACCAGGGACCCCGTATTCATGGTACAGCGGGAGATCCGTTCACGGATCAGGCCTGAGACTACCTGGAACGGTTTATTAATTCAGAAATCTTCAATTTCCGAACCTATGGTTCCAATGTCCAATTTTGATTTAATGGATGCTGCTAAAAAACTAGTGATTAAAAATTTCAGAGGTGTTTTTATGAAAGATCAATTACCACATCAACCAAACAAAACTGAAACAGGTATTATTAATCTCGATAACAGCACCGGACCTGGAACTCACTGGGTT
Organism: Unio delphinus; assembly: GCA_029339505.1. NCBI lineage: Eukaryota > Metazoa > Mollusca > Bivalvia > Unionida > Unionidae > Unio > Unio delphinus. Next base: position 4,101,020 of record JAQISU010000278.1, read on the forward strand.
GCATACGCTATTGATCCACGTGGGATTGTCTATTTTGATTCATATGGATTAGCCCCACCAAAAGAATTTATGTGTTACATAAAACAATTTCCAATGAAGACTTGGTATTCTACGCTACCAACACAACAAATCAATGACCCACCAATATGCGGCAGTGAAGTATTAAATGTCCTTGACGCTATTTCTAACTCCTTGGGTAACCCAAGGGGGAAACCACCTCATATTGTCGTAAATGACTACACCAGCAATCGCTTTTTAGAGAGAGAAAGTGTTTTACAATAACATGATTGATATTTGGGGGAGATCTTTGAAACCCAAACCCGATGGCACTGCAACCCCTGATTCTATCAAGGATATAACAAAAAAAATTAAAGATGAAATTGCTGAGACGTTAAATTTAACAAGTGTTGACCCGAACGAAATAGTTGTATTTCAAGACAAACAGGGTAAATTGAAATCTAGTAATATTTCTCTGGATGATATTTTAGTTAAACAACAAAACGCAATCGAGAACACCGTTGCGTTATTTTCCGATCAGGGTAAATTGAAAACCAGTAATATTTCTCTGGATGATATTTTGGTTAAACAACGAAACGCAATCGAGAACACCGTTGCGTTATTTTCCGATCAGGGTAAATTGAAAACCAGTAATATTTCTCTGGATGATATTTTGGTTAAACAACGAAACGCAATCGAGGATACTATCGCGTTATTTTCCGATCAGGGTAAATTGAAAACCAGTAATATTTCTCTGGATGATATTTTGGTTAAACAACAAAACGCAATCGAGGATACTATCGCGTTATTTTCCGATCAGGGTAAACTCAAACCAGGCGTACTTTTTTCGACGATTACAGATCGATTTAAAACTCTCAACGATTCTGCGTTAGAACTAGCAACACTTCAATCTAAAACCGAAGAACATATAAAACAGTTTACCGCATTTCGTAGAAATATCATTGATAAATTTATTGGAACTACATTCGATAAAATTGAAATAAAACTCCCTGATATTAAAAAATCCATCGATGAGACGAAAACCTCCATCGAAGACATCAAAGGTGATCTTTCGAGGATGATAACAGCCATTGAAAAAACAAAAATTCCTCATGAGAAAACCAACAACTTAGTATACACAATCCAACACGGATCATTTGAGTGGACACCTACAAACAACACATTAGATATCACTGCAACCGTTAAGGGTATTTATCGATTAACACTAGTAACACCATCGTCTCAATTTAATATTTCATCGTCCAGTTCATCTGGGGTCAATAATACGATTTCAACGATCATCGACAAGAATACAACTGAAAAGTTCACAATCACATCTACTGATAAAAATTTGGTTAGGGTCTCAACAACGTGGTATGTGGAATTCGTAGCGAATTTAAGTAAATCGTAATTGAAAACGCTAGCGTATTTAAAATAAAAAATGATTTCATCATCGCAATATTGCTATGATCAGATCAGAGAATATCAAACTAGACTCAAAACCTTGTCTGAGGAGTATGAATTGAAAATTAAAAAATATCGCAGGAGAATTACCGCAATTGATGTTACTGTGTATTCAGTGAGTGGTGTAATCACCGGAGCTGGTATTATACTGTCTTCAGTGACAATGATGGCTCCGATAGCTGTTCCAATTTGCATTTCTGCGGCAACAACAATCGCTGGAATTATTTCAATAATCACAAAAAAAATATCCTCATGCAGCCAACGGAAACTACAAGACTACATAATTCAATTTCATGTTGTGTCCACTGCATACTCGCAATTATCCTCATTGATATCGTCATCGCTCGATGATACAATTATATCAGAGAGTGAGTTTTCAGCGATGGTAGATATATATGATTCTGCGATGTCAAAATTAGAAGTACAAAAACATGAGTATAATAACAATGACAACACCGATGGAATTACTTCAACAAATAGTGGAGAACACAAACCCAGTACAAACAAGCATGATCTCAATAACCTCAACGAATCCAGAATTCAGTGTGAATTTCCCCTCTCCGGTCCCAGTGAAGGAGATAGCGCTAGCAAAATTACGAGTATACCACAGTTGGCCAAATATTAGGTCAAAATCATTTGGTGGTCAACAACCCAATAATTCACTGGTATTTGCAAATAAGAATAAAGACGACGGTACCCCAGACTGGAATGTTGTTTCCATACCAACCGGATCATACCAAATTGAACAAATCAATGATGAATTCGCGCGTAGAATAAAATCGATTACTGGAGTAGAGTCAAAAATAGCTATAACAGTTCATGTGCCGACACTATCATCTGCCATTGAAATAAGCACAGAAGGTTATGTCGTAGATATCTATCAGAGTTCTATTAGAACCGTACTAGGATGGCCTGAATTACCACCCGGTGGAAAAACCGTTAAATTACCAGAACCACAAAAAACTGATTATATCACCGACAGGACAAAATCTGATAATCCAATAAAAAGCTATAGATATTATGATAAGTCATATTTTTTCATTAGAGTAGAATATGATGAAAAAATACGACTTATTCATCATCTTGCTAACCGGGATAAAATCACTGAAAATTTCACAGCTTTCAATAACGATATTTCGTTGTTGTTTATATCCCTTAGATCAGGCACTCTCACCCGAGATGAATTTATCAGTGTCATAGAAACATGTAACAAAATCATCAATGACATGGAAACATTTCATTCACAAATTATTCAAGAGGTATTAGGTGACAGTAGTCCTAAAACAAGAGATTTATTTGCAATAGACTATAAGATCCGCATAAGAGATATTCCAACATTCAAACTACCAGGATATAATCTCTTAGAACTACAAAAATCTCTCGATGATGCCATCGATGAAGGTTTAAAAAAAATCCATGATACGTGGAAAAAAACACCATCACAACCACAAACAACTATCCTGACCCATAATAATGACCCAGATGGTGGCGGTAGGCATATTGCTCCGTTCAATGTGAATATTTCATCGGTGATTGCGCTCAATTTAGTATGCGATGTGATCGAAGGAAGCTATCAAATTAATCTAGAACGATCAAATCAAGCTCAGCAAGGATATATTTTGTATTCATTTGCACCAACAGCTCCTCCAGGGTTTTTAATAATTGAGTCCCCGGTGAATCCAGTCTATATGCGATGTCATAATAATTCATTAACCAGAATTAATTTCAAACTCACTGACCAGTCTAATAATCTAATTGATTTACAAGAGGAGGTTTTACAAATTAGTCTATTTGTGAAATCGTAGTGATTTACATGACCCTCGAACACGATATCGTATCGGACTGGATCAAATATTCGGTTAACCCCAACTGAAAGTTCTAGTGAGTGACAACGACGTTGTAGTCCCTTTTCCCAAAAAATCGATGGAGGATTTCATTAATTTCATTGATTTTTTCATATTTTTTTTTTGGACCTAATCCATGATTCACATACACATTTGGGGGCCTGATGTCATTGGTTTCATTGTTTTTAAGCGTGATTTCAGTGAAAACTTGTCTAAAAATGTTGTCTGATTCGCCCCTTCTGCTGCTAAGGCCCAGCACTCAATATAAACAACAAATAAATAACATTCTTTCCAAGGTATGTTCAAATGTAGCATTGTCTGGTCAAGACTCTTCTGCGGTACTATCTCATGCAACTATTAATGTTCAAATGACCCCAGCAAACTCAAGCAGTACTACTCAAGAAAATGTAACTGAATCTGCTCAAAATCCCCTACAGGCACTTTATCATAATACAGTGAACTCTGTGACAGGTTTCATTACACAATCTGCTTGTCATATCAATAACTGCACCTTCCAGTTTAGTTCCAACTAACAAAAGTAAGTGCAAACAAGTTAAGGAAATACATGATTTTCAAGTTAAAAGTGTCTAGGCTAGAATCACAATTTAGAAAACATGTATAACTCCTGGGGTTTTTATATGGCAATTTCCAATGAATAATTATAAACAAATTAAGAAAATAACAAATAAAAGTACAAATATTAAAGTAGTAAATACATGAATGTGTCATTGAATCTTTCATTTTATAGTGGTATTACATTGCTGTATTGTAATTATTATTACAATTGACTTAGAAAAATGTGTAAGCAATAAACAGAAATTTCACAGATTAAATTCTCTTGCTGTTTGGAATCCCCAAGTGAAACTTGTTAAACCAAGAGCATTCTATTTCAGCATCTGTCTCTGTTTGCATCTGTCATTTTGTGTCTGTTTATTTTCTACACTGATGTCCCAAACTTAATGATAGGGATCAGGTTATGAACCATTGTCACTAAACAAATCATGGAAAAAATAGAGAGATAAAATAAGTACTCAATTTCTTGAGAACTGTGTATGTCTGAACCAACAAAACTGATCACACACTTTCTAAAACCTAACCTCATACACCTACATGACTGTATTAATCCATCCTGTTTATAAACGCTAACATTTGTCTTGAAGAACGAAATTAGATCACTCACGTGTCAGAGCAGGGATGAATATGCCAAATCACACTGTCAGTATATGAACGCATACATTCTTACAGTCATGAATTGTGACTTTAAATATTATGCTTCCACTTTGAAAACACGTGTCCATTTAGGTAAAATATAAAAATTATGGTAGCATTGTTCAAATTCCTTACATGGGCTTCCATTGGTTGAAGGACTGGTATTATGATGACCTTATTACGATCAAGCAGGACACACAATAAAACATGTATTACTATGATCAATTAAAATTTATGTTTTTAATGATGCAAACAAAATAACATAGCGATCCATTGAAATTTCAATTATTAGAGTTTAATGTTGTTTTTTCTGTGTCTTTTATGGAATAAACTGTCAGTTGCTGACTCACACCATTATAAACTTTTGCATTCTCATAAATGCATGAAACTATCTGACTCTCTTTTATCCAGAGCCTCAAATCTTAGTTCATACATTTGTTTTTGATAAGTTAAATTTTGTCAAGGTAATTACGTGGAGCTGTTTTAGTTTTTAATTGGTAAAATTGTACATCTATGATATATCTTGTCTTCTGTTTATAGATAAAAGGACTGGCACACTGCCCTTACCATATCCTAACTAGAATGCATTAGCACTGACTTTTATCTTTATAACCTCGTCCCTTTTTTTCAGGTATTTATGCGATTTTTCCTACTTCACATCATTGCACATAAACAAACATAGGACAGCCTTTATACATGTGCCTCCAATGGATCAGCCTTACACAGTACAGGAGCTTGCAGAAGGTCTAAAAGTTGCCATCACTGCTATGTTGAAACAGATAGAAGAAAAACTGGAAATGATAGAAGAGAACTCCAAGTGACATTTTTTTTACTTTTCTGATTTTCTACAACAGGGGAAAGCAAAATTTCAGTTCTGCATGTGATAAATCATGATTGTATAATATAAATTTCTACAGGGAAAGCTAATTAAATATAAGTTTCAGTTCTTTATGTGATAAATTGTGATTGTGTAATATAAATTTCTACAGGGAAAGCTAATTAAATATAAGTTTCAGTTCTGTATGTGATAAATTGTGATTGTGTATTATAATTTCTAGAGTCTAATTAATCATGTGTAAATGTATCAAATAATTAGATAACTCATAAATTAATTGATACATTCAATGACTGATTAATAGACTTTTAGCTCACCTGTTCAAAGTACAGGATGCTAACCTTGGCAGTCTCAGCATAGGTGGATGTAGACAACAAATTTGTTTAAGGTATTTTATGGCTTACATAAAGGTACTCTTAAATTTCTAGGGTTGTTTGTTTGGTAGTATATTATTGTCCCTAATTACTACTTTTTATCCAGTTTTACAGATGCTGTGAAACACTTTATTTTCATTGGATTCAGTTTTGTGGTTTGGGTTTAAAAAAAAGTGCTTATTCATGAGAATGCAGTGTTGTGGATCTATCATTTACAAAAAAAGGTATACATATCTCTGTAAATGATTATATCAATATTTATTTCCACACGTTTGCGAGCAAACAGAAGTAATCCATACTGCAGTTATTAAGTTTGTTAGTTAAGTTATTCATTGGTAACATCTGGTGTAAATGAGATCTTTAAAGAGAATGTATACTTCATATTCCACACTTGTCCGAGTTAAGACATTTACTACCACTGTTATCTTAATTCTCATGCATTCTTAAAAGACCACTGTTATCTTAATTCTCATGCATTCTTAAATAGACCACTGTTACCTTAATTCTCATGCATTCTTATAAAGACCACTGTTATCTTAATTCTCATGCATTCTTAAAAGACCACTGTTATCTTAATCCTCATGCATTCTTAAAAGACCACTGTTATCTTAATCCTCATGCATTCTTAAAAGACCACTGTTATCTTAATTCTCATGCATTCTTAAAAGACCACTGTTATCTTAATTCTCATGCATTCTTAAAAACCACTGTTATGTTAATCCTCATGCATTCTTAAAAGACCACTGTTATCTTACACCAGATACATACAAAAATGAGTTTTTAAAAATGTGAGAAGGCTTGTATACAAGCAGCACATAGATTGTGCATAAAATGATGCCTGTGTTTGAGGACAGCTTATGCCACTAATGTGCACACCTCAAACCAACACAATTATGTAACAATATCCTTTCATTAACAATGGTTTTAGATTAAAATTCAGACATTAAACCTTTTTTTTTAATTCTGCAACAATATTTTTTATACAAAATAACAATTATTTACATAGTAGTTACTGTCTTTCCACTGTGGGTTTATAGTCAAAGTAAACCCAGGTTAATGTCTTTTTTAAGAAAATAAGTCAAACTAAGTTAATATCTTTTCTCAGTATTTTTGGGAAAGTTAAACTAAGTAAATGTCATTCCTCTCTGTTTTGCCAAAGTCAGCTGTATGCAGCACTGTGAGCAATTTATGTTATTAACATTTGCAGCACTATGAGATATTTGTTATTAACTGTAGTTGTTAGGTTCAATGTTAGTAAAGAATTCCATTACAGTTAATGGTCACATGGAGTACATACTTTACATGTTCCTGAAAAATTGAAATTATGATTATTCTTTGAAGTTTTCATAAATCTTTATTAAATTAGCTTGTCTGTTGGAAACCTCATTTATCATAAAGTTCTGTTTGTCTTCAGAAGGCACATCGAGACTTGTGATAACAGTTTGGCTGATAATCGTTGACATCAAACTCTACAACAACAATTTCTCCCCTCTTTGAATGGCAAAACAATGGTATTCTTTTATCAGCAGTGTCATAATGGCAAGAAATTGGTATTATTTTACCTGCAGTGAGAGCCTGACTAGAAATTTGTAGTATTTACCTGCTTTTAAGAGTGAGGCAAGACATTGATATTTTTTACCTGCTTTGAGAGTGAGGCAAGACATTGATATTATTTACCTGCTTTTAAGAGTGAGGCAAGACATTGATATTTTTTACCTGCAATGAGAGCACGGCAAGAAATTGGTATTCCATCAGTGCCAATATGGCAATACATTTTCATTACTTACTTGCAGTGGCAAGAAATTTGTATTATTTTGCTTGCAGTGAGAGCATGGCAAGAAATTGGTATTGTTTTACTTGTACTGAATGCATGGCAAGAAATTTTTACATTTTTAATTGCAGTGTCAGCATTTCAGTTTATGATTCTAAATTATTGTTTTATGTGAGTTACACACAGAAGTCACCTGCTTCATTTATGTATTTTGTTTATCTTTATTATTTGTCGCGGTGGGTGGGTAAAAGCACACCTTGTTTTGTTTATGTACAATTTACAGTTAGAATTTTTCAGATCTGTGATATTAAACTTAAAGTTTTACTCTCTGTATAGTTAATTGAAAATAGAAATATGTGAATATAATAGGAATACTCGACCAGTGTACCTTAATTAAGCATTAGAATGAAAACAAAGTAATGTAACTATAAATATGTGTCTTAAAAGTTAACTCCTCATTCTTCTATAGGAAATAAGTCCTCTTTAGAATCACGATACTATCACTTGATTTTCTATAGAAAATAAGTCCTCTTTAGAATCAAAATACTATCACCTTGATCTTCCATAGAAAATAAGTCCTCTTTAGAATCAAAATACTATCACCTTGATCCTTTATAGAAAATAAGTCCTCTTTAGAATCAAAATACTATCACCTTGATCTTTTATAGAAAATAAGTCCTCTTTAGAATCAATACTATCACCTTGATCTTCCATAGAAAATAAGTCCTCTTTAGAATCAAAATACTATCACCTTGATCTTCCATAGAAAATAAGTCCTCTTTAGAATCAAAATACTATCACCTTGATCTTTTATAGAAAATAAGTCCTCTTTAGAATCAATACTATCACCTTGTTCTTTTATAGAAAATAAGTCCTCTTTAGAATCAATACTATCACCTTGATCTTCTATAGAAAATAAGTACCATCTTCAGAATAACATTGCAATGAATAAGGAAAAAAGTGCCACTCCCATTCCCATCATTCATTTGTTGCAATATTTGTTTAATTTTGTGAAAGAGAATAGTTAAGGATGTGTAAGAAATTGATGCATTAAATAACTGTAATTAGAAAATATATAATTGTATACAAAGTGACCAAAATATGATATGTTCGAGAGAGAAATGGATTGACCGTTTCAATTTCTTAATGGCATCATTTATGTCTGGTTTACAAAAACAAAAACAGTGGAATCTGGATGATTGTCTTCATTACCTGGTATCTAAACAGCCTTTAATATTGGCAGAATTTCTTTATTTACTGTAGGAACAAGTTTCATATGATTTGAAGAGGTCTATGCAACTACTGAATTCAACACTTGGTAACTTGATAATTAAAAGAATTCACTTTTTCTGCCTTCAGTTGCTGCTCAACAGACAAGTTTGTTTAGCAAGAAATAAGATGTCTATGACTCAGATCACTCACAAGCAAATTTAACTTATCAGAACCGATAATATGGTCCCATGCAGTTTATCTTAAGTTCATATATTTATCAATACAGAGTGTGCATGTTAGATACCATGTCAGTATTAACTGCACAGTAATATAAATCTCAGTGTTCTTAACAAAGTCTGAAAACTATAAATGTACTGATAGTTGTCAGAGAAATTTAGAGGCCCTATGAAATGAAGCTGCAAACTGGAAATAAAATGCACTGAAATTTATCTATTGTTATATAAACAAAGTCTGTCCATATTGACAAACCATCTTAACAGTGCACTGTTATATCATAATCCGCCTTTATTGACATCTAACTAAAGTACTGTATGTTGTGAGATATGCGCTTTTTGGTTGTTGACATTTCTGGTAACAGAGATCAACCAGACAAGGCATTATCTCAATCTGTCTTTCATCTGAATTTTGCCCAATTACTTGCAATTAATATATTGACATTTGTATGTGTATTTTTACTCCGAACACTCACATTTTCTGTAATATTCAGTGTCATCAGACCAAAATACCTGCAACTATGGTCCATTGATCCTTTGTTAAATTTCTTCAAAGCTGGCCTTCAGCAGTGACTTTTATAATGTATACACCCATCATCAAAGAAAGCTGACTACAGTCTTCAATAAGAACAAGGAAATTTTTCAAATGAAGTCAGTACCAAACTTAATAAAATTAAACTTGACTGGAACACATTAACTGTGCCATGAAAGTTTTCTTTTTGTTGGGAAAAAGTTTGTGCTTACGAATGCTACCAACGGCAGCTTAAAACATAAAAACTAACTTTTACCAACTTGGGACATACTGAAAAGTAAATTTTGCTTCATCATTTGTTACATGATTTTGCTATGTTTTTCCACCTCTACAAATATGTTGGGATACATGCATCATTTTGTGTAGCTAACTGACCTGGTTGCATATAACTGTTCGGTCTATAACACATTCGGGTTGGATGACTCCCAACTACCATGTTATAGCAGGGTCATACTGTACTTAGATATCACTTTTTGAGTGGCATCATCATTATCATTTGTTCTGTGTTTAAAGTTTTCAAAATTGTATATCTTTCACATGAGCTGCTGTATTCGGCTAGAATTCTGGTATTATTACTATAAAACTAAAATTTGCACCCTAGGGTTACCATCGGGCCATCTTCATTCTAGTGTCCTTGATAGGTCAGTTACTACATTGTTTCCAGCCGTTATCTAAAAAATTTTGAAACCAAAACTGGCCTTAAAAATATTTTTAAAAGTATTTTGTTTATATTCTGATCTTTATTGTTATTTATTCTATTTTTGGCGTTTTTATTGGGGAAATGAGCCAAAGAATTGTAATCAATATAATCAATCTGTACATATTCTATCTTTCATTACAGAGCATTTAGCTTGAACTCTGGGACCATATATTTACACATATCCAATTTTCAACAGCTGTGCTCAATTTGTTCTTTAAATGTAATTAATTTTCAATAGATATGTTCCACAGTGTAATTAATTTTCAGCAGATATGTTCCATTTTTTTCTATAAGTTTATTAATTTTCAATAGAGATGTTCCATTCTTTTTTTAAAAGTGTAATTAAGTTTCAAAAGATATGTTTGATTTGTTGCTTAAGTATAATTAATTAATTTCAGCAGAGATGTTCCATTTTATTCTTTTAGTGTAAAAATGTTCATTGGAGATTCATGCTCTATGAAAAGAAGGCACCGTAAAGCCACATATAATTCTATACTTCCTGATAAGCCTAACCCTACTGTAAACAACAGTGACTCGGATCTACCATTGCATAATACACTAGCATGTCAGGGTCTGTTGTTCTACTGATTACTTCTAAGAAACTCCGCAGAGACTCAGATCTTAAGGCACATTATGTGATGGTAGATCAAGGTTATTGTAGTTTGCAGTTGGACTATACTTAAAAGCAAGTATACACAGTAGTAAAAGAAACTCAAGCATTTTATCTTTCAATGTGTAATCTTATAGTAAACAGAAATTATAATATTTCCAGTATATACTAAAACATTATGTTATTAATGACATTTTTATAACTGAATTTGCCTCAACTGTAAATGTATTAATTGTGCCAAACTCTTTTTCAGGGTTACAAAATTTACAAATATAACAAATCTTTCTTAACATGCCAGTAAGTGAACCTGAAATCATGGTAGTTTTTTTATAACAGGTTATTTGTCTCAGTTTTGTTTCCTTTATTTTCCTACTTATTTTTATCACGGGATGAAATTATTTAGTCTATTTTAATTTTCAAGCATATGTCATAATACAGATTTAAAAAATAGTGTGATGCAATTGAATCACTGTCTTTGTTTTTTTCTCCTTGTTTACATAATTTTAAAACATAGTTTTTTGTTTTTGCTAAAAAAATTTAGCTCCACTCTGCAAGCTAGCTTATGTTTGATTTGATTTGCAAATAATTAGCTACAACAGTTTTGGAGTGATTTTAATAAGTGCTTTCGCATAAGTGTTTTATTTGAAATGTATGTTAGAGATGTAAATGTTATGGGTATTGAATTCCATGTTTCTTGACTTGGGTGGTCGTAGACTAAAAAGAGCTTTATGTGTTATCCTGTTGTCCATTATCCATCCATCTATCTGTAGAACAAACTTGTTATTTCTACTCCTAAACCATTTTAAGGATTGCCATGAAACTTTACATGCACATTCATCCCATAGTCATCTTGGACCTAAATGATAACATTGCTTCTTGGATATCCAATATGGTCACCAAAGTGACCCTCTTGAAAATCTCATTAATACTGCTCCATAATGGATGATCTTATCTTACATGTAGCTTTCACCATCTCTGGTTGTTTTAATTGAAAATGGTGCCAAACTGGAAAATCATGTCATTCCTCCTGCACAAAAGATATCCTATGGTGTCTGTTTGGTCCTAAAGAAAAATGGTGGCCCCTTGGGTATTCAAGTGGTTTAAGGAATTTACCTTAACAAATCACTGATATCCCATCTCAGTCTGAGTGTGTTTGAGTCTTGCGTGGGTATACAATAAAGCTTACCTGTAGCTTCCCATGGGTTATGGTTCTTCCATCAATAGCCTATCATGTGATAAAAATGGTGTTAAATCCATAACAGCAACTAAATGAAGATGGTACCAGTATTATATTCAGCAGCAGAGAGGGTGAATCCTACAACGTTTTTAGACAAAATTTTGATTGAATCCTTAAAACGAGCCTTCCTACGATCTCATTTTAACCAAAAAAAATGTCTCAGGGGCAAACCCTACAATGTTTTTAGACAAAAAATTTATTGAAATCTTAACGAGCCTTCCCTACGAAATCTCATTTTAACTAAAAAAATGAAAACGGAGACTTTTACGATTTTTTTAATTAATTTTGGTCGCAACTTGTTGTCATCCACCCTCTCTGCTGCTTAGTGATTTCATCACTGGGTTAACAAAAAATAATAAATTATTTTAACCGAATATTTGATCGAGTCCGATACGATATCGTGTCCGAGGATCATGCAAATTTATTGTTGCGAATCCGTACGGGGTTGACTGAGCATGACTAAAGAAATCTCGAAATTGATTGAAGTCCATATCAGAACACCATGTCTGCCAAATATTTCTAAGAGTATGAGTATCAACTCCGTTGAATACAGACAATAAATTGCAGTTATCTCTGATGACTTTTGGAACCTGAGTGTAGCGTTGAGTGACATATATCATGTCAGTGTTTTTGTGACGCCCACGGGAAAATATTCTAGCAGGATTCTTTTGTTTATCCAACATTATATCGTCGTATACGACTAAATTGTTAATATCTCCATCAATATCATCAATACTCGGTGCTTCATCGATATCGGTTATAAAATCAATGGCGTTCTCACCCTTAATTTCTGATGCATTCTCGTTAAAATCCTTTAACACTTCATAACATCGTTGATCATCTACGCTAGGGGCAATTAAATACAACTTATCCCACTTCATCCATCTCATTATTAAATTGAGTAACAATTGCGTTTTACCGGATCCAGATGGCCCGATTATAATCATCCGGATAGAGTTTGGTAGCGCTGCATGATGCTTAATTGGTTCTCTTGTTTTAGTCGCTGAAAAATCAATTATATCCATATTTCTATACATAAATTATGGATCTATATTGTGTTAAGTGTAAAACGCGTACTGGCACAGATGACTTGACGACGATTACAACTAAAAATAACCGATCAGCGCTTTCTGGTAAATGCGTGCAATGTGGTACAAAGAAATTTAGATTTGTTTCTACAAAATCAAAGATTTTACAATCCGGAGATGTTTTTAAAAAAAACGAGGAGGTGATATCGCAGCCAAATTAGCAAAACTCCCTGGAACCCCATGGGCAAAATACCCTGGAGAAAAGCACCTTCCAGGATATAGCTACTGTGGACCGGGAACCAGACTTGATAACAGACTCAATAATCAAAATCAACCCAACCCCGGTGAAGAACCAATAAACGCCATTGATAAGGCCTGTCACCTTCATGATGTTGCTTATAAAAGCAGCAATCTGCAACACAGGCATCTAGCAGATGTGAAATTAATTCATGCGTTAAATGCTATTCCTGATAAATCCTTCAAAGAAAAATTGTCTTCATTTTTGATAAAATCGGCTATGAAAAGTAAATTGATGTTAGGTGCTGGTAATTAATAATATGGAATCAATTTATTATTCTCCGAGGGGATACTGGAGGGGTAACGCTGCAATCAATAAACTCGCTAGAGCTGCAAAAGTGAAAAAAACCACTGCGGCTAATTGGTTATCCAAACAGGCACTATGGCAAATTTATCTACCACCGCCTAAACAAATTCAATTCTCGCATTTTGATGTGACCGCTCCTAATGAAGTTCATCAGGCTGATATATTATTTCTGCCACATGATCGTGGTTACAAATATGCGTTAACCGTAGTTGATGTTGCGAGTCGATACAAAGAAGCAGAACCGCTGAAAACAAAATCGGCCACTGAAGTCGCTTCTGCATTTGAAAAGATTTATCGACGAGGTCCTCTGCACTGGCCAAATCTATTGCAGGTTGATCCTGGCAAGGAATTTCAGGGTGCAGTGTTATCTGCAATGAAACATCATAATGTCACCATACGACGAGGGCATACTGCGCTACATCGCGATCAGGCCATTGTAGAACGATTTAATCGGACGATTGCTGAGCGGTTATTTGGATATCAATACGCAAAAGAATTCATTCAAGAAAAGTGATCCAGTGAATGGGTTAAAAGATTACCATCTGTGATTACTGCACTGAATAACGAGATTACTAGAACAATCAACATGAAACCTATCAACGCGATTAAAAAGAAGTCAATACCCGTACAACCACAAAAAGATTTCAAAGAACCAATTCTTGGTAGTAGTGTCATTGTGAGGTACTTATACGAACCAGGAGAGCTTGAAGGGGGTAGAAAAAGGGCTACTGATCCTATTTGGAGCGTCACTACGCATAAGATATCTAGTATAACACGATCTACGGGTAGACCTCCAGTCTATAAACTGGATTCAACTGCCCCTCAACGAGGATTTACTCGACAACAACTACAAGTGATTCCCGAGGATACTCAATTGCCACCGCATGGTCTTAACTAGCACCGTTGCGTCTATTGCACTCAAGACAAGTCAACATCACATTATTTCTGACATGACCGAGATTGTTATTTTTTCTGTCTACGGTGAATTGGCGAGGATCCTTATCCGAATACTGCCAACGCATTATACAATTGCAACTCGCGCAGTGATTATTCTGTTGTTTCTTCAAAGTGATTATTAGTTCAGCATCAATATCAAATTCTCGTTGTTTTTTTTTTGTCCTGTTGTTTGTAACCGGAGAGTTTTTTATTAATGATGCTAACATCAATATCACTTATTGTTGTGTCATTATCATCGCCTGACTCTGTCAGGACAATTCTTCGAAGTTGATTTATGTTTCGTACTCTGGATACTGCGAGATAGACTAAATTTGACCATTCGATGTGATTATCCACCATCCAAACAATTGTATTCGATATAGTCAATCCCTGTGAAGAGTGTATTGTTGCTGCGTATCCTAGCGTCCACGGGGATTTATTAGCACGCAATGCATCTTCAACGACATTGATATCAACCAGCACAATATCATTTAATACGAGAATTTGTTTTTCACTCTGTCCTGGAATATCAACTTCAATATTCTGTTTTCGTGTATCCGATGGCCTATAACAAAGGGGTACTGGAAGCGTTGCAAATTTTTCTTTATGCAATTCAAATAACTTCATCTGAAGTGTATCCCTGACTATTTTTCTACTTGCAATGATCAAATCGTTTGGTCTCCACGCTTCCCAGAAATCATTCATTGGGGTTTCTGAAATCACTTCACGCGCTATTTCGCATTGGATTCTATCCGGTTGTAATCTAATTAGCGCTTTGAACTCGCGTAATCGTTCATCAAGTGATCTATAATCAGTGGTGATTTCTTCATAGTAGTCTACAAAACCCTTTAGCCATTCATGTGGAGATGCACCGACAAATGGTGGTGGTTGGCCTTGATCACCGTACATGACGACTTTTGTGTTTTTGTTTAACAACCACTCAAGAAATGTTTTTAATACATCTAATGACACTGTGCATATTTCATCCCAAATTATGATTTCAGGAATGAATTTATCACCCATACGCTCAGGAGTCCATTTGTCACCCTTCCATCGAAAAAAACTGTGATAAGTGCAAGCATTTACCCCTCGTTGTATCATCTCTCAGGCGAGTCTGTGAGTCGGTGTTAGCACAATCATGTTAGAAACGCTAGCGTTTCCACGACGAAATAATTCAATTGCACGAGTTGTCTTTCCTGACCCACCACAACCGTTTAAATAAACTGTCTTATATCTACATACTGGATCAGATACCGGTGGTGCATTAGAAAATTCTGATTGAATTTCAATACGGTTACAACAAAGATATTTATCATCCATGGCAACGTCTGCGGATTCACAATACTCATGTAGCATCTCCTTTTTAAATCGCCAACGCCCCCAATTTTCTTCGGGATCTGTGAATGCCGCTACAGCTGATTTGTACTTATTGTGTATATACATCGAATCAGTGGCCACTCTAACCGCGGTATTAGGAAATCTATTTATCATCGAAAATAGATTAATAGAAGCATAGGCTAACATTGAACTTCTCAAATGTGTGTACTGGGAATTATATCCATCACAGTAGGTAACAACCGTACCTAATTTCTCACCATTGGATAGAAAAGCATCCTTACGGGATACAAGTTTTCCCTGTTTCATTAAATCCGCTACAATAAAATCTTATTCAGCGACATCTATGATCAACCGCGAAGAGTATTTTGCGTTGTCGTATCGTCCACCCTGGGTAAATTTACCGATTATTCTTCTTCCGAGATCTTTTGCTTGTTCTTTTTTAATTTCAAATAACTTCTTAGACCAATTTATGATTTCTTCTTCACTGAAATCTGGAAACTGTTTTCGTAGTTCGTTGATTATTCTATCTAGATCGGGTTGTGGTAGCCAAACTTCTTTCTGAGCTCGATAGCATATAATAGCCTCGGAAACAATCAACGATATTAGCATACCACAATCAATCATATATCTCAATAGCACTATTGGCATCCAGTGTTTTTCAGATAGGTGTCTACCGAGCCAAACATAACTACACGGATGTAACCCTGTAGCTAATTCAAATGATATCACACGAGCGAATCCGGTTAAATCAAAATCAGGCAATGGTCCATTAATCGCAACACGAGTCATTTCATGCGTGGGGTGTCCAAATCGTTTGAAGTACTCAGCGCATTCCCCATACCCGAGAAAACTTCCGGGATAACACGCGGATATATCAATTGAAATCATACCATCACGTGAGTATTTCGTATTCCACAGTCCTCCATGACCAAATTCGACGCAACTCAATTTAACATCCTCGAGAAAATCACTTCGTGTTGGACGCCATGAGTTTTTTTCTCTTGCGAAGTGAGCTACCACTGATGGAATAGTAAAACTATCCGTGAGTAGTTTTTCATGGGAATTCTCCGATGAAAAATCACAAGCGATTTTTCTCATTCTGTTATCTAATTCTTCAATGCGATATAATTCACCATTTGGTTTTACAAATTGATCGAATTCTTCATCACTTCTAAGTAACCACACTGACACAGGATCATCCTTACACAACGCATGAATAGCATCGAATAATTTCTCTTCATAGAAAACATCCCCGACGAACTCCTTAGGGATATATTTCACGGTTCGTTCTCGTGGAAATATTGTTACCGCAGGTGTCCACGCGTGTTTGTTATGATCAATAATCTGTATTGGCGCTCCATTTTTGTTATATTTCGGTTCGTATAAAACCTCTCCGGTTATCGTCATAACGGTTATTGGGAATCGTAATGATGTTTCTAATTTAGCTATATCAGAAATCTTTGCACCATGCTGTTTCACTGTCAGTTCCCACTCGGTTATTTTCCTACGTCGCAGATCAGTTAGTTTATTTCCTCGGGATGCATTTGTGAAGTGTTCTATTATTCGTTCTGCTACACAATTAAGCCCTGACGAATATTTCATAGGAGCTAGTTTTGCGATATCGGGTTTATCATTTAACGGATATATCCCATAAACCATTGCTGTTACGGGATAAGATCTTTCGTAGTATGGCTTATCGATTCCGGTTAGAATTCCTGGTTTGGAATCTCTACTCACAATGACAGCTTTTTTATTCTTGAGGATTGGTTCAAATTTATCCCTAATAATCCGTTTGCCATCGACTTCGATAATGAATTTGATTCGGAAAAAATGTCTTTTTTCCCCAACACGTGAAATTATCACTGCTGCTTTTTCATCATTCATGGTAGCATCAACAACACCATCAATTCGAAATGTTGACCAACAATAAGATGCTCCATCACGCTTGAATTCATTAAAACAGTCTCTGATTTTACTAATCATGGCTTTATCAAGAATTGTATTCTTTGGTGTATTAGAAACTATATCGAGATTGAATTGAGCATCTTTCCAGGGGTAATCTCTCTTGGACGTTTTTTTTTTGGTTTATCGAGATTAAATCTAGGACTAATTTTTAATAATCTCTTAAACTCTTTCATGTTTCCGTCTCTTGGACGTTTTTTTGGTTTATCGAGATTAAATCTAGGATTGATTTTGTTACGTTTTTTGGGTTTATCGAGATTAAATCTAGGATTGATTTTCAATAATCTCTTAAACTCTTTCATGTTTCCGTCTATTGGACGTTTGTTGGGTTTATCGAGATTAAATCTAGGATTGATTTTCAATAATCTCTTAAACTCTTTCATGTTTCCGTCTATTGGACGTTTGTTGGGTTTATCGAGATTAAATCTAGGATTGATTTTCAATAATCTCTTAAACTCCTTATCAGCATTGAATTCAGCATTTTTCGAAGGCAATCTCTTGAACTCCCTCATGCTATACTAAAAACAAGTGTCTAAATGAAAGGTTTATGTATAATGAATCACTGCAATGGATCAGTCAATGAATTAGACAAATAGTATAGTATATACTAATGAACCAGGAATTCAGACCACACCCAGTGAGTACAAATTATGAAGCATCCAGTGATGGTGTTGTAAGACACTGTAGACTGAAGAACCCAGTTGGGTGGGATAATGGTATGGGGTATTTGTTCTTTACTGTTGGAAAGAAGAAATATTACAATCATCGTTTCGTATTTGAATGTTTCAATGGATTGATCAAAAATGGTTTTGTTATCGATCACAAGGATTCTAATCCAAGGAACAATTCTTTATCAAATCTGCAAGCTATCACACAAAGTGAGAATTTGAAAAGAGGAGAGAATGGCATTTGCTCAAAAAAAGCGAGACCAGTAAAATCTTTGAATACAACAACTAACGAAGAAAAAATATTTAAATCAATATATGAAGCCGGCAAGTATTTCAATATTTGTAGAGCCTCAGTACGATTCGTTGCAGAGGGGGTTTGTCGATCGGCTATTTCAAAAAGGACGGGACAAAAAATTCAATTTAGTTATGTCTAATGCGTCATATTTTTCATTTAGAAATATATCATTATTATAGAATAATGAATTCTGAAAACATGAATAGCATCATATCCGAGATTTCAAAATTGAAAAGTTGGGATATTGAACTATCAGATGGGTTAAATCCTGATCAAATCATGTCTGATTTTCAGGATATAGAATACGGAGTTAGCACTAACAAGTATATGCTACCAAAGAAGTATGCGCTCATCAAAAGAATTCAGAATTCTATTAAGGACTCTCTCGCATTTTCCAGTGACGTAAGTGTGTTCGCTCCGTTGTATACCATCGTAGAACGAATACGAAAAGAATTGGGGTACGAATACGAATTGAAAAAGGAGGTTAATTCTAAAGTTAGAAACCTACGGGCGTTAATTCAAGAAAATGAACAATTTTGATTGACCATTTATCATTATTTGATTGTGACCGTCCCTTATAGAGATTTTAATTTTTTTTTTAGCATTTTTTGATTAAAACTGTTGAAATCAGTGAATAAAAAATATTTCACACACACTGAATAAAAAATCGATAGACCGTTAATGGATGATCAAATGACAATGGGAAAAGTGTGGTATTAATTGTTTTGCAATTGAAAAATTGTTTGCGATTTCAAATAATGGTCAATGAAGCATTAACGACCCGATTGGCTCGTGAACGACTTGATGCAATCAAGAAATTTATACCAATTCGAGACTCTGTCAGGAATAAACTGCAACAACGACAGAGTTTACAAACTGATTTTGCTGTGGGGTCTGAAAAATTGTTTAAACCAGTAACCACAGCAACGAAACAGATAGTGTCAACAATCTCTGAAGAAGGAAAAAAACAAGAAGAGTCTTTTCTTCCTGTGTTAGAAAAAATAGCAAAAAGAACTAAACAAACAAAAAAATCATTGAAAACACTTCCTCAGGATATATCAACCGCTTCAGAACAACAACGAGAACTTCAAGAAGATATCCCCCCACCCGAATTTCAAGAAGAAGGGGAGGATACTACTACTAGTGGACGAGTTGCATTCAATGAAAAACTTCTTCCTGGTAAATTAGATGAATTGAGAAATAAAAAATTTTATTCTATGGAAGAATTAGCCCAATTTGTCACTAGGAGTTTTCATCAGAGAAGAAAATATATTTACGATGATTATAATCTTCCCCCTAAAAAAGATTGGTATAGGGGGTTATATCGTATACTATCAGGTTCCTCTCAAGCAAAAGGAGATGATAAAACATTTCAGGAATATATGGCAGCAATAAAAAAAAGCTGAATCATCTATAGGGGAGCAATCGGATACCGGATTTCTTAGACTACCAGAACAATCAAAATTTATTGATATAACACAATCCCCCCAACAGATGAAAATAACGAGAGAGGCTGATCATGAAAAGGGTGCAACCGGTATCACTGATAAAACCAAAGGATTTTCAGGCAGTGGTTTAGTTGGAAACTCTTCGGGTTTCTGTCCTGGTAGTGTTATCAATGATATATCACGATTAGAAGTTCTTGTAGGAGGTTTCCGAGCTGGAAATAACTCACCGGAAATAATTAATGAAGCAGCTGATATCTGTAGACGATTATTTCAGGGTGGTATCATAGATATCAGCACATATCGAGATTTCATTGGCGAGTTAGTGGAAAGTGGGTATCATAGTGACTGAATTGAAAAGTCAATTGAAAAATTGTTTCTGATTTCAAATAATGATCATACACTACAATCATGATAAACCAACCCCCGTCTACGTAGTTAATTCGCGGTTTCCGGTTTATAGAGCATACTACGGAGATGGTTTAGGCAATACCATTTTAGGGTTATTTGCGAGAATGGCTCCAAAAGTGATGCCGTTGGCTAAATAACTAGGAATGAAAGCAATTGAAGTTATTCGTGATAAGGGTATTGGTGCTGTTGGAGATCTTGCTGGAAAAGCGTTGTCAACTGCGAAGAATAAAATAACATCATTAGTGAGACGAAAAAAGAAACCGTTACCGTCTACAGCGGAAATGCCTGCAAGTGTTAGTAGAATTATAAATAACGCAGTAGATGAAAAATTAGCGTCGATGGCTTTAAACCCCGACCAAAGCAATATTGCAAATATGATAGCAGGAAGTGGCTTTAAAAAACTACGACGATGAAAATGGAAAATCGCGATTTCGACTCTGATAAATAGAATAAAATGTTCAAAAAGTCACATGATCCAGCGTTTGATATAGACGCCCCAGTTGGCAAGGATGATTCTGTACGCGATTATCAATATTACGCCTATCATGCAATAGACCCAAATAGTCGAGCAAGAATTGAACTTCAAGTCCATGATACCAGTAAATACTTTTTGCCCTGTGAAGCGTTTATTGAAGTAGAAGGAGAACTTGTAACAGCTGATGATACTCCTGCTGTACCAGCACCGTATCCAGATGGTACTCAAGTCGGTTTTGTCAATAATGGTATTATGGCGTTATTTGAGAGTGCTAGATATCTCATTGATGGAAAAGAAATTGAGTCCATAGATCGCGATGTTGATATGGCTACAACAATAATCGGGTTAGCGAGATATTCTGATGATTATACAAGATCAGCAGGACCCTCTATGATGTTTGCAAAAGATGGTAAGAATACCGCTGGAGGAAATCCATTTGTTGTAAGACGACCAAAAAAACGTGATAATAGTGATGCTGATGTCGAGAATATGATTATAAACAACGACGTTAATTTCAATCTAGGAGCTGCAACACGAAACTCAATGTTGCAAGGAGCGCGTAAATCATTTTCATGCGCGATTCCACTGCATCACATATTTGGATTCTGTAGAAACGTCAGAAAAGTTATTTATGGAGCGAAGCATACAGTATCGCTTGTACGAAAGAGTGATGATAACGACGCAATTTGGAGGATTCCAACAGATGCTGCAAATCCCAATGCTGATGCCGGTAAAGTCAATTTAACAAAAATATCATTGTGGATGCCAGTGTTGACTCCAGCAATCACCGCAGAAGAACGATTACTATCATTTATGGACCAAGGAGGAAAATCGTTGTTGAGTTGGCTAACCGTGAGTACAGATGTTAAACAATCAAATATCAACGGGTTATTCACGTGGAATCTAGCATCAAAACAAGGTGTTGCTGCGCCACGTAATATATTTATTGCGTTACAGGATAACACACGAGTTGGCAATCAACTCTCCAGCCATATGATATTTGATCAGTTAGGTGTGAAAGACGTCTCACTGAGAATAAACGGCCAGCAGGAACCATCCGAGGATATACAACTGAATTACACAGAAAATCATATTGCACGAGTTTATCATCGTCTGTTGTCATTTATGGCACGCGATCAAAATGTGGATACTGGTTTGCAAATATCACAATATGATTTTAAAAATCTGTATCCGATCTATTACTTCTCACTGGAACATCTCGATTTGATGAGACAATCTGTTGTTGATATACACTTTAGAGCTAATGTGACTCGTGGTGCTATTGCTAATTATAGAGCGGTTGCTGTCATTCTCAGTGATAAATCAATGCTACTTGAAGGTGTTGGAGGAAGAATGAGAGTGGTAGATGCACCAGTAGAAAATCTTTGATTGATTTTCTCGATTTTTCATTGAATTAGAATCAATCAATTATATATAATGTCATATAGTGTTATTAGTGTTGCGTTAACTCCCGGTCAATTAAAAAAATTGCAATCGGAATCAGCTAAAAAATGTGGAACCACAATCACGTTGAAACCCAACCAAATGACTGGTGGTGCAAATAAACTATCGCTGACAACTCGTCAAATAAAACATTTCAATGATGCACTTGCAGCCAAAAAAGGTGTTCAGATTACTCTCTCTGCAGCTGCTATCAAAAATATGATTAAAACAGGCGGTATATTTCCGTTGTTAGCTGCGATTACAGCATTGATTGCAGCAGCAGCCCCAGCGGTGGCTAAAGCGGCAGCGTTAGGAGCCGTTGGTACTGCAGCAGGAATGGCACTAAAGAAAGCAACTGGGAAAGGATATAAAAAAAAGGGAAAGGGTCTAAGACTACCAGGAACCCCGTATTCGTGGTACAGCGGAAAGGGTCTAAGACTACCAGGAACGATTTATTAATTGAGGAATCGAAGATTCCCATGTCCAATTTTGATTTAATGGATGCTGCTAAAAAACTAGCGATTAAAAACTTCAGAGGTGTCTTTATGAAAGATCAATTACCACATCAACCAAACAGCGTTGAAACCGGAATCATTAATTTAGATAACAGCACCGGACCTGGTACTCACTGGGTTGCATACGCTATTGATCCACGTGGGATTGTCTATTTTGATTCATATGGATTAGCCCCACCAAAAGAGTTTATGCGGTATATAAAAACCCTTCCAATGAAGACTTGGTATTCTACGCTACCAACACAAACGATGATTGACCCACCAATATGCGGCAGCGAAGTATTAAATGTCCTTGACGCTATTTCTAACACCTTGAGTAACCCAAGCGGAAAACCACCACATGTTGTCGTTAATGACTACACTAGTAATCGCTGGAAATCGAAACGATTTTAGAGAGAGAAAGAGTTTTACAATAACATGATTGATATTTGGGGGAGATCTTTGAAACCCAAACCCGATGGCACTGCACCACCTGATTCTGTCAAGGATGTAAAAAAACTAATCAAAGATGAAATAGCTGAGACGTTGAACTTAACAAATGTTGATCCTAATGAAATAGTTGTATTTCAAGACAAACAGGGTAAATTGAAATCCAGTGATGTGTCATTGAATGACATTTTAACACGAAGACATGACGCCGCCGATGACGCTATTGCACTGTTTCAAGATGGTAAACTCAAACCAGGCATACTTGTTTCGACGGTCACAGAGAAACTAACAACAGTAGATAACACAGCAAACTCATTAAAATCACTCAACGATGAATTCGTTAAATTCAATCAACCGCTACAAGAATTTCTTGGTGATCCACCAGTGTCCGCACCGAATATTGAAACGATAAAAACCGCAATCAACAATTTAGCAAAGCTACGAGCTGATTATGATGCTCATATAACTGCTTTTAACGCACTACGAAGAGGAATAAGCAGAACCGGTGAAGCCATTGCTAAATTCAATCAACCGCTACAAGAATTTCTTGGTGATCCACCAGTGTCCGCACCGAATATTGGAACGATAAAAACCGCAATCGATGATTTAGCAAAGCTACGATCTGATTATGATGTTCATACAAGTTTTTTTAACACAGTACGATTGATCACCCTCAGAAACACTGACATCGTTGATAAATTTTTTGGTAAACGAAATACTAGACCTGAAGATGTTAAAATAACTATAGATAACATCACTGAATATATCGCTACGATCAACAACAATCTTCCGCGACTTGAAAAAATAAAAATTCCTCATCATAGCTTCAGCAATAACTTATACACACTTCAATCTGGAACATTTGAGTGGATATCGCCACATGCTATTTTACCCATCACAGCTACTATCAAGAGTATTTATCGATTAACGCTGGTAGCACCAATTCAATTTAATATATCATCGTCGAGTTCATCCGGGGTCAACAATACGATTTCAACGATCATCGACAAGGATAAAACTGAACGGTTAACGATAAAAGCCGATGATAAAAGTTTGGATAGGGCATTAGTAACATGGTATCTGGAATTCGTAGTAGATCTGAGCAAATAACTAAATTGAAATCGTAATTGAAAACGCTAGTGTTTTTAAAATAACAATGATTTCATCAACTCAATGTCGCTATGATCAGGTCAGAGAATTTCAAAATAGACTCAAAACCCTCACTGAGGAGTATCAAATAAAAATAAAAAAAATACCGACGAAGAATCACCGCAATTGATGTTATTATATACTCTTTGTCAAGCGTTCTCGCTGGCGCCGGAATAATACTTGCATCGGTTATAATGATTGCCCCGGTCGTAGTTCCAATTTGCATTTCTGCGGTGGCTACAATCGGGGGTATATCAACCGGGATAGCAAAAAAGATATCATCATGCAGCCAGAGTAAACTGCAGAATTACTTACTTCAATTTCATATTGCATCAACCGCATACTCGCAATTATCCCTGATGATATCATCGTCACTCGATAATACGATTATATCAGATAGTGAATTCTCAGCGATGGTCAGTATTTTTGATTCCGCGATATCGAAATTAGAGCGACAACATGAGTATAATAACAATGACAACACCGATGGAATCAGAAAACACGAACCCAAAAAACAAAATGATCTCAATAATATCAACATTACCAGATTGTGAGTTCTCAGTGATGGTCAGTATTTATGATTCCTCGATACCAAAATTAGAAATAAATCATGAGTATAATAACAATGACAACACCGCAGGAATTACTTCAACGAATAGTGGAGAACACGAACCCAGTACAAACAAGCATGATATCAATAACATCAACGAATCCAGAATTCAGTGTGAATTTCCCCTCTCCGGTCCCAGTGAAGGAGATAGCGCTAGCAAAACTACGAGTGTATCACAGTTGGCCTAATATCAGATCAAAATCATTTGGTGGTCAACAACCCAATAATTCTTTAGTGTTTGCAAATAAGAATAAACCCGACGGAACCCCAGACTGGAACGTTGTTTCCATACCAACCGGATCATACCAAATCGAACAAATCAATAATGAATTCGCGCGTAGAATAAAATCGATTACTGGAAAAGAATCAAAAATCGCTATAACAGTTCATGAGCCGACGCTATCATCCGCAATTGAGATAAGCACAGAAGGATACGTCGTAGATATCTATCAAAGTTCTATTAGAACCGTACTAGGATGGCCTGAATTACCACCCCAGAGTAAAACTCTGGAGGAAACCGTTAATTTACCCGAACCACAAAAAACTGATTATATCACCGACAGAATAAAACCCGATAATCCAATAAAAAGCTATAGCTATTACAATAAATTTAATGTTTTTAATGTATTGAAAAATCCCATCGTTAAGAAAGATTTATACTTAATTCGACAGGATAAAATCACTGAAAATTTCACAGCGTTCAATAACGATATTTCGTTGTTGTTAATATCTCTTAAATCCGGCTCTCTCACCCGAGATGAATTTATCAGCGTCGTAGAAACATGCAACAAAATCATCAATGATATGGAAACATTTAATTCACAAATTATTCAAGAGATATTAGGTGACAATAGCCCTGAAACAAAGGATTTATTTGCAGATGAATATAAAATCCCCGTCAAGGATATTCCAACATTTAAACTACCAGGATATAACGTACCAGAACTAAAAAAACTTCTCAGTGATGCCATCGATGTTGGTTTTAAAATAATTCATGATACATGGAGAAAAACAACATCATCGGAAATAAAAATCCTCAAACACAATAATGACCCAGACGGTGGCGGCAGGCATATCGCTCCGTTCAACGTGAATATATCCTCAGTGATTGCGCTCAATTTAGTATGTGATGTTATCGAAGGAAGCTATCAAATTAATCTCGAACGATCAAATCAAGCTCAGCAAGGATATATTCTTTATTCGTTTGCACCAACAGCTCCTCCAGGATTCCTAATTATTGAAAAACCAATTAATCCTGTCTACATGCGATGCCATAATAATTCATTAACCAGAATTAATTTCAAACTCACAGATCAGTCCAATAATCTAATTGATCTACAAGAGGAGGTGTTAGCGATTAGTCTGTTTGTGAGATCCTAAAGACTTGATCAAATCATTTATTATTTTTTGTTAACCCAGTGATGAAATCACTAAGCAGCAGAGAGGGTGGATGACAACAAGTTGCGACCAAAATTAATTAAAAAATCGTAAAAGTCTCCGTTTTCATTTTTTTAGTTAAAATGAGATTTCGTAGGGAAGGCTCGTTAAGATTTCAATAAATTTTTTGTCTAAAAACGTTGTAGGGTTTGCCCCTGAGACATTTTTTTTGGTTAAAATGAGATCGTAGGAAGGCTCGTTTTAAGGATTCAATCAAAATTTTGGCTAAAAACGTTGTAGGATTCACCCTCTCTTCTGCTTATCCGCTAGGAAACTTGTTATTGCTATAAAATAAAATTAAAAAAACCAATGGATGGTTGTGTTGACATTGGATTTTTTCCTATTTCAAATAATGCTTAGTTGGGCCTAAAAAAAATGATGCCAATTCTACATCCAATATGGCCACCACTGTGGCCATTTTGAAAATCTTGCCATCACTTAAGAATATGAAAGATAATGTCCTAGCAGTTAAAAAAGAAGCAATAGTCAATTAAAAAAAATAATAAATTTTGTCAATACAGCATCACTCCATTCAAGGGACACTTCTTTTGTTAATTGTCAACCGTTACAAATGCGTTAAATGTGAGCATGAGGATTTGTTGTACCTACAAAAGAATTTGCCTTAGTAAACAGGATGAAGAAAAAGTTAAATGGGGCAGACAGGAAGTGTATTATGCAGTCATAGTATCTACACACTGGCAATTCAGAAAATGTTTAAGCAGTGTTAGATCATATGATGTTAAAGTGCAACTGTTACGACAGTTCTTTTGGTCTTTGACAAACACATATGCAGTTGTTATTGCAGCTGTTGACAGATTAATATCGGGCATTTTTTGTTTCCATGGCATTTGAATAAATATTTCCTTATATCAGGCATTTTTTGTTTCCATGGCATTTGAACTATTGATTTATAAGACTTTTGATTTACATGATGGGTAAATATTTACTGTTGTATAATGAATATTGTGTAAGAACAAGATGCTGACTAATTACAATATATATATTTGTCTCTTAGTTGAATCTAACTGTAAACTACACAGCTCCAGACCTACGTTTGCCTAATGTGCCAGATTGTCTGGGTCTGTACAGTTTCCATGGAACAAACAGCATTAAACCTGATCTACCTATGCATTATTGCATTATGCATTATTTGATGGCAGATCAGGGTCTATGTAGGTTACTGTTTGGCTTGACATACTGGTGATTATACATATATGGTAAATTTGGCCAAATTGATAGATAGTGTTTGAGATATTTTTGGGCTAGAAATTTGTTTACCTGTAGGGAATTTTTTCCAACCGATGTCTGGTACAAAATTATCAGACATGCGTAGTAGATCAGTCTTTTTCGACACAGAGGAGAGTCAATAATTTATCTGTTTCAAAAGAAAATTCACTCCTCACCACTCCAATGAATGGTGTTCGCCTAAGTGCTTACTTTTCTTATGTTGGCGTTTTGTTTAAAGATATCATTATATTGCCAATAAGCTATAGTGATTCTAGATACATTTAACTTCAGTGGCCAGAATTATGGAAAAATATTTTGCTGTCCAGATATGTTTAGAAATGGCAAGCATGCATTATTGTACAGTAATGTGTTTCTTATCAAAGGTGGCCAAGCTAAGGTCATATTACATCAATTAAGACACTCTATACAACAAAAAAGATGTTGTGTACACAGAATTTTTTTCAAATTTACAATCATCTCAATGTTAATGAGTGTGAGAATGTAGTCTGCGATTGTCAATTTGGAAATAAATTTGTCCAGAATCAACATTTTTCATATCCATGTAACTGAGAAATCTAGTCAAACTGATTGAGGATAAATAAATTATCATACTTGTCTCAATATGTGTACAGTAGTTGTCTTTATTCTAATCATTAGCAATATCTTTGTCAATTTCGTCAGCTTGTTGTGTTTATTTACCTATAGTAACATGTTTGTAAAACTTCATACCGAAATCCATACTTTAATCTAAAAACATTAATAACCATTTTCCAAGTATCATAAGCGTTTCAAAAATTAAACAAGAGGCCCAGGAGGGATTTTTGTTGCTTATCCGTCTTTCATAACTGAATAGTTGACAATTTCACAAAGTAGGCTTTTAGGGTATCGTAAGAATAGAGTACTACAGAAACCTTCTATTATCATGCTGTTTCTCCATTTAATCAATTCCCAGATCACATCGATGTTAGGAAGATGCTCCACTACTTCTTGAATCCAGCAATAACAGACATAAAGAGGACAAAATTTCTCTTTCCCATCTATATTCCACATATAAATCAAGGGAAGAAACTCTTCCCATGCCTCCTTACCACTGCCAGGTAGACGTGGTTGTTTACCAGATTTTTGTTTTCACTGACAGGAGTCACTTTGTATGTACACTCCTCTAGAAAGAAGTATAAATCTGTCTTGCATAATATACACCATCTGTTGACAAATTTGGTATAGTATTGACACCACTAAATATTGAAATCATTATTTTTGTTAATTTACTGATGTTTATGTGAATTTATCACAGTTGCGGACTTTTTTAATAAAAGAGTTCAGACCTCATGCTTCAACACAGTACAGTTAGTACCTGTTGTTGGCCGTTTTAGTGTACACCATAAATATTTATTTGCTTATTTAATAATAAGCATTGGTTCTTTATTTAAGTAACAAAATTTGGGTTCTTAATATTCAGATATTTTCATTGTTCTTGTCTCTCAGAAAATTTACCAAGATCTTGAGATGAAATTTTAAGTTTTCAACAAGGTTAAGGCTAATGAAGACATGCATGTCACTGGTTGCATGTCTAAATGTTTTTCCTACATGCAGTGTGTGCAAAGTATCATATGGTTAGAAAAACGTGCTATGGTATTAAGACAAGATCTTAAGATTAATGAGAAATTAAGTCTTGCAAAACCATCCAAAGACATCATTACTAGACAGCATTGTTGGCGACACATTGATTGTACCTTACCCTCCCAAAACAATGTGTACAGTAGCTACTGTGACATTCGGAAGAAAAAGTTGTTTCGGTCTAATTCTCAGCAGGCTTTGTCAGAGTTGCATATGAGGTGACTAATACAAGAGACAATGTCATAGTTGCAGGCCACTCTGCTTATATTTCCAATTCTGAGTTGTAATTGATGGAGATTGTTCCCCCTTTGTTAACCTTCCCAGTGGACGTAAGTTCTCCTACATATCAGAGTCTGGCCCTGGGGCCTCAAAGTCATGGCACATGGGATATTTGCTAGATGTGGATGAGCTGTATGGCCACTGGTCTGTATAAAGCAATTCTGGTTGCAATCCAGTCATTCCATTAGCCATTCCAGCTCTCTTTAATAATCATTGAGCAAAAATCAACACCGGGATTAGTCATTCAATTTCACCAAATGAATCAACCAGGCATTTACCCAACTGGCTGTCTAAGCAAATACCATACCATCCATGTAGCAAAAAACCATGGCAACTGCCCAACTGATAACATGTCCAGCTGTCTAGCTGTTCATCATGATAACCAGCATTTCATACTGGCAAGACAAACCCTGGCACTTGCCCCATTTCCGATGCATCCCCTGAATGAATTTTTATAGCTTGTCTTGGGAAGAGATCAAACTGTACAGGGATGATGGTACAGCCATGGCTTTGCACCCTAGAATGTCTTATTCTGATGCTGTTCAAATACCTGATGAGGACCACCCTACAGTGAGGGTTGGAATAACCTTGAAGAGTTGCAGTATGCTAATTTGTCAGCTCTTGCTTTTTTCAGCTGGTATCAAAAATGGGGAACAATCATGTATGGGAAACCTTATCCACATTGCCAAGATAATTAGTAAAATTTTAAAAAAAATATGGAAGTAGCCATGGGAAGAATTGCTGTTTCAACTTGCCTTGCCCCTACACTCCTGTGTTTAGACAAAATCAGTTTCAGCATAAAGATGGTTAGTGGTCTCAGAGGCAACAGTTTTGTCCTTAATCTAATTTCAGACAGCAATCAAATCCTCAAATCAAGAAGTAGTGTTGCAGAGGGGAAGGAAACAAAGTTTCTGCTTCCCCAGGCATCCATACTGTTGATATTCCCTCAGAGAGCATTACTGTCGGTGCCAGACTTTTTCATTTTTGAACCAGATCAGTCTGTTAGGGAATGGGTGATCCAAGTTGTTTTGGAGGGGCTTTGGATATTGTATATCCAACCTCCTCCCTTTCCATGATGGATTTCCTGTCTGGTCGAGAGAAGGCAGCATTGTTAAATGAGATCTGATCACCACTTGGAAGTAGTTCACAAAAGAAAGTCACAGGAGTTTTACTCCAGGCTGTTTCTGGTATCCATGACCAACAGTAATCTCAAACTAGTCATAGATCTCAGCCATCTCAGCACATACATAGCCACACAAAGACTAAACCGCTCTAGTGGCCTAGTGGTTAGAGTCTGCCATGGTAGTGGGAGGTCGTGGGTTCGATCCCCGGCCGAGTCATACCAAAGACTTATAAAAATGGTACAAACACCTGCCTCACTTGGTACTTGGCATTAAGAGGTTAGTGGTAGGACTGGTCGGCCTGTTGTCAGGATAATGTGACTGGGTGGGGCATCATGCATCATGCTTGTGGCATGATGCCTCAGTGCTAGACATCATTAAACTGCCTCACTGCATATGTCATAGTGATATGACTTAATTTTTTTAGAAGCTGCGTTAAAAATCCTAATCACATACACAAAGGTTCAAGATAGAGAAACCGCTCCGGTGGCCTAGTGGTTAGAGCGTCCGCCCCGGAAGCGGCAGGTCGTCGGTTCGATCCCCGGCCGAGTCATACCAAAGACTTACAAAAATGGTACTAACAGCTGCCTCACTTGACGCTCAGCATAAAGAGGTTAGTGTTAGGACTGGTCGGCCTGGTGTCAGGATAATGTGACTGGGTGAGACATCATGCTACATGTCTGCGGCATGATGTCTCAGTGCTAGACATCACTATAAACTGCCTCACTGCAGACATCGTAGCGATATGACTGAAAAATTGTTAAAGCTACGTTAAAAATCCTAATCAAACAAACAAACAAACAAAATCAAGATAGAGATAGCAAGTTCAGACTTTTCATAAAAAATTATCAGTTCAGACATGACTCACACATACTTTTATATCCCTATGATGCATGCATGCATCCTTGCACAAATTTCTTCAATTTCGTTTCCAAGTAACCATTTATCAATTTTGTACTTGCCCATTTAGCCAAATTTCTACATTTTGTTTCCAAGGAACCATTTATCAATTTCATACTCTCCAATTTTGCCACTAGGGCTTTTCAACAAGATCCTAAACTGTGTCAACTCCTCATCTAGTCAATCTTGTCAGCATTGACAGCAGCATATCTCAATGACATCATCCAAAAACACGAAGCAAGTTTATTACTTGTCTTTCCCTTTTGAGTTGGAGGGTTTTTGATTGATTAGTACAAATCAGATCCTATTCCATCCATGCATTTTGTCCACCTGGACATGGAGTTTCTTTACAAGCTTAAATTATTTTTGCATTCATCAATTGCGCATGACAATAGTCATTGAGTTTACAGTGGAGTGGATCCTGGTGAGTTTGTGCAACTCCGAAGACTACTCATCACAATGGGAGATCTGGCATTGATTTTAATGTGCCCTCTGCCCTGGTAGCACAAAGGTAAATCTTTTCGAGGGCATCTAGTTAATAAAATCATGAGCTCCAATAAAGTAGCATCTTTCTTGCTTGTTCAGCTTGGACAGTGGCAAATGTGGCTTCAAGTGTTGTCTCCCCATGTCAACATCCCAGAAATTGAGGTCATAATATGTGCATTTAATTTCGGGGGGGGGGGGGGGGGACAAATATATGGAAATATGGTCATCGTTATGTCAGACAATTCTGTGATGATGGCTTACATCCTCAAAATGAAGGGGGTACGAAATCACCAAATCTATGCATACTGGTTTTGGAATTTATCCACTTGTGCACCCAGAAGAATTTATGTGTCCAAATTACATGTACATGTATTCGTATTTTGGGTAGGATTTGTGTCCTGTCTAGTTCATTGTCAAGAATTGATCAGACTGTCCTGATGCAGTGGTCCTACCACAAACAATTTTAAAATGAATTTTTTAACTTTGGAGCCACCCAATGATAGAAATCTTTTTGAGGAGGTGGAATCACAAACTGCACACCTTGGACTGAGCAGTTTCATACCCTATGGTCATGGTACTGAAAAGTAAAAAATACTACAATTCTTGGAAGCCATTCTAAGGTTGGAAAATTCCTAGATGAATGATCCGCTCAATCTTGCAATTGTTTCAGACAAAACAAAACAAAAAAAAAAAAAAAAAACCACTCAAAAAGTCAAGGTTGCAAGTTTTTCATCCATGTCCAGATTGGCTTCTCTGTCACACATGGCTCTTGTCAGGAGAGCCTTGCAAACTTCAGTCTTCTGTTGTGGAGAGAATCTCACAAGGTAGAAGGCCCTCTGCTTTGAAGGTGTATGAGAGGAAATATCGCAGGTTTTCAGTTACTAGTGCAAAAAGCAACAGTATTGTCCCTTTGAGTGCCTTGGTCCCAGAAGTGACAAATTTTTACTCTGGCTCTTTTAATTAAAGGCTGCTGCTCCATTCTCCCATACATATTTCAAGATCATTTGAGAGCAGATATTGGTCACAATAAGGTTTTGTCATATCTGTTTGCAAATTTTGAATTTAATAGACCAGAAATTTATCTTCTGTATTGACATGGCTCAATTCAAATTTGTCCTTAGTCAATACCTGCTTGAAATTGCTATCATATAAAATATGTTTGCTAGTCCTAGCTTCAGCGGACTGGGTCTGTGAGTTGCATGCCCTTTCAGTGAACCTGAACTATCTACAATCTAGATCAGATGATTTGTGGTCCTGATGAAGGAAACTAGCTTAACAGCAATGAACAAGATGCCATCAATGGGCAATCAAACAATAGCCATCTGCCCCCCTCTCACACATCAGTATGGCTAATGTGGCTGCGAGATAGGACCTGGTCTGTGCACTAAAACACTAAACACACAGAAAATAGGGGGAAGCAACAACATCCTTTTTCTTCTGGTCAAGACACAGAAGGAGAATAAAATCACCCAAGCCCAAGCAATTTTGGTTTAAGATGGGAATATGCTTGGCATACTCTGTGATTTCAAGAGATCAAGTAAATCATGAAAATTACAACTCACAAAATAGGATCTATCTCTACTTGCCTCATGTTCAAACGGAATGTGGCTATCTGAGACACAACAGAGGCCATCAGTTTCACAGGTCACACAGTCAACCATGTCAAACTTCTGTGTGATCTGGATTTAGAGAGGCAAGATCTGAATCTGGTAGGTCTAGTAGCTGAAGACTGGTTAAAAGGGAGCACAGTTTTATCATGGGGATGGAATGGCACTTTTGCTGGATTTGCTGGTGATTTACTTGGTAAGAAAAAAAGTCTATGCTTCCATCCTTTTTTTGCATGGGTTCTGGCATCACTGATTACTAGACCATTTAGTCTTTTTTGGAGTGTAGTTTACTCTCATACAGGGAAGATTTCCTCCAGGGTAACCATAGCAGACGTCAGCACTGCCACCTCCACTTACATGTTCGTCTAATGTTAATGTGATTGGGGAATGTATTCAAAGGAGAATAGCAGTAAATTATTTCTCTAATTATACTTAGCCAATCACATTACTAATAAACTCTCCCAAGTGAGCATTTTCATCCATGTTTCATTTAGGTAGAACTGGTGAACAACTTTAGCCACAGTGGTGGTATCGGAAAGGATTGGGAACAGTTTCTTCCCTTTGTATGGAATATAGATGGTAAGACAAATTTTATCTTTGTCATTGGTGGATTTGAAAGGTAGTGGAATGTTTCTAACATTAATATGAAATGTAACTTTCTGACAGAGAAACGATTTACTCGTTTTTTTATATATATTTGCCTATTTTACTATTGTCCAATAAAATGTATTTCCAAAAATAAATGTTTTATGTATAATATAAAGCACTGCTCACAATCAGTGATGTCCTTCATCTTGGCGATATAAATCAATTTTCCACATTTTATCAAAACTGGATGAGAATTTAATCTCTAAAGAAGTAACAAGCTCAGCCAATCAGATGCATGATCTGTTCATTAGAATGTACAGATATCTCTTGTTACAGAACATTTTAAAAACTGATTATAAAGGGTTATTTAAAAAAATTGAGCAGAGTCCTATTAGAATTTGGTCTTAGAGACATAACAAGTTAAGGCTGTTAAATACAAGACAACTCTTAATATGATTTTGCTCAAAATTAGATTTGTACCATATGTTGATTACAGGAGACCTTTTAACAACTTGTATCATATCTTGATTACCGGAGACCTTTTAATAACTTGTACCAAAATCTTGATTACAGGAGACCTTTTAATAACTTGTATCATATCTTGATTACAGGAGACCTTTTAACAACTTGTATCATATATTGATTACTGGAGACCTTTTAATAACTTGTACCAAAATCTTGATTACAGGAGACCTTTTAATAACTTGTATCATATCTTGATTACAGGAGACCTTTTAACAACTTGTACCATATCTTGATTACAGGAGACCTTTTAACAACTTGTACCATATCTTGATTACAGGAGACCTTTTAATAACTTGTACCATATCTTGATTACAGGAGACCTTTTAACAACTTGTACCATATCTTGATTACAGGAGACCTTTTAACAACTTGTATCATATCTTGATTACAGGAGACCTTTTAACAACTTGTATCATATCTTGATTACCGGAGACCTTTTAATAACTTGTACCAAAATCTTGATTACAGGAGACCTTTTAACAACTTGTACCTTAATCTTGATGATGATTACTGGAATCATCCTCTTTGCCCTGTGATGTGTCCTGTGGGGATATTCCAGCTAAAAACGATTGAACTTTTTAAAAGAGTGCAGTTTCGATACAAAGATTTGACTTTGTATTTTAAGTCCTTTCTTTTTCTAATCTTTTGTTTGTTCAATATGTCTATTTTAGGATACCTAAACTTACTCTGAACTTGATTGTCAGGATTGTGTTGATGTACAGTTAAACACTACACACGCCAAGTTTGCTCCAAAATAAAATCAAAAATAGTCTCAGGTATAAAAAAATCCTGTCATCATCATGGCATAAGCTGTATACCAAATTTGGTACTTAACACATTAACCCTGGAGGTTTTTGCTGTTTTCGCATGAAATGTGAGTAGGAAACACATTTTGGGGACTATTTCTGAATACATCTTAATACATCGATTTCCAAGCAATATTCCATTAGACAAATGGTCGTGCTAAAGAAAATGTTTTTAATTGGTAGTTTGCTGGCGCATGAGCAGAAGTAAAAAAATTGGACTTTTCTTTTTTTTGCTTAACGGACCCATATGGAGAAGACTCTTTATTCAAAATGTCCACCTTATCCTACTTTTTGCACAGGTTCACCTGTCTGTGCGCGCTTCAGACTGGTCTGCCATAGATCTGAGGCCATAAAGTCTAAAATCTAGACACAAATTTGGACTCTAAACATGGCGATTTTTGGGTAAAAAAAAAAAAAAACAGGTTCAAAAACTTCGGTTTTTTCCTCTGTATTTTGTAGTGCAACTAAAATGTCCAGATTATTTGCTATCATTGTAGAGCTACGTCTACGTCTACCTTTCTATTATACCACCCACTTTAGTGTATCATGTATGACCTTGACGCTACAGACCTTGGAAGTAGGCTACTACCTCATGCCCTGTAAAGTCGTCGCTAGGGATTAATGTGTTAAAAAAAGGTTGATTAGGAATGGTCACAAGAGTAAAATTTAGGGATGCCAATCAAATGCATGATTACTTCATTTAGAGTGGCCAAGTGGTCTAAAGCACTCTCCATTATGGATCACTGCCATCTTGCCTCTGTGTGGGTTTGAGTCTCAGATGAGGCCAATGTGGGTATGTGAGAAAGCTTGCCAGTAGCTTCTCAAGGGTCGGTGGTTCTTTACCATGGTTTTCCTGGGTTCTTCCTCCACATTTAATACCAGCCATCATGTATAGCCTATTGTGTGCTGAAAAATGGCGTTAAACCCTACAACAACTTCATTTAGCTGCCAATCAAAAACATGATTACTTCATTAGCTGCCAATCAAATGCATGATTACATAACTTAGATGCCAATCAAATGCATGATTACTTCATTTAGCTGCCAATCAAATGCATAATTACTTCATTTAGCTGCCAATCAAATGCATGATTACTTCATTTAGCTGCATGGATATTACTCACTAACCTTCTTATCTAAGATCCTGAGGACATGAGCTTATATTGCAAGTTTGACCAAAATACAGCCACCAAAATGGTAAGAAACTCAGATGGTTATATGCAAGATCACCTCATTATTATGCATGACTCTCACTAATATTAGATCTGTCCAACTTCTTGATACAAACCTACATTCCAGGAGTGATGAAAATCAAATTAAATAAATAAAAACACTCCCAAGTTGTAAACACAACTGTTGACTTCAGGATGATTTATTGCATACAACACGTTATGGATTCAGATTCATAGCTCAAAGTTTGGTCCAGGTTTGTGATGTAGTAATACTGTCATTTAGATGCAGCCTTTATTCAGTCAGTATTTGTTTGTTTGATTAGGATATTTAGCATAGCTTTAACAATTTTTCAGTCATATCGTTACGATATCTCCAGTGAGGCAGTTTATAGTGATGTCTAGCACTGGGGCATCATGCCACAGACATGTAGCACGATGTTCCACCCAGTCACATTATCCTGACACCAGGTCAACCAGTCCTAACACTAACCTCTTAATGCTAAGCGCCAAGCAAGACAAGCTGTTAGTACCATTTTTGTAAGTCTTTGGTATGACTCGGCCAGGGATCAAACCCACAACCTCCAACTTCCACGGCTGATGCTCTAACCAGTAGACCACTGGAGCAGTTTTTCATTCAGTGACTTTCACCTTTGAATTGTTAATCCCCAAATCAATAAGCTTCTTTCTTACCCTAGTATATGCCATCCACAAAGTTTGATAAAGGGAGATAAAGTTAAACTTAGTTACTGTGCTACTGAGAAAGGTAACAGCAAGATGGAAGAACGATGTTGTAACAATATATACACTGCTGTTTTGACTCAAAAACTGTTAGGTCACAGTTCAAGGTCAAACAAGAATTTTTCACAGTTAAAAAAAAAAATCCACATTTACCAAATAATTTTATTCACAGAACATGTTCAAGTTTCCCTAATAAATAAGAAGCTGACATAATGAAAATAGATAATACATGTACATTGTTCCCATTCTCAAAGTGCTTGGTCAAATTTGGATCAAAGATATGGCCGTAAGAACAGTCTTTGGGAAAGTTGACCAAATATTTCTGAGGAAATATCAAACCAGAGTGTATACTTGAAAATATTATTTTATTAATATGAAACTGACTCGTTTATCATCAGACTTAAAAATCAGAATTTTTTTTTGGCTTTCATTAAAATTTTCATTAAAATTTTTATAAAAAGCAATTGTAAATATTGTTAGTTAACAGTTAAGTGATTCCTGTATAAGAATGAACCGCAATGTAGTGTAGAATACACATACAAAATCTAAAACAATAGCATAAATGAAATTACCATTTTTTGATGTTGCTCTCAATTCTCAAATTCCAGTGAAAACAAAATGAACAATCTGTAAATTTTATCTAACAACTTATGAATTCTATATTGTCTTTACTCAAGCTTTTATAGTAGTGCATAAAGTTCGGAAGGTTCTGTATGCAGTTAAAATAACAAACTGCTAATAAAATTATTGTTTTGCCCCATTTGTAAGACAGAATGATAACTTACATAAAGATATTAGTGTGAACTGCACATAATATGCCTGCCCACTTTGTAACAGTCCTTATTACCATGTCTCAATGACCTTGGCCTAAGGTCAAGGTAAGCTACTTTCATTCTAGACTTACCATGACCATGACATCTGAAACAATAATCTACTGGTTTCTTCATCTACCCAAAATGCAATCCATCCACAAAGTTTTGTCAAGGAACATATTCTAGAATAAAACGTATTCTACAAATCCAATCACTCTGAGCCACCTTGACCTTTGATCCCCAAATCAACTGACCTCTTCCATACCTATAGTGCAAGCTCTCCACAAATTTTGGTCAAGGTACATTGCCAAGAACTTGTTTTTGTGGTGTTTAATGCCATTTTTCAACACACGATAGGCTATATATGGCGGCAGAACCCTTGAAAAAACTGTGGAACGAACTAACAACCCATGAGAAGTTACTGGCAAGCTTTCTCACATACCCACATTGGCCAAATCTGAGACTAGAATCCATGCAGACAGAGGTGAGATGGCAGTGATCTGTAATGAAGAGCACTTTAAACCACTCAGGGCTATGCAAAATCTCTAGTAAAGATTGTCAAAAGTTAAATTCTTGTGCAGAAACCATTTTTCTTCTTTCAATCACAGTGACTTTCACCACTGACTCCAATATTAACAGACTTCTTCCTTACCCTAAGTGCAAGCTACCCACTGTTTGCTCCAGGTCTATGATGCAGAACTAATGTCAAACCACATTCTTTTATCAATCTCACTAGCACTGACCTTTGAAGTTCACAATCATTAGGTTCCTTTCTTATCACATGTGCAAGCCATCCACATGATCTAATAACAATGCTACAGAACATTTAAATATTGTGCAGAAACAATTTTTTCTTTCAGTCTGAAACCTGGACCTTTTTCATTTCAATATGTTGACAAGCTTCTTTCTTTACTCTGTGCACAGGCCATACACAAAGTTTGGTACATTTAGATAGTGGAAAACTAAATAAAAGTTGTTTAGAAACAAAATATGGGACTGCTGGACAGACAGGATTATAACATAACTGACTATGCCTTATACAAATTATTTACCACATAGCAGATTGTGTGTTATCTTTGATCCTTTAAAACTAGAGTTTAAATTTATATTTTTATTTAATATATTGTTATACATGAAGCATGAAATTATTATTCTCACATACATCTTTTTCCTTTCAGTATAGGTTCATTATAAACTAAAATCAGTACATTAATAGGAAATGTATCAAAGACAGAAAACAATTACTACAAGTATGTCCTGTTCAAATGCATGAACCTGGTGCAATGGCAATCATATACTCATCATATATGTATATATGTGTGTGTGTGTGTGTATATATATATATATATATATATATATATATATATATATATATATATATATATATATATATAAAAACCAACTGCATTCCTATATCTTTATATATATACCCAACCCAGTAAAATGACTTCAACCCTAAGGTGTGGAATGAAGAGTTCAATATATTTTAATGATACTAAAACATAAACTGTTTATACATCAACTTTCTGGAGAGTTTATTATCTAGATTGGTAAAGTTTCTACTGGGTCCACCACATTTTATTTATCCAGACTGATAAAGTTTCTACTGGGTCCATCACATTTTATTTATCCAGATTGGTAAAGTTTCTACTGGGTCCACCACATTTTTTTTATCCAGATTGGTAAAGTTTCTACTGGGTCCACCACATTTTATTTATCCAGACTAGTAAAGTTTCTACTGGGTCCACCACATTTTATTTATCCAGATTGGTAAAGTTTCTACTGGGCCCACCACATTTTATTTATCCAGATTGGTAAAGTTTCTACTGCATCCACCACATTTTATTTATCCAGACTGGTAAAGTTTCTACTGCATCCACCACATTTTATTTATCCAGACTGGTAAAGTTTCTACTGGATCCACCACATTTTATTTATCCAGATTGGTAAAGTTTCTACTGGGCCCACCACATTTTATTTATCCAGATTGGTAAAGTTTCTACTGGGTCCACCACATTTTTTTTATCCAGACTGGTAAAGTTTCTACTGCGTCCACCACAATTTATTTATCCAGATTGGTAAAGTTTCTACTGAGCCCACCATTTCTTTGGTAAATCAAAGTCTTGAACTGCAATAACTGTCACTAATTGCATTAAGTGTAATAATCAATTATCTGGATCAAATTCACCTCTTTTAATGAGTGCAGAAAAAAAAGGACATTTTACTGTGTCAAAGGTATTGGTATGATTGGTTCTTGAAGAACCAAAATATATATTATACAATATTCATTAGTGTACTGTTGAATATGCAGTTGAATATTAAGAAAGTTGATAAGCAAGGTGTGATATTTGTACAAGACATGGTCATTTTATACTTCATAATTAAAACTTGGGTGCCAATACAAGACTTGGTCATTTTATACTTCATAATTAAAACTTGGGTGCCAATGTCAGCTATTTACAGAAACATACACTTGTATTCATTGTATATAAAATTTCATAGACTGGTTGCATCAAAGAACAAATTTCACAACCCCAAAAATGGTTTTATGTTTTTAAAGAATTTAAATGTCCATACTAGGCAGATACACAATAAAATTTCCAAGAAGGTTCCAATAAGTTGTTTGAATGGAATCTTGATCTCCAATCCCACCCCACCACCCATACACTTGTGAGCTTTCCTATGCACTGGTGCCTTGCAAAAATTACAGATCTGCATTTTTTACTGAATGAGAATTAAGAAGAAATGTTAACACACAAGCAGTAATATTTCCACTGGTAAATGGAGAAAAACTAAGCTTCTCTTCCCTAAAATGTTGGCTGTGTTGAGCTGGGGAACTCAGCTAAAATCAATACTATGATATATGACAGCAAATATAATGTATGCTACATGCTTCATTTCTCACAGAAAGCTGCTCTAAACTAATCGGTAAAATCCTTTTTAAAAAAATTTCAAATTATCAGTTCAAAATTCAAAAATATGCCAAATAAAAATAATATCTCCATTTCATGACAGGAAATCCTTAAATCAAAATGTGTAAAAAAGAATGGAGTTTTGTTAAAATATTTTTTGTACATGTCATGAAGTGCTTTACAATATAGTTACAAAAGGTGTACAAGCTAATATCATGGATGATGAAGTATGCTGCCAAATTCTTCTAAAACTTTCAAGGTTTCTAAGACAAGTGTAAAGCCTAAAAATAAAATGTGTTATTCTGAGCAAGTTTTCCAGCAGAAAATAATGCATGAATGTACAAGATGATTATCAATGCCAGTATGATTACAACAAGGCCTTGTTTATCCCAACTCCACTTGATAACACAAAAAACATTATTACATATAATAATAAAAATATGTCTATTTTACATGGCTACTTGTTTCAACCCAAAACATTAATTGTTATTGGCTACATGTTTGCCACAAAGCTGAGGAAAGATACCATGCTTGTGATACTAGAAAGAGTCAACTGACACAAATATTTGAACCTGCAACCCACTGGCTGCAAGTCAAATGCTTTACTGATTCAGCCATCTATTCCTTGAAATATCAGCAACACCAGTTCAGGTCATATCTAATATATACGTACTAGTACACCACCATGTGGTCTGGATAAGACAATAATGTAAACAAGTGGTCTGGATTAGCAGATAATCCAGGTGAAAAAGTAATTTAGATAAGCCAATATTCCAGGTAAAGAAGCAAGTGATCAGGTTAGATCAATATTAATCCATGTATGCAAATATTGTAAACATAATTCCACTAGTTTAATGCATTTACTTATTATGAAAACAACA
This sequence comes from Unio delphinus, assembly GCA_029339505.1. Lineage (NCBI taxonomy): Eukaryota > Metazoa > Mollusca > Bivalvia > Unionida > Unionidae > Unio > Unio delphinus. Next base: position 4,143,453 of record JAQISU010000278.1, read on the forward strand.
ACGAATAAAGATGAATTTGAGCATAATATCAAGATGTCTTATTAAATGAAAATCAAATGGTATGTTGTAACAATTTAGGACTAAATATGTCATATTTTAAGCCAATATGTGATGGTTCATCTACTATTCAATATAACTTTTCTTCCTTTAATGCCTAGAAGCAAATAAATGTTTAACATTAAAAGAATAAACAAACATTTCAAATATCCAACAAACAAAAAAAATCATCAACTCCAAGAGCTTATATACAAACAGCTTTCTGAAATCTGACAGAAATCCAGTACAGAACCCAAACATTTTTAATCTTACACATGTCCAAGTATTAAAAATGTAATACTTGTGTGGAAGGTTCACATATATATATATATACATGGTCATTTTATACTTCATAATTAAAACTTGGGTGCCAATACAAGACCTGGTCATTTTATACTTCATAATTAAAACTTGGGTGCCAATGTCAGCTATTTACAGAAACATACACATGCAGAAACCATAACAGAACTGTAACAAAACTCTGAATTCATTATGATGTATGATACATGTAGCTGACAATAACCTCAGTTTGAGAATTTAACAATATGCTTAAATTCCACTTGTTATTGCTGCTGTTATCGGTTAAATGCCATTTTTTAGCAAATGACAGGAAATACACTTCAAACTATGGACTTATGGGAATCTACTTGCAAGCTTTCTCACATATCCATGTTGGCCAAGCCTGAGACTCAAACCCATGTGGTCCAAGATAAGATAGCAGTGATCTGTAAAGGTGAGTGCCTTAAACGACTCTGCCCCCATCCCCCAGGGTCCTCCATTAATTCCGGTAGAATATGTTATCGCATCAGTATAATCCTAGAATCACCAATTTTGACAAGCATATTTTACAAATGAAATATTAACCTTCAAACAAAATGAAATCATGCATCTTAAACATAAGTAAATTCAACTACAAAGACTGGAATATCTTAAATTTCTCCATTTAATTTTGATGACAGGTATATAATTCATCAGTATACAATACAATCTATAAATATCCTTGCAAAATTTCTAAAAAAATAGCTGCATTTATAAAATAAAAGCTACAAGATATTAAGTTAAAAGACTCGACAACAACAAAACATGTTAATGAACTGGTTCATTGCTGAGCCATGAACTTCATGGTTACAAATATGACTGCAATCGATAATGATTCAATTATTGTTCAATATATACATGAATAAAGTATCACATACAGCTACAATATAAGTAATTACAACTGTCTTTTTAAAATAACAGAATGATACAAAAGAATTTTAAATCAAAAGCAAGAAATCAAACATTACACTGTCATGACAGCTCATTTTGCCATTTTGCACCCGTAATCATGCAGAAACCAATACATTTAAAAAAATTATCAGGAAGGAAAAAATCTGGATGATTTGTTTGAAAATTTACTTAAGAAAATGAAGAAATGATTCTTACTGGATTTTGTTTTTACCCTGCATATTTCATAAATAAAAGAATTTAATTTCATAGAAGATCAATGAAGCTCTACAAATAATTATCATCTTTCATTCCTGAAAAAGACATGGTTATCTGATAAGCATTACCAATGGACTTCTTTTATTTCATATCTTGTTTTGTCTCCGATTATAACTGGTCCCAAATTTACATAGATATGAAACTATCAGCGATAGGATAAAAATACCATTCTAAAGGATGTCTACCAAACAGTTAAAATCTACTTATTTTTTATTTAAAAAAAGACAACTTATTACATAAAGAACATGATTAAAGAAAAGGCTATTTTTACATGTTCTATCCACACAGTAATTAAACAAGCAGGAACCAGTCTGATCATGACTGACACCGCTATTACAGTGCAAACATGTATATACAACAAGCTGTTCATTGCTTGCTTTACTGTTATAATCTGAAGTGTTTGAAGCTAAATTGATTGATTTTTGTAAATGTGTTTTTGTAAGTTATAAAGTGATCAAAGGTCATCCATGATAACTCTAGTCTTAAAAAATCAGAGAGATTAAAAATATGCTGAACTTGAGTGGAGGTGACAAAACTAAAACTTATTTTAGCAAAACCCTATCAGTAACAAATTTCCTTACTTGTTGGTCTTGTTTAGTTATTGTGTTCAAGATGATTTCAAAGAAATATTCAAGGGCAGCTCTTATAGTTCTTGTTAAATTTATGTAAAATGCAGAACATGTGTATTCTCCCAATGATAAAAAACTACTGGCTATGTAATACAAGTCTCAGGAATACATCATAAATCCAATTCAGAAACATCCTCCTCTGGGTGAACATATCATGGAGGAGTATTGAAAAGCTGTCAATAGCCTCTTTTTTTAAAAATTTGTTTGAACTTCTTTGCTGGCAAAGTGTGGTTGTTTTGTCATTACAACATTCTAATGCTCATCAAGAGATGACATTTTCCATTCTTTGCAAATACAAAGTTATTCAGGGTGAAATCAGGACCAGAAAACTGCTACATTAATTTCAGTGAATGTGTTCACCAGTCGCTTGACCTTGTTACAGAAACTAAAAATATGCTACTGTATTTTATATAAAGAAAACATATTTTCAGTGAATAATGAGATCTACAACTATTCCTTTAAATGAAAATAAACTGACATTTTAAATATTATTGTGTGTGTGTGTGTGTGATTTATATTTTCAACACAGCTTTAACTATTTTTCAGTCAAATCACTACAATGTCTGGAGACTGACAGTTTATAGTGATGTCTAGCACTGGGGCATCATGCATTAGGAGTCAATGCATACTAAGGGAGACAACTCATGCCACTCAAATATCTCTGATCGATCTCTCATTGCGTACATAGGTTAACACATCAAAACCTTGACTTGTGGACGTTAGGTACACAAGAAAGCAAGCATATTTTTTTGGTTAAGCTAAGCCCAAGATAATTTGCTTTGACACAACAGAACATTTCAGTTCCACAGACAATGATAGCTAATTCAGCATTATGTTTTGGGTACTTATTACACTGTGCCTGACATATATCTTTGTAATAAAAATGTAAATGTTCACTTATAGGTTGAGTTCAATGGCAAACTGCACAGACCCAGAATTGCCACTACATAATGAATCAGCAGATCTTGGTCTATGCAGTTTGTTAGGAATAATCTGAAAGAACAACATAGGCCACAATCAGCAAGCACATCATGCAATGACAGATCAGGGGTCTACATTGTTTATAGTTGGTCTTGATTTATAAGCAAGTATATATGATAAAAGTAAAAAGTATGGTAAAAAGTAAAAAGTATGGTAAAAAAAATCTTAACTTATTAGCAAAGATCAGCTTTAAAGCATGTATATTCAAACAGGAAAAAAAATATCTTTGCAGTGTAATGGAAAGTTTACTGGTGTATACATATTTTTGAGGCCTACAAGGTAATCCAGTAAAAGAAATGGCTCTAACATTTCAACCTTGAGATTTTGTATTCTTCAAGTTTTATATGGAAATAAATTAGTTTTTGATATGTAAACTAAGACCAGTCATCAAGCTGTACACAAATACTGCAACACAGAGCCTGACAAGTGACATAAATACCATATATGCTTGCTTCCAAGTTGAATCCAACTGCAAACTAAACATTGACCCAGATCTGTTGTTAAATAATGTTCTTGCAAATCTGGGTCTATGCAAGTTTGTTAAGTGTAATTGGTAGAATGAACTTCACAGATCCAGATCTACTAGCACATTATGCAATGGTAGATCTAGGTCTGAACTGTTTGCGGTTAGATTAAACACATAAACAAGTGTGTGTGTGTGTGTATATATATATATATATATATATATATATATATATATATATATATATATATATATATACACACACACACACACACATATAAGCTAATCCAAAGACATTGCTTTATACTGCATTACATTTGACTAGATTGAAATGTCTAAAACATGTAACATTATACATAAAAAATAACATACTATTAGGAAGGCTAACTAAAAACACAATTATTGAGAGACCGATCCATCAATCTGTCTTTTTAAATCGATCAAGCTAATAAAATCATTCCTAACAAAATACAAAAAACAAGAAAAAAATACCAAAGAAATAATCATCAATGTAATGGCTTCAGTCATACTAGAATATTAGGACTATAATATTATACCAACAGAACAAGTTATCGGTAATATGTTTTTGTTTCTTAGGTCTTCATAGTGAATATAAATATATTTATATATATATAACATTAAAAGACTAATTCCAAAAATACACTTTACATACATACATACATACATACATACATACATACATACATACATATTATATATTAATTTAATAAATTGTAATGAATATCCGAATCTTAGTTTTTAAAAATAAAAAGAACACTCTGTGAATAATGGTATTGCATGTTAGTTACAAAATGTGAATATGGTAAAACCTGTACAAGATATAAAAATTAAAAACTGCTGTTTCACTAAAATTTATGGAACTGTCCTTTTAGAACAATTTTTATGTTCTGATTTTGGGAAATGAGCACATTGTAATAATTGCAGGAGTAACAAAGTACAATCACAGTGCTAATGGGTGTGATAGGCTTACTGCTCTTTTTGATGTTCGGAAGTATGCCTGCTTTTTCCAACCTAGCAAAGCTGAAGTAAAAGATTATTTCAGCTTTATATGAGGAATAATTTACACTGTTGTGGTCTCTACTAAACATTGCTCAAGACACTCTGATTTTTAAAAAAAATACAAAGTGCTGTAACAGAAGGTACATGTAAGTCATGTTTTCCTGGAAATACTACAAAGCTACGATATATGACAAAATGAAGTATATCTATCCCCCTTTAGTTTTTACCCACATTTTAGTTAAAATATGTATATATTATATACATATTTTATAATGTATATAAAAATGTTTTAGTTTTTACCCACATTTTAGTTAAAATATGTATTGTCATGTAGTTGTCTGTTTTAACCAATCATAGCCACTCCATACCATCTCTCCCTCTACCCCCTTGTATTGTGAGCTGATACTATGGATTTGATAATAAAAAATAACTGTATTGATTTGTCTTTAGCTGACACAAACAGATTAACTTTACTGCTATCTCTCTCTCACTCGTTCTCATGAATTATATCTCTCCGTTTTATCTGGCCTCAAGCTGCTAGTAACGGTTTAAAGTTCATGATATTCTTTTTTCTTTATACTGACAAAGGCATAATTTTGAATACTTATAATACATTCTTTCTTCTTCTCTGCTGTTCAAGAGATTGATCTTTCTTTTTTGTTCACACATAATTTAAACTACTGAACATTATATTTATTATTGATGTATCTGCATATCCTACAATGCAAATGTCAAGGACTGTTTACACACTCTTTCACTCTGGCAATTAAATAACAAAACTAATACCCACAAGTGCTGTACAATAGACAATGTTTTCATCTGATGCCATTCTCACAAATGTTACTATCAATATAACATCCTTTAAAAATTAATATTTGTATTACCTGAAAAATAAAAAAAATCTGAATAGTGTAGCAAATATTAAAATGTTTTTAAATTCCAATTGATTAGAAAAAGCATTATTTTTAATACTGCAAGAAGAAAACAATTGGTGGGTCAAGAATTGTCAGTTTTAATTTTTACATGAAATATTTTTTTCCAGGTTTTACCATATTGTTCTTTACGTCAAGGCAAAATCAATGGAGAAAAAGATATTCTAGGAGACATGGTTAAATTTGTTATGTCATGAGGTAATGGGATATTCTGTGGAGATTGGATATAACTTGCAAGTGAGTAACCTTCAATAACATGAAACTGATCTTCAGAAAGATGCAATCACAGAAATTTAGCAGCCAAATTTGTAATACCAGTAAAAAAAATCCAGTAAATCACAATTTTTCTGAATATATGATCTGTTCTTCACTTGGCAGTCTGCTTTTTAATGGTGTTGGGGAAACATCCCTTTTCTTACCAGTAGAAGTACCATCTAACTTTTTAACTTTGGTTAGTATGACTGGAGTTTTCGCATCATTTGATCGTGCCCTTTCTCTCATATTTATTCCACTTGTAATAAGCTCACCAAAACCAGACTGGTGAGAAAATGCATATCCTGAGCGCATTGATCGAGTGCTTCTACGAAGAGTTGATTGTCTACGAATAGGCAGGTCAGCTTTGGACCTAGATTTAGTCAACCTCTGCTTCATTCTGATTCTGTCTGACAAGGTTGTTCTGATGGTGGTCATGTAAAATTTGTATGCAACAATAGGAAGGATAAGAATGACATTGGTGAGAAGCAAACAAAGCCAGAAGTTGGCTGAAGCAAACACAGCATTTGCAACACCAATGTATTGGTAATACCAGATAACACCTGTGGCATACATCAGGAGGAAGAAACAGAAGTAGTAGATAATGCTTCCCCATATCACAACATGGTTGAATGGAGTCCAGTACGCAGTTTCCAATGCACACTGAAAAAAGCAAAAGAAAAATAAGGTACTTCACAGAGTTTATACCGATTTTTACTAAATAATGTTAAAACTGTAATGAAATACAAAACAAACACAAGAATGTATCAAATATAGTCTAGAACAACTTTTGCTAAACCAGACACTGCTGAGAAACAAAATATTTTGATATTTTACAAAAATGATCTGTATAAAGAACTGTAATTAGTATCAGAAACACCTTAATTGGGCCAAAATAGGAGTCCAATCATGGAAGGAAGACAGTTATAAAACGGTCTGGTTTTGTGTAAAGTTTGAGCCAATGTTAAGCACATTGAAGGTTAAAGAGTTGACCATTCAAAGTCAGTAGTTTTATCTTGCCAAGTCAATAACTCATGGATGTTTTTGTGGAAGTTAAGTCGAAGGTACCGTGCACATGGGCACCTGCAGCATAGGTTGAGGGGGGGGAGAGTACATTAATCCCCAAAAATCATAATGCAAATATATATATCTATATATTACAACACCCAAGTCATCAAGACTGAGCCATGCTAAGTTGTTACAACACCCAAGGCATGAAGACTGAGCCATGTTAAACTGAAACATCTAAGTCATCAAAATGAGTCATGCTAAGCTGTTACAACACCCATGTCATCAAGACAAAGCCATGTTATGTTGTTACAACACCTGAGGCATGAAGACTAAGCCATGTTAAGTTGTTTACAACACCCAAGTCATCAGACTGAGTCAGGTTAAGTTACAACACCTGAGCATGAAGACTAAGCAATGCTAAGTTGTTACAACACTTATGGCATCAATACTGAGTGATGTTAAATTGATACAACACCCAAGTCTTGAAGATTAAGCCATGTTATTAAGCTGTTACGTATTCAGCAATCAATAAAAATAATAATAATGAGGACTTTGTATAGTGCCTAGTCTTTAGAAGCTCTAAGCGCTTTACAACATCTATAATGATAAAATTACTAAAAAACCAAAAACAAAAACCATGAAATTGGAAAATATAAAAAATGCTAAAAATATTTAAAGTATGAAACATTATTAGATCTTTAAGTTTGTTCTTGCAGTTGAAAAAGGTGAGTTTTAAGAGCACTCTTGAAAGGGATCACTGTCTTTGTGTCTAATTTCAATGGGCAATTCGTTCCAAATTGCTGGGCCCTTGTATGCAAAAGAACGTTGTCCATATGACTTCGTTTTCACAGTGAGAACAATGAGTATACAATTGTCAAACGAAGAACATGCATATCTTGCTGGTATGTACACATGGGTGAGGCCAGATAGGTATGTTTGACTGGGGTCCATCAGTGAAACGTAGCACAGAGAACAAATATTTTGTTTGATTCTGGATTGAATGGATAGCCAGTGTAGGGTAGAGAGCAATGGGGAGGTGTGCTCTGATCGTGGTACTCTAAAGATGATCCGAGAAGCTGTGTTTTGAACTTTTTGAAGTTTCTGGAGTAGATATCGAGACAAACCCTATAGAATTGAGTTAAATCAAGTTAAAAATTAGGATTAGCGTGATAATGCGAAATATTCACCTTTAAGTCCAACTGCAAAATGCACAGACCTATATCTGCCTTTGCATAGTATGCCAGCTAATCTGGGTATATGCAGTTTGTTAGGAATTATCCTTAAAACAAACAACACAGACCCTGACCTGCTGGTGATTTACGTAACAGCTTATCAAAGTCTATGTTAATTACAGTTGGACTCCACTTATAAGCATGTATATATGGTATGCACATACAATCTGCATTTTGTAAACTACAGAGGATTGTTTACAAGCAATCCAATACACAGGGGGGTAACAGAGGCTCTCCTCGCACCAGTAAAATCACGGGTTTAGTTCTTCATATCCAGTTGTGCAAAAGGATTATGACTGATCATCCAGGGTCTACTGTTTCCTGTACAGGTAGCTATTTTTCCTAAAATACAATGTGGCCCAGTGATTTTTACTTTGAATCCAGATCAGGAGGATAAAAGTTGCTCAGTTCCACCATAGTTATTGCTGTTGTTGGGTCAATCAATCAGACAATTAACCAACATGCATCTGCCCTTGTCATTCCAGCTGCAAACAGGTACTAAAGATGCAAATATCTGCATCCTCATCCACCCACTATCACATCTTTGCCTGTTTAGTAGAATCTCAGTTACTGGAATAACCAAGAGATAAGTAATCCAAGTCTAAGAGGTTCAGTTCAGAGAGAGGCATCAAGCCCAAACTGAAACTGTACAACTGATCAATTGATCCAATGTGATCTGATCCAGCCATATTAGAGACAATGAGATTTTACTATAAATTGTGCATTGTAACTCAGTAAATAACCATTACGAAACATTTTCATCCTTCCTGATACTTACCCTCAAGTTGACAGCAACAACAAGAGAGCTTGAAACGACAGTGGCAAAGGACTGTTGGTCAGCAAGATCTGCTCCCCATGGACTGACTGCCCAGTGAAAGGCCCCATATGGTATGAAGAACAAAACAATAGATGTAAGGATACCTTCTACTGCACTAAATATAAACACCCACTTGTTGAACAGGAGATTAACCAAACCAGGATGGTACAACTTGGGATAGCGCAACGAATAGTACTCATCAACATCCTGAAATGACAATAAAATAGGTAAGCTATACTATACAAAAATCACATGCATAAATTCTTCTAAAATTCTGAATGACAACTAAATTAATGAAAGTTGTACTTATTTAGTATTTGGTTTGTGCATTATGTATGGTGAGAAAATAATAAAATCTGCCAGTGGTTCTAAATTTGCAGAGACTTAATTCCAGTAGGCCTAAGAATTATGATGCTTTACAGTTACCTACTGTAACTGATTTTCCATTTATACATGGTTAGAGCATCCATCGCTAAGCGAGAGGATGTCAATTATATCCCCCGCCAAAGAATGCTAATGACTTACAAAAATGATACTAACAGCTGCCTGACTTGGCACTCAGAATTAGGAGGTCAGTGTTTGAGGACTGGTTGTTCTGGTGTCCGGATAATATGACTGTTTGGGACATCATTCTTACATGGATGCAGCATGATGCCCCAGTGCTAGACATCACTATAAATTGCCTCATTGCAGACATCATAGCGATATGTCTAAAAAAATTTATAGCTACATTAAAAATCCTAATCCTAATCACACCATTTATACAAACCTATCAATTACTCTGTCAAAAGCCTTTTTGAAATCTATGAACACATGATAGATGTCTTGTTGATGTTGTGAGTACTTTTCACACAGAACCCTAAGATTGAATATTTGTTATGTTGTGCTTCTTCCACTCTGGAACCCTGCCTGTTCTTCAGTAATTATGTCTTCTGCTTGTGGGGTCAGTCTGTTCAAGATGATCTTTAGCATCACCTTACTAGCATGGCTGATCAAACTGATAGTTCTGTAATTTTGGCACAGCTGGAAATTGCCTTTATTGGGGAGTGTTATAATCAGAGACTGGGTCCACTGTGTTGGCCATTCGCCTGTCTGCCAGACCTTGTTACAGATTTTTGTTAGAAGCTCTATCACTGATTCCCCACCATCCTTGATAAGTTCAGCTGGGATGTTGTCTACTCCAGCTGCCTTCCCGTTCTTCAGAGCTCTTATTGCTAGAGCTGTACCGATTAATCGCCCGTACGCGTAATCAGGCCGATTATTAGCACAATCGGTATAATCGGGTATCGGCAAAAATAATCGGTGCCGATGCAAATAATTTTTTTAAATAACCAATTTTTCCTGATAAAAGTTGTATATACAGTCGCGTTTTGACTGACCGTAACATAATCCTTTGTACCACTAGAGCTCGGGATAAATGCAGCATGCAAACAAGTTGCTCATTAACTAACACTACTGTATAGTCGAAAAACCATATATCGAGATAAACACATCGAACCATCAATTTATCTTTTGTAACAAAGAGATTGCTCTAATAAAGTATTTAAAAAGAATTTATCTTGCTGCCAGTTGTGCGAAATTTTCAACTCTAGCATCCGGTAACATTTGTAAACTGCAGTAAACCAGACTAAAGTACATGACGCTAACCGCCATTGTAGTGCCAAAGTCATGTGAATAGCCACTAAGATTAACATCAAAGGGAGTAATGATGGATATATACACAGTCAATTTTGAGGTTTGTATTTTTTCTTTATCTTTATGAAAACTCACAAAACACCGATATTCCTTATGTCCCAGTGAGAAATTGTTTGAAAGGGCTTCAGTGTAGGTTTGAGTACGTCGTCTGTCTTTCAGTTAATCTGTAATGCCTGGAGGGTGAACGAACTCATTGTCTTTAATACTAGTAAGTGAGAATCATTTCCGGATTTTTTAAAATTATGTTTTATTTCTTTTGTTAGTGTTTCACCAAGCCACCATCTGGCAGAAGGGGCGGTCTCTCATAAGTCATAACAGGTTTTACTGTACCTTTGAAGCACCGACATATACTAAACAAAAAAAACAATTCTATATCAATGTTTTACAATTATCTGATGTTGCCGCAGCAATAACGAGTATTTGTTGTCGTCAAAGCAAGCCGACGACCTTTGCTCATAGAAAGTCGGCAATAAACTCAAAAGCATTGCCTCAATTTACATAGTGATTAGAACATATTTATTGTGCCGCGAAACTTTCCTGTTTGCAAAAAAAAAAATCGCCCACCCCCACGATCTGTGGACAACAGAGTAGTAATATATTTGGACACATTGTTTCAACATCCCGAATAGATTGGATTATTAATATCGGCTCTGCATAATGTCGAACTTGAAACTATCATATAATCAAGTTTAGTCTGGAATTACTTCAAAGTAAATGCAGTCAACGAGTCGACAGTACATTGCACACTTTGCAAAGCATGCATTTCCAGAGGTGGAAAGGATTCTAAAACTTATACAACATCAAATCTTATCCAGCACTTGCTGCAAGCACATCGCCGAATATGGCCTGTTTCTGGCAGATAAAAATGAAAAGAATGCTCCACAGATAACCTCAGCAGCTTCAGTATAAGCCTTATACCTGAATATATAATATGATAATCAAATAATCGGTCTCATAATCAGTATCGGCAATTTTGATAATCGGCTATACGCGGTATCGGCATAATCGGCAAAAAGTGACATCGGTACAGCTCTACTTATTGCTGACTCCACCTCTTCTTTGAGAATGGGGAAATCATCATCATTTGTGGAGATTGGAACTCCAAGCACCTCTGGGTCTAATGTGGATGGATGGTTGAAGAGTTCTTTACAATACTCGGTCCATCTTTCTGCAATGTCACTTGCTTCTGTGAGGCATTTTCCATTTTCATCTCGAATGGTACTGTCTCTTGGTTGATTCTGTTTGGTGAGGTCTTTCACAATTTGGAATACCTTTTTGCTGTTATTTTTTATCAGACTGCTCTCTATTTCTGTGCACATTTGTCCAATCCAATCTTCTTTTGCTTCAAGTTTTTTCTGACATTCTTGTTTTTTTCAACTTATCATAAAATATGAAGGGAAAACAAAGGATATTTGTGTCAAGTTATTAAAATATAAATCCAGGAATGTAGAGAATTCTTTGCTTAATTTTATAGACTTGTTGCCTTGTATGTTAGTCAACGTTTCCTTTACTAAAATACTAACACTAATCACAAGTCTTACCTGATCGAAGATCCCCAGGGCTAAGATTGGTAATGATGAGAAGAACAGGTTGTAAAATGATATGAAGTATGGGTCAAACAATGTCTGAAATGAGAGAAGAAATGATCTGCTGTGACTACATTTGAACTTTTCTTTTACTAACTTCATTGGAATAGATCAAACAAAATGGTGCACATAATACTAGTAAAAAGTACTTGAGTTGGCTCACATGCTGTGTAATTGGCCCTTGGAAGCAAAGAAGCCAGAAAACCTTCTGGAAAGTAATTTTTTAAATACTAATTAATGTTTATCTGAGCATACTTATTGAATTACTAGAATGTTAAAGGCATACAACCTAAGTAAAAATGAACGAACATATATATTTCTTTTTTCAGTTCGTGATTACTTATTTAGTTGAAAAATTATGATTCAGGTTGTTACTGAGACCGAAATCAGGCTAGTATCGGAAATTTTGTGATAAAATACGCAATTTTTCATTATTGTCTGGCAAACAAAATGCGCTATCTAAGTTTACCTCTTCCGAAGATTAAGAATTTTAGCCATGTGCAAACACGTGTTTACAAATTAATGGTGTGTCCGCAACTAGATCAAAAACCAAAACTTAAGATTCTCAAAGGAGGGGGGAAAAAAGCTCTCTGGGCAAATTATGGCAGCACATGCATATGTATTGGTGACCAGCATGAACAATGGAATAAAAAGAAGTCCACTTTGAGCCTGGAAACTAATCTAGAGGTCGCCAAATTCTTGCTGGATACTGGTGAGTCTCAATTTTGCAATGAACAGTCAAGTTTTTATACTGCTATTTTATTTCTGTATTGTTAACTCTTTATCAAAACTCTTAAAAAACAATATTTTATATAAACTGGCATTATTCCATTTAGCTTGAAATAAAATGTTACAGCCCTGCAACAATATCACTGAAACCCGCATGTACACCACTGCTACTATTTTTGAGGCTACCAAAAGGGGCATTAATGATCATCTTCATTTTCGCACGCAACCATAAGCTTTATTTAGAGGCAAGCAGTCACTACTGTTTTGTTTTTTAATAAAAATTATATATAATGTAAATGGTGATGGCTGTAAATGAAAGAAATGCAATACAGTTAAGTATATTTTATGCATGCTATTATTTGTAAAGTATATAAAATTATTGTGTCTAATGAAAAATGTATTTTCCCTTGCAATATTAGTTTTGAATTGAATGACAGTGCAAGGAAAACATCAGAAACAGAGAGGAATGTCACAGAAGACATGGCCACAACTTCTACACCTGGGCCAACAATTCATAGGATACAAATTCCTGCTCTGATATAACCACATCAGAATCAGATAAGGCATCTGTGTAAGTATTGCTACTTTTTATTAAATTTTATGTATATATACTTGTCTACAAATATATTGATAGCTGCACATCTAAGAAATTACCTGGAAATGTATCATTCTATATTAGTTTAATATTTTGCAATTGGTAAAGATTGTACATTTTATTACAATATGGTTGTTATTGATATGTTCCTCATCATGCTGTTTGTATTTTAGTTAAAGGGTCTCAAGGGAAAATAGTCTTTTACAAAATTAGTCACCCTTTAAATAAGTTATTATTATTTCTTGAAGCATTATCATTCCCATCATAATAACCAAGATAAACGATAATGCTTTTTTTCTGTTGATACAAAACTAAAGATTCCCAAGTTCAACATTAGTATTTACACATTTCAAAATTTTATTTTAAGGGATTCAGTATTGTCTGAAGTTAAAAAACTTAAGGAGAAGGGAAGTGTAATGATTTAAAAGTCTAGAAGTTTTATCAACCCATTTGTATACTAACAAAAAAAATTGTGATACATACATAAAAGGGGAATATTTGTGTTAAGTATACTAAAAAACAACCATTATGATACATGCATGATATATGTAACTAAACTATTGGTATTTGTGGATGGTATTTGTGTATGAACCAGAAAGTTACTCCCACAAAACATTTCTTTTTTGTGTATTATCAAAAAAGTAAAAATTGTGTAATTATACAGTGGGACCCCGCTATAACACGGTAGTTGGGAGCCATAGAATCCGACCGGGCTATGAACCGAACCGTGTTATAAGCAACCATGTACAATACCAACACATTTTTGGATTTAATTGCGGGGTGTGGGGGGGTGGCGTGGGGTACATAAAGACGGGTGCGAAAATGAATGGCACAATTACCATTTTTGATCAATATATATTAAATGAGAAAAACATTTGCTGTGGTAACAGAAATTGCAGATTTAATATATTACTTTATTCAGAGAACCATGCATTGGTACATACACGTGTCTAATTTATATATACATGTATAATCTATTGCATGAAAAGAGTATCAACACCGTGTACTCACCAGCGAATCTTGTAACATACACTGAATCCATAATACATATATTTCCATCGAAAATATCCACACAAGGATGTAAAATATTCAATAATTTTGTCACAGATCATTATGTGACTGAATTCAATGAAAAGAAAATAGCAAAAATTACGTAACGGGTGTACGTAACGAATGATTAAATAGTACATGTCCGTAGATTAAATAATGGAAGCTAAAGTGTATTCTTATAATAACTACATGTACATCTCAGGATCTTTCCGTCTCTGAATTCAGTTATTGTAAATTTCAGCACATTTTCCCACCCATGCTGCTAGTCAAAGTCCTTTGAACATGCCGCCCAGCTATTGCGTCATGTTATTTTGATGTACTCTTAATACAGCAGGCAGAACTGGCTCTATTTTAACCACTGAATCATGTCACTGTTTAGCTCGGCAGTTCACTTTGATGATAAACAATGTACTTTAAATTGATTGATTTATACATTCTGGTGAGAATCTTTTATCAACCCCCGCATTGGCTATTGCTTAGTTGTGTATGAAATTAAGAGAACATATATCGGAGATTATTAGAGCAACGATTGTATTCAGAATGCATTCAAGACAAACACAAGGCAGACATGATGGCTTCATTACTCAGAAATCAGTAATTATAATATTGACATTTATGAGCTGTAATTTTTCAACAATAAACAAAGATCAAAGTTCTCAGTAGGCCCAGCAATTGGTTCGTATTTCCGACGTTTATTTTGGCACAAACTAGAAGAAATTTTGATAATACATTTTCTACAGGTTTTTTTTCGCACTGTTTAGACGAATATGAAAATGATAATTAAACTCTTGACTTTTTCTTTCATACTTAAAAAATTTTTTTTTTTTTTTTTTTTTTGGTCTTTGAGAAAAATACTTGCAATAAATTACCCGAAATTTCGGGAGCCATGCCACGACCGGGTTATATCCGAATTCGGGTTATAGCGGGGTCCCACTGTAATTTATCTTAAATATAGTATTGATGCATAATTCAAATAATGAATATATACTGGTTATCACAGAAAGAAAATGAATACATTGTATTATAAATACAAACCACACTAAGGCTATAGTTATGGTTTGTCCGTTTTGCACACATGGAGAGGGCGGGGTGGGGTGGGGTGGGGTGGGGTTACCCAAATGCATATGCTTGTGTATGGGGGTGGGTGGTCTACTGATAATGTATGTACACATATACCTCGATAGTAATTTGTCTAATATGTAACCTGCTTGACTGGGTTCAGTTGGTGTTTGAGTTTTAGTGGACAATAGACAAACTTTTTAAAGTTATGCAGCTTATTTCTTTGATGCAGCCAAACATTCAACATTGGTGGACTATCTGTTAAATTAAATACATATTATTATTAATCCTTTATCTTTTCTGTGTGGATTAAGTATAGGCTGTTCTACAGAATGGGGAGGGCAATCGCATGCACGCAGTGTGTAAAAAAAAAAGTATGCATGTGTACAGGGAGGGAAGGGTCAAGCTTTGCCTGATTTTTGCACACATGCCCATAGTTGGAATCAGATTTTGTTTCTGGAGTTTTTACTTTTTTGTTTGCAATCTAATTCACACCGGTCTGAGCTATACACAGACAGGTGAATATTTGCAAAAGTAGGATAAATTGGGGATTTGAAGTAAAAAGTGGCCAGGAGGAAAATGATGGGTCAGACGAAGAAAGAAATCCAACTTTTACCCTTATGCAGATGCTGAATGTTTCTAGCACACATAGGCATTATATCTAAGCAAAAAATTCTTGGAAGCAGATGTATTTTGATGTATTCAAAATTAGCCCACAAATGCGTTCCCTGCCCCCATTCCAGATGACAAGGGAAAAAAATTGTAGGGATGGAATGAGTTTATTATTCTCTGCCTGTATAATGCTACTGTACATGGGCATTTTCATCAAAACAGATTTATGGGGATTTATAAATGTTAAATAGTTCTCTGCATCTGAATCTATTTATTTATTTAGTCATTTTACTTTGTTTCAGAAGTACAGCAGAACTGGAGCATTTCCAGAAGTTTGATTTTATTGTATGCCTCCAAAAGACATTCATATAAGCCATCAGCTTTCAGAGCTAGGAATCTGTTGGCAGCTCTTGATCATAACAATCATACTGACAGAGATGTGATTGTAAACACAGATGGAACAATAAGGTAATAAACTTTATTCTTGTTTGTTAATGTAATAATTCATTTTTGTTAAAATATTAATGCTTTACCTGAAAGTTGATAAACCATCTGTTTGTGGTACAATTCAATCTTTTACAGAAGAAATTTTTTAAAATAAATTTCATAAACCAATTTTGGTTAGAATTAGTCTAATGTAATTAGAAAATTCTGTAAAGAATCTAAACATTTGCATGATATATGGGTAAGATACAGATTTGCTATTTTGACATTTTCATCTGTAGCAAAATGATTTGTTACATGTAATTGTATGCAGTTTTTATTTGGACTTTTAAGAATTAAAAAAATATAAAATGACTGTCAGCGAAATGTTTGCATTTTCTTGGCATTCAAAAAAAAAGTGAGAGATGGTCTGCAAACCCAAAGAAAGCTGATCAACATTACCTGTATATTCTGGAAATAATTATGAAAATATTGAAAATGAGGTTAGATGATAGAGTTGGCATGAACCAGCCAGTTGTGAATATCTGATGTACTTGCTCCAATACCACCACTACCTACAGAAGAGATTGTTACAAAGCAGAAATCTCATTTTAAGTTAAAATGATTTAGGCCTTTTAGTCAGGTAACACCTATTGATATCAAATTGTTATAGAGAGACTATTCTAGTGATTTTATGTTAAGAAATGATCCCTACCATGGACCCATATAGACTTTGACTAAGTCTTTCTTGAAGTGCCTACCATGAGCCAAAGTCCAGCATCTGTTTGATTTCCAAGTAGCAGTTTATCTTCAGACCACTATTGATTATGTTCTTAAAACTTTAAAAAACATACATTTGAACAAAAAGATGCAAGACCTTTTCTAACTTTTTTTTATGGTTTTATTATTTGCCTAAATACTGATAGATATAATATGCATTGCTTAAAAGAGTTTTTGCTTCACTACTGTATGTATGTATGTATGTATGTATGTATGTATGTATGTATGTATGTATGTATGTATGTATGTATGTATGTATGTATGTATGTATGTTTTTTTTCATGAAAATGAATTACATCAGAAAACAGCATTGAGCTTAACAACATTGTTTTGATTTCCACAGCATAGTATTGTCCCATATTTCTGACTACATTATTAAATATTTAGGCTAAATCTTCTAACACAAAATATTTAGACTTTGTTTTAATTAAATAATATATTTTGCTCAATTTCTTTGCCCAATAATTTAAGAATACAAAGTAATGAAGTGGTTTATCACAGGTGCAGCGATATCTGCCATTACAGGTTCATGTACAGTTTCAAACTGATTTTTTAAAGAAAATAATGCTGTCAACTTCTGTTGTTTTTTTAAAACCTATTATATTTGTTAACAAATTACTATTTACATACTGGTGTTGACCATTCCAGTGGCCTAGTGGTAAGAGCATCCATCTCAGATTCAAGAGGTTGAGGAGGCCTTGATCCCTGGCCAAGTCATACCAAATACATAAAAATGGTATTAACAGCTGCCTCATTTGGTGCTTAGCATTAAGAGGTTAGTGTATAGACTGGTCGTCCTAATGTCAAGATAATGTAATTGGTTGGGATGTCATGCTACATGTCTGCATCATGATGCCTCAGTGCTAGACATCACTATAAAATGCCACAATGCAAACATCATAGCAATATGACTGAAAAATTGTTCAAGGTATGTTAAAAATCAAAATCACACACACTGTTACAATTTTGAAACAGAATTTGGTATATTTTCATCACTGTACAGTAGGCCCAATTTCATGAACTCGAGCAGTGATATATTGCTGCAAACAGGGTTAATGGTCATTTAGAAATTAAAACACCCCTGTGAATGTGTAAGAGTTTGTTTGTCTGTGTAGGCTAATTGGTATCAGTAATGCATAAATACATTTTGCCTTGTGTTACAACACTGCCAGAACTTAATGGGTACATCAAGGAATGTATAAAGTACAACCAGTCATTTTACATCTGAAAAATCAAGAAGGCAAAGTCTCTTCGCCTGGTAGCATGACCCCTGCATTCCTGAATTTTATACGTATATTTGAGCCAGTTTTGCATTGTACTTCGTACATTATATATACTATTCAGTATGTGTGTGTGTGTGAGAGTACCTAGCTACCCTAATTTTAAAAGAAATGCAATATGAAACATATATGGGGGTGGGGGTGGGCTTAATTTCAATATTTGTTTCTCTGCAGTAGTTTGTTTAGGTGATGTACTAAAGTTTGGCATTGAGTAAATGGTAATCACTTGTGTCAAAAGCATAGAAATCAAGCACAGGATATTAAAACATCAATATAATTTCTATAGAACTATCTAGTATTTTGGAATGGGATATCTGTAATCAATCTTTTATAGTAATGGTACACTAGTTTCTTGTGGCAGAGAACCTCCCAGCTTCCAATAGAGGATGAGATAAAGAAGAGAAGGTGGGGTTGGATAGGACACACCCTACATAAGCCATGAACCAACATTACCAGACAGGCATTGAGGTGGAACCCTCAAGGCAAGAGGAGAAGGGGATGACCAAGAAACACCTGGCGACGCGACCTTGAGGCAGACATCACTAAGATGGGTTACACCTGAAGTCAGCTTGAGGGGATGGCACAGGACAGAAACCTCTGGCGATCTTTTGTGGGCGGCCTATACCCTGGCAGGGGTGACGGGCAAAACTAACTAACTAACACTAGTTTCTCATATAAAAGTCTCTGGGAGACAAAGAAAAAGGAAGAACGGAGGCAGAAGTTAGACAGACTGGAGGGAATTGGACTACCAGTCCAGATAAAGGTCATACAGACGAGTAGGAACACAGGACAGGAGGAAAATCTATTACACTAATAAGATGATAAAATAGGTCATAACTTGGTCGATTTTTTAAAGACGAGTGAAAGGGTTTTAATTTGAATTTCACTGAAAGATGACTGTTATTTAATGATATTAAATTGTTGTTTATTTTACTTTCACATTTTGTGTACTCATTAATTTAACTGTCGGCACCACTGACTGGGGGCTCTGAGCATTGCATCTCTCTATCACTACTTCAATTCCTCACAAAAGCAAGCCAGGGTGTGTGGTCTTTTGTAATAATTTAAATAATATTTGGAGCACCCCACCCAACCTAAATAACACAGAAAACCTCTATATATGCCATAATTATTTGTAGATGATATCCTTTAGTTTTGTATGCCTGACTGTACTCTTGAATTAAAGTTGTCTGTACATGCACATTTGTACTTATAGAAATTTAGTACATTTCATAATATATAACAGTTAGTTTTACAGTGTATGCAGTTGTGTACATTCATCTGGGTATTCATGTAAAAGGGTATAATGTTTTCTATGTTAAATGAACACATTTTAAAAAACTGAAAATTTGATGCTTTTAATTAGTGTCAAGTATATTTGATTTAGTTGTAATAAGATGGCTGATGATGCACATATGTGATATAGGCATTCAAGGTTGCTTTTGATGAACTAGTATTTTAGTCTTAAAAACCTTATTCTGTTTCCATAGCCATTTTGTTTTACATGTAATTCAAATTAATGAGCAGTATCTGGATAGAATAGTATCCTAGTGTTTGTAGTTCTGTTGATATTTACAAGCCAATCTGTATTCATGAAACACTGCAACAAGTTTTGCTTTCTCAACTCAATATGAATATGTGTTATTTATCATTTAACTTAAAGTGTTACTGTATATGCACGACTAAAATCATGTTCACCAGAGTACTTTTGTTCTTTACATCCCAAGACAATGCTAGTCAACTTCAATTCATCCTATGTTTTTAATAAATAGTCTCCTCACACTTGCTTTCAAAACATAGCCATACATTTAATCATTGTTTAGTGGGTAGATAGCTAAAAAAGTGTTTAACAAAACTTGTTCATGCAAAATAAAAATTGCATACTATAAAAGAAATGCTTTATACAACTTAAAATCAACATATGTTATATTATTCACACAACATATCATTGGATAGATCATACATAATTTTGGCCAGTACCATGGCTTGAGTTCAAAAAGTCAAAAATCTTAGGTTGTAAGCCTTTAAAGAAAACAAAATTACATCTTTCTTATCTAAATAGCATATAGACAAGGGAAGAAACCCTTCCAGATTACCTCCCTTTTCCAACAATAGGTGGCTATTCATTTACTGAATGTTCATTAGTTTAAGTGAAACATCAATGAAACTGCTTATATTGTGCATCGGTGTGGGAGTGATTATTAGTAATATAATAAAGAAAGCATTTTGAAGAAAGATAATTTACATAACAATTTCTCCAATGAATATGCTCACCAATCAAATTAATTATGCTATGTGAATAGGTATAAAGGGAAGCAATACATAAGCATCCAACATCTTCAGCTGGCAATGTCTAGATTAGAACCAATGATCCAGCTATTCGACTTGATGTTGCTGATCTTTCACCTGACAGTCTTACCCTAACACTGTTAAAATTTACCTTCACTACCTGATGCTCTGGAGTTAACTTTGGACTGACTTGATGATAGCATCAAATTAGTTTTTTAATGAAAATTTGCGTTGGCATATTAGATAATTTGTTAAAGTCCACTATTGTCACATACTACTTCATGTTAAAATACTTCAAATGAAGCAACAGATGCAAGAAAACATTGTAGCAAGGTTATAAAGTTTCCCAAGGGACTAAAATATTTTAACATGCAAATCATAAGGACTTTTACTATCAAGTTTTCAAAGGTGTTATACAGTTTTAAACATAATATCTACTAATAAAGCTTATGTTATTATGGCTATTTCTTCTTAGTAGTGGTTTCCAAGCATTTTTACTTTTTAATTTATGAAATATCAAACAAGATAAGCTTTCAAGTGGCCCGGTTGGGTTGGCTGCTACTAGAAAGAAATTTAAGTCCTGAAGATAAGTGCAAGCAAACTAAATAAAATATCAATATTAGCTTTGAAAACACGCAAAATATACTTCGCTTGCTTTTTTCTTTTCAGTTTTGTATTCTTCGCTCACCAAAATCTTGTGAAATATAGGTAAATTTAGAAATGTTTAAAAAATTTAGAAAGATATACGGTTACCTTAAAAATATACGAGAATTTAGGAAGATACAGGACACTTGTTGCCAGACCTATTGAGACTAATGGAATTATGAAAACTGTTCCTTGACATGCATTTTAAAGAAACTTGAGTTGGATGGATAGGGATGTGAAAGTTATGTATAGGTCTGATCAAGAGAGATTAATAATTTAACCCTTTTGATGGAAAGTCATATGACCATGACAGTTTCATCTTGAATTCTGATGTGGCCTGCTGAGATCTATCAATGGTCCAAGTTAGATGTTTCTTTTAGCACTAAAAAAAATAAGGCCTTGAATAAAATCCAGGAGTTTGTTTTGTAAACTGTTTTGACCACCTGCTTCTAGCTTGAGTTGTTTTGGAAACTCTATAATTACTTCCTATGAGTTTGTTTTGTAAACTCTCTTGACGGCCTGCCCAGAGTTTATTCTGAAAACTCTTTCAGCCACCAGCTTTGAGAATTTGTTGTGCAATCTCTCTTGACGGACTACTTTAAGAGTTTTTTTTATAAGCCCTCTTGACCACCAGTTTCAAGAGTTTGTTTTATAAGCCCTCTTGACATCCTGCTTCAAGAGCAGTGCTCAACAATTCTGATACCCTGATGCTCAAGGCCATTCTAATTTTAAATCAGGCTCATCCTGTATTCTAAGTCAGGTGCTCAATGGTCTTGTCAAAAAAGAATATTTAACTTGTTTGACAAAACTTTGATCAACCTGATGAAATGTGTAACTGTATTTTCAAGATGCTGACGCACCTGCCAGAACACAGCGAAATTGAAATCAGATCAAAACTGCTACATGAAATTGAAATTGATTTTAATCAAATTGAAGGATAGTGTGTCATGCTAGAAATATGATTTTGTACTCTAAAAGCCCACAACATGGTTGTGTTTTAAGAAAACAATTTTCAGTATTCACAAAAAAAGAAGTACCACTTTCAGTATATGTGCATTACATGTATAAATGGTAAACAGTCATGAGTGGAGCTGATGTAAAACTATTCCCTAGGCAGTTTAAATAGCAGCAATTAAAGGCAACAAGGTCAGGTACAAACCACCATTTCACATATTATTGAACTGACTGACAACAGCTTGTGAGATGTGTTTGAAGGCTGCAGTGGGTGAGCCAAATTGTGCTTATCTGCAATAACAAGATTTGCAATATAATTTGTTTAGGAATAACTGGATATCATGTCTTTCAGAGATACCTACATATAACCAGCCATACCAGACAAGCAACATCAACAGTAGCCATCTTGGATGCCAGATCAGCATCATTTTTCATTTAGGACCAACCAGATTCTCAAGATGGTCTCTGTGTGTCCATATTGTATTTCAGTGTGGAATCATTTTCATTGAGGACCAGTTAGACATCATAAGAAGTCTTCTGGTAAAACATTCATTCAGATCATTGTTCAGATCAAAGAGTGACAGTTGGCAAGATAGCTGCTGTGGTGGCCAAACTAGATGTCAGATCAGCACCATTTTAATTCAGGGTCTACTAAGTCTTTCTGAGAACAAAACAAGTTGATATGACCATTAATTCAGAAGGAGTAGTGATAACAAGATTTTCAAGATGACCAGTGTGGCATCAATACTGCATCCCTGAGGAGAAACATATCATTCAACTAGACCTTGGGATGAATGTGTGTATAAAGTTTCCTGGCAATCCTCTAAGTTAGTTTAGGAGTAGTGAAAACAAATTTTTGCAAATGGAAAGATAAATGATAGATGATAGACAATGGACAACAGACCATCCCATAAGCTCTTGTGACATATAACCAGTAGAGCTATATAAAAATGCTTTACAATAAAATTCTTACCTGTGCTGAAAATCCACAGAAAAAGGCAAACCAGTAGAGCTATATAAAAATGATTTACAATAAAATTCTTACCTGTGCTGAAAATCCACAGAAAAAGGCAAACCAAAAATGACACAGTGTAAATGCAAAGTTCTTGTAGAAAAAGTACTTGAGAAATTTACACATCCTGAGATAGGACCAGCGACCATGGACAAGAAGAAGTTTTTCCAAATATCGAAACTGACTGATGGAGAAGTCACTTGCTAGAACTGCCTGCATTCCCTCCTGGCCACTGATGCCAACACCAATGTGGGCAGCTAATAAAAACAAAACATGTAAGATAAACAATTATAACTTTATAAATTTTGTCTAGATGTATGTTCAATGACTTTCATAACTTTTACACAATAACATGTCTCCATCCTGACAATGATGCTGTTGATGCCTACATCGTCAGAAAAGAGACAAGACATACCCATTATGTGTAAAACCAGGCAAGACAGTTAAATCAATAATTAAATTTTAATCTAACATTAACTCATTTTGTCATCGTTTATAATACACTGAGAACAAAAGGCATTAATCTTGAAAAAAAATGCTTCTTTGAAGCCTGTGTCTTCAATAGTAATGATCATTATAACAATGTGATATCATCACAAACGTGCATAGCCAACTGTTAAGTGAGATGCTATAGTAATAGGTAAAAAGACTACAAATGTTTTAAATAAATGAACTTTCAATAATTTTTCATGTTTTATTCAACAGACAAATCTTGCAAATTTTTCAGTATTTCTCATACATTGGAATGCTAGAGCATTATTTTAAATTGCAACACAGAAAACAAGTATACAATATCTATGAAATACATGTTGATACCTCTTTTCGAGTCAATATTTCTTAAATACAAATGGTTGGCAGAATAAACATGCACTGTCTCAGATGTTGATTTCACCATGGAAAGGAAGAAAAAAATGTTTGTTTCTTATAAATTAGGTCCCATCTAACATCAAATCTAAAAGCCCTGATCTTCCCCTAAACATATTAATGAAGGCTTTTTTTTTTTAAAAAAAAAAAATTATAAACCTATCAATCAATCAATCAAAACAGGGTTAAGCAGAAAGTAGTGTTTGACCTGCAACCATGGATGTATCTGACTCACAGAATCATACGTTCAGTTGAAGCAGCTGACATTGATGCCTTAAAGTGATGCCTGCCATGCCTTTTGCTAATACAGATGACACAAACAAGTTCTGGCATATTGTTCAGGAGCTAGTTTTAGGTTGATCTGTCTGCATGGGTTCAAGTCTTAGGTTTGGCTATTATGGGTATATAAGAAAGCATGTCAGTAGCTTCTCATGGGTCGGTGGTTCCTTTCAGGGTTCATCAGTTATACTGACTGCCATGTATAGCCTATCTTCTACTAAAAAATGGTGTTAACCCCTACAACAATAAGTTTTAGGTTTGGGCTTGATATATGGTAAGAGATATAATTATGATTGCAAAATCAAGTGAATATCTTCTTTCAAAATGAAACTGCAATTTCATCTTAGATTTGAATCTTAAAAATGGATCTGTTCTATTAAACAAATAAGTGTGGAATTTAAATCTTTTACAAAACATGAATGCCCATTAAAACTGTCAGATTAAACCATTTACCCAACATATGCAAGTGACACTTGCTGTAAATATCTGTCTAATTCAGTGGTTTTAAAAAAAATACTTAAATAATTTACATGATATTTCTCACATTAAAGTATGTTAATGTTGAATATTGTAAACAAGTAAAAATGAAAGAAAAAAAACCTTAAACGTGCTCATCAAACATGGATGCCCCACCAAAGTACTTGAAATGCCCTAAATGCAATAAATTCACCAAAATGTAAAGGCTGGACACAAGTAACAGTGAATGTACATTCCCCTTTCAAAAATATGCTATGGCATAAATAACAACTGGAGATGGGTGAATTGAACTAATGTGATAGCAGGGCATTAAAAAAAAAACAGATGGATGTATGGGATGCAGAGAGTTTTTTTTAAAACTAGTTTTATTATATGTACTACGGCTTTCATTAAAATATGTTTTTCTCCTAATTGTCTTTTACATAGGTTTTAGCCTGAATCAGATATTTTCAACATCTGAACTACTTCTGACATCCTGAATTTTTAAATTCTTTGCTAAGAAAACATAATTGTAGCAGGTATTCAAACACATACTGTATATACATGCTTCTTTTCCAAGTCCAACTACAAACAACAGAGACAATAAACTGCCATTACATAATACACCGGCAAATCAGATCTTTATAGTTTGTTCAATTGGTTCCTCCTAACAAATTGCAGAGACCCAAATCTGCCAGCAAACTACATGATGGCAAATCTGGATGAACTTAACTTATAAGCAGGTATATATGGTAAGAAAAGTGACTGTTGACTAAGTTTATATTAAACCTACAGGAACATCACATCAGACACATTACACCCATAGTTGAATTAGCAGAGCTACCTTGATGTAGATCAGAATATTCTCACAAGTGTCACATGACCCAAGATGTTTGTTTTATTGCTGAGACCCATATGGACCCTAACTCTATTATTTTCTTTATTGCCTATCATTTATTACAATGTCATTAGCAAAGTTACAGCTAGGCAGTTTTATGTTTTAGAACCTCAAAAATAATACAGACCAATAACTGTATTGGACAATTATTTTTAGGTCATCTCCCTGCAAGCCTTTTGCATTTTTGAATATGAACCAGCAAAAGCAACTTGCATCAATCTCAATACATACAGGTAGCAACAAGTTGTTTGTGCTTAGCTTAGCTCAGTTTAATTCATTTTATTAAAGTCATTTCATTTTCTGACTTTACTTCTTTACCTTATAATCAAGCTAATAGATGTGTAAATATTTAATGTATTCATGCACTCCTGTATTTCATTATTTAATGTGAAAAACGTGTTTTCCATGTTGGTCATAAAAACTAGTTATTTACAAGTATTCTTCGAACTTCTATTCTCTGCTAAAATAAGACTAAACTCTGAAATAGGACTTTTTTTATTTCTGTCAAGCAATTTAATGTTTATCAAGCTTTACTTACTCTTTATCATGCTAACATCATTGGCACCATCGCCAATTGCAAGGGTAATGGACTTCTTGTTTCTTTTTATTAAATCAACAACAAGTGCTTTCTGGAGGGGAGTTACCCGACAACAAATAACAGCTTTACATGAACAACCCAACTCCAGCAACAGAAACTCCAAGTCTGGTGTCAAACAATGAACCTGCAAAAATCACAAAAATAATACAGTTAACATGCAAACACAACATAATAAAAAGGAAGAGATATCAAAATGGAAAAGGCTCATCGCATACTTTGGTTTATTTCTTTCTTTTCACGGCTGAGATCTCAAATCATATCTGATATTCTTCAGCGATAACAAGATTTTAATTAACTGCAGAGGTGAAAATATATGATCCAAGTTGGCATCAGTTTCATTTAGGACAAAGTATACATTATTTGAAGTTTGGGATTTTATTTGTTTAAACCTAGCTTTACAAAAAAATCAGTCATATCCCAATCAGTCTGCATCATGAGAAGTCTTTTGGTAAAAAAAATCATGTCATAATGATCATGTGGAGACAACAAGATTTTCAAGATGGCCATCATGGCAGCCATATTGAATGAACAACTGGCACCATTTTCATTTAGGACAAACTAGGTATCATAAGTGTACTGGTGTAAATCCCAGGATGATATAGGTATCCATTTTGGTGTAGAGATATTTTCAAGATAGCCACCATGATTGCCATATTGCAGGCAGGTAATTTTCATGGAGGACCAAGTAGGCATCACAAGAACTCTTCTGATGGCAACCCCATGATGATATGACCATTCATTCAGAAGTAATGATAAGATTTTCAAGATGACCAGTGTAGCAGCCATATTAAACCCATATCAGCACCATCTTCATTTAGGAACAAGCAGATATGATAAAAAGTCTTTTGGTAAAAACCCATGTCAATATTTTATATGGATTTCCGTTCACGAGGAGTAGTGAATGAAAATATTCTCCAGATGGCTATACTGGATGTCAGATCAGCACCATTAACATTTATGATCAAGTATTAACCTTATTGAAGTATCTCAATCAAAACCTCATTCTGATACATCAATCCATTGAGTAGTAACTAGAGTAACATTGAGTAGTAACTAGAGTAAGATTTTCCATAATGGATGTACGATTGGCACCATTATCAGTTGGACCAAGTAACAAAGTCTTTTCATCATAACTGTTATAACAGTCCGTTCAGGAGAAGTATTGACAACAAGATTAGTGTCATATAGACTGTCTTACTGGCACCATGTTCATTTAAGACCAAATGGAAAATAAAAGAAGTTGTTGGGTAAAACCCATGTCAATGTAATTTTCTGTTTAGATAAAAAATAATTTCAGATTGGCACAATCTTAATATTACTATTCATGTTGACTGTTGAGACCAAAAATGTTTGCCTGTTTTTACAAGTGGAGACAAAATAATACAAAACAGTGTGAGAGGTAGGAAGAGAAGAAAGGGGGAAAGACTAAGAGAACCTGCAGTTCTAGATACTAACCAAACTGTGCCCATTGATGACTAGTGCAAAAGTTTCCTGATCTCCTTCAAGGCTGACATTAGCATTCTCATTGGAGAATCTGACTAACCCATTAGCGACATGGTCCCCTGCCTCTTGATGGTTAACTGTCTTCTTGGACTCATTGATCTGCTTTATAGCATTCTTCATCTGAATCTCTACATCCTTAAACTCCTCTGCATCAATGATAAACACTTCCTCCATATCATCTGTCAGAAGTTGGCAGGAGTAGCCAATGTTGACAGCAGTCTCTGAATGGAAATGATATTTGATATTCAAAAAATCTTCCTTGGTTGAAATTTATTGTACAACAAAAGTTCTACGTATATAAAATAAGTGCTCTTAAAGGTCACAAGGAGGTGCCTGAAGCTGAGTCAACAAAAGTAACCTAAGAAAACCACTGTCCATGGATGAGTAATCATGTGACCACAAATCTGTATTGGAAATTGAAACTGAACTGCATAGATGCAAAGCAAGTGTATTTTTTTCTTTGTTTGTTTGATTAGGATTTTTAACGTAGCCTTAATAATTTTTCAGTCATATCGCTACGATGTCTGCAGTGAGGCAATTTATAGTGATGTCTAGCACTGGGGCATCATGCCGCAGACATGTAGCATGATGTCCCACCCAGTCACATTATCCTGACACCAGGACAACAAGTCCTAACACTAACCTCTTAATGCTGAGTGTCAGTACCATTTTTGTAAGTCTTTGGTATGACTTGGCTGGGGATTGAACCCACAACCTCCAGCTTCTGCGGCAGATGCTCTAACCACTGGGTCACCGGAGCGGTTAAAGCAAATGTATTAGCATTGCTCTATCCATGTCCAAATTCTTTGCTTTCTCTTTTATTTACCTCATTCTTTTTACTTTTATTCTTAATGTTAATCCTTTACCTTGCCTAGGTACATTTGGACACATCTCCAGCATTTTTATATTAGTGCATATAGCGGCCACAATACATTTTGCATACACATGCATTTGGAAGCCTGTGAACTTTCTTTATAGAATCACGTTTCAATACCTACAGTGAAATTGGCAATTTTTAACTATTTTTCATAGCAACACCTTCAGGAAATAGCACCTAATGAGGAAAACGACTATAATGTCTCATCATATGATTGCTATAAAAGATAAAAGTTCTAATCTATCTAAAGATGATAACTGGGTCAGATTTTGTCATATCAAAGTAGAGACTATTAGAATAGACAGAAGCATGCAGCAGCTACCCCAGTTCCAAAATAGGATAACTATAATTTATAATTACATCATGTTTAATTTATCACATTATTTGATTAAGGAATGGTCACCAAATGCTTAGTTCAGCAGCTGAATATTATTTATTAAAATTAGGAAATAACAGTTTTTGTAAACTGAGATATATTCAACAGTAGCGATTGAATATTTGATTTTTGTTTTAGTACATGCCTATAATGAAGTGTAGCTGCTGTTGTTGTTGTTTTTGGTTTAATGTTATCTTTCAGTGTATAATAGGTTATACATACTTGCCAATATCACTGGTGGAGGAAGAGTCAGGCAAATATCGGTAAGAACAACTAACACATGGGAAACTACCGCTAACCTTTCTCCTATACCCAAACTGATTGAGCCCAAGACTTGAATCCACAAAAGAAACAGGTCAGATGGCAGTGATCAATAAAGGCAAGCATTTTAGATCACTTCACCACCCAGTTGTATTGATAATATAATGTCATATTCCTGTTTTCTATATGTAAATGGAACTTGCAATACTCTTTTTGTAATTTAAGTGTTTGTTTACTGTCCATGTATTTTCTATCATTGCTTATCTCTTAATGTTTTGTGTTTTCTTTCTTCTTTCCACATGAGAGTGTAATATTTTATCTTTACAGGATCGAACACTGTGATTTAATTAGTATTCAAATAATTAGGGTACTGAATATTCTTTAATTCCAATTTCAGGGTTAAATTCAAATGCAAATAAAACAATCACTCTAAAAATATGTGATTAGCATTTCCTTTTACCTGAAAATTACTGCTCTGAAACCAGGCAGTATAGGCCACATTCTGTTACAGTCATAAACAACAGAGGTAGATTTAGCAGTTGAAAAAGATTACAATTGGTCACAAAACTGAAGTTACATTACTATGAACAATTTTCTTTCCGGATTTAAAGCATATCAAAAGTTCTTTTCTGAATTTAAAGTATATCAAACATTCTTCCATGAAATATAATTATACAGCTAAAAAAGATTGCAATTTGCTCTAATACCTATTTATAGATAACAAATATCAACAAAAAAGGTAAAGTGATTAACATTTAGGTAATAGGTGCAATAATAAAAAAGCACTAAATTTTACAGGTATCACATGAAATCATGTAGGAAACATGCATTCAATTTACTGAACATTGCACTCAGCTTCCCAGATCTACCTTCACACATTGAATAGAGAGATCAGGGTCTATACTGCATATAAATATAAGCAAACAGTGTTTACCTTGGTTTGCTGATGCATTATGTACAGACAGAACTGGGTCGAAACTATTTATAGGCTAGAGAACATTCAACAGAAATCAGATATATAGTAAATTGTGATTTCCCCACTAATTACCCTGCTTGTCTCCAGTAAGAACCCAGATTTTGATCCCAGCCATGGCCAGGTTGGCTATAGTTTCTGGGACCCCATCTTGAAGCTTGTCCTCTATGGCAGTGGCTCCGATCAGAGTCAAGTTCTTTTCTATCTCCTCATATAGAGCACTTAATTTCTCATCTCGATTCTCCAGAGAGATGCTGAAATACAGTATATACTGCTAAATAGACAGAACTTCATGTGTGGGTTTATTCCACATAGGAAAAAACAAGTTTGATACTGCATAGGAATGCCTTGCCAAAGTCTCAACAACATTGAAACAATATGTAATTCTTCTAAATTTGCATCACTGTCTAAACAGCTTCTGCTTTATGTTAATATGTCTACCTTTAAGTTGCAATTGTTTGTCAGTTTTATTTTCAGAATACTAAACAAATTTAATTCCTCAGTAATATTAAAAGACAAATTGAAAGTCCTTTAACTTAAACTTGTTCCTGAAAAAAATATTTAAAATTCTGCAGAAATTATTTTGAACTCTAAAGCTGAAATGGTTTTGTTTAAGTTTGGAATTCTAGATGCTACATTTTGGAATGTCTCCTCTTTATCATCTTTGCCAAAGTTAGGAATGAGATCAATGGGTTCACAAGTTTTTGTTCTGATTTCTTATACCTTTTTGTTTAAGGTAGTTGCACCCAGAATTCAATACTTTATGACAATTAGCAAACTCGTTTCAAATTCAAATGCTGCAACTGTAATAACTGCCCCTTAATTATCTGTTTATCTTGATTATCTTAATTATCTTGTTTATCAATACAATATTTCATTAACAAAGTTTTCTGTCTCTGTCTCTCTTATACTTGGTGTCACCATGCACCCTATCTTTATATGAAAACTCTCAAACATCCTTTCAAAAAAAAGGTGGCTAACTCAACTAACGCTAATTCTTGGCGCTAGATTCCATAAAAGCCCCAAAATTGTTGCTATTTAGACTACTGTATTTGCCAACCTATAAGACAATACTTTTTTACCAGAAATCTTAGTTTCATCTAAACTCCAAATCTACTTATAAATGGTTTTTGTCATCTAAATTGCTTTATCGTATCTCACATAATTTTCTTAATAGAAAAATTCTCCAAAAGTGTGAAAATAATGTGTAAACACATTTCATTTTGGAGAAGAGATCATGTATAAAACAAATTAGTACCCCACATTAAGAAGGATTTTAAACAATTACATGATCATCAGTGTAATAAATTAATTTACATCAGCTGCATGGATTAGTAATATGCATTGTTTAAATTTGATATGGGTGCACTAGAATTGACAAGTCAGAAGATGAATAACCATTATAACAACAGATATTCCATGAAAATTTTCTTACTAGCATGCCTCATTATGTAAGAGAGAGAGAGAGAGAGAGAGAGAGAGAGAGAGAGAGAGAGAGAGAGAATCTTGATGATTGATAATTGTATGATAATCTGTAATGTTCACTTACTTGATGACTGTGATCATTCTCCTGTACAAAAATGTGCTGTACCATATTCCATTATCAATTAATACCTCTAGGTAAGGAATTCCTTCTGGTTTTAGTTTTCACTTCCATTATCCAAGAATCACATGACTTAGTAGTGGTATTTTAATTAAATATGCTACAGCTACAGTCAGGTTTTATAAAGCTAACACCTGTTTGGGGTCAAAATTTGGCAGACCTGATCATGAGGCTACCAATAGGGAACTGTGGCCAACCATATCAGATTAGTGAGGCTACCATCAGGGAAATGTGGCTAACCAGTTTGGATTAGTGAGGCTACCAATAGGGAAATGTGGCTAACCATAACTAGATACATTTTCAGGTCAAGATCATTATATGTAGCTAAACGTACATAGTACATTTAAAAAACATGGTGTGAAACAAATTAGTTACTTTTAGTTACATTTACTGATCCAGACCAGAAAGGTTACTGAGTTACAGATAGGACAAAATTTGTGATACTTTGTGGAACAAAGTGAAAAAGACAAAGCCAAGGTATTTATCTTGCCTTTATACACAGAGAACATGCAAATACATGTGTATTTTGGTGTGTATTCCAGTTTTCCAGTGTATTTCGTATTTCTATTAACCCACCATTTTCATCCAATATGACTGGATTACTTAAAATTACAAACAAGACTTGGCATGTTTTAATAATTCAAATGACAGGCAATAAATATTACCGATATATTATAAGTGGACTATTACTGAAAATTCTAAAACTTGTTCCAGGCCACATGTACGATAAAGAATCAGAGACTGGACATCTGTATCATATGCCAGATCAGCCATGTAAGATTAAACAGGCATGTAAGAAAATAATAATCCAAATGTATGGCCATACATGTTAGCCATACATGTTACTGTTACATGAATGGTTCTCCAACTCTTTGCAGCCACATTCCACTTCCATGTAGTATATGTCTGGCTAATACATCACATGCTACAAGACTACTAACCTATGGTTTGAGAACCTATGCTTTACACTATGGTCATTTTCATTAAGAATATTATTTTAGTTTGGGATTTTTCCCCCCATCCCTTTAATAAGGATTTTCATTCAAGAGGTACAAAACAGAGTTCATGTTCTCCTGATCAATGTTTGCAACTAAATGCAACTTTATTATATAAAAAAATGAAATATTATTCCACAGAAAAATAACATTTTCAGTGCCCAGAAAGCACAAGTGGTTAGAAAAAATAAACTCTTCAGTGGCCAGAAAGCACAGGTGGTTAGAAAATCAATCTTACTATCCCAACCATGCAAGAAGCATGGAAACGGAAAATGTAAACCCATGCAATGCAAAATTTTTTAAAATGTGATGAAGCCAAATTGAATGCAGATCTTGAACACAGAAATATGAGTGACCATAAATTTAAAAAATGCTGATTCAGAAAAATGGTTTTTCTAACTCTGTTTTATTCATAGCCTGACTTTAGTACATCTCATTGCCTCTGCATTCCTTAAAAGGCAAAAGACCCATACTTCCATTCATTTATTGGAGAAAAATAAATTATGGAATATACCTAGCCTCATGGTGCTTAATTTCCCAATCTTGCCATTCCTTTTCTGCTATATCCTTAAAAGCAAGATTCAGGGTTCTCAATCCTTCCTGAGCAAACTCCTGAAATAAATTTATGAAGAAACATTTTTGTCCTGATTTTCTGCTCTAACAGCATGAATTTACTGTTCAGAGAAAAGGTGATATAAATTCAAATGTAATTTATTAACTACTATATATATATATATATATATATATATATATATATATATATATATATGCATATACCCACAAATGTTACTACATTTGTATGGAAAAATATGAATGCATTTTTCAGAGTAATACTGCATTGCCTTGCATACTAGTCACACAAAAAAAAACAAGTTCATATTTTCCTGTACAGATGCAGTAACCTTTTATTATATACTCATTTTGTTTCTCTACCTAAGGCTCAATAATAAAAGAACACACTACAAGAAACAAAGTAACTGAATTTATGCCATATTATTCCAAAATAAATACACAACCAGATTCCTCAATACACTGTAACATTAATGTGCAAAAAGCACTGCCCAGTGACCTTTGAACTGCATCGCACGGTTGACATTTGTTTAAAGTCTTATTTTGGTCTTTAAAAATTCAAATTTTGAGTTATGTAGTGAATGAATGAGCACTCAAACAACTTTTCTAGTTGGTCTGGTCTGTATGTGTGTGATTAGGATTTTTACAGATACGTAGCATGATGTCCCACCCAATCACATTATCCTGACACCAGGCCGACCAATTCTAACACTAACCTCTTAATGATGAGCACTTAGTGAGGCAGCCGTTATTACCATAAATGTTTAGCATGACTCGGCCAGGGTTCAAACCCACGACCTTCTGATGCAAAGATGCTCTAACCACTAGGCCACCCACATGGTGTTCTAGATGGTCTGGAATGGGTGGATTTTATTTTACTTTTGATCCATCTCAATGTTGCATGTATATTTGTGATGGGCTGGATTTCTTTTTTATACAGCGGAGTCAATTCTTCATTAAATACATGTGATTTGAGCAGTGGACTTGCACTGAATCGAAAACACCTCTGTTTCTGTTTTGTCATTGAATCATATGTAAAACATACTAACCCTTTCTATGGAATATCGTAAACATTTTATATGCAGTAAGGAGAATGTGATTTCAGTTTGTTTTGTTTTGTTTTTTAGGGTTTAACGCTATTTTTCAGCACACGATAGGCTAAACATGGTGGCCAGTATTATTGGTGGATGAAGAACCCAGGAAAACCACCGGAAAGAACTACCGACCCACGAGAAGCTACTGGCAAGCTTTCTCACATAACTACATTAGCCGAATCTTAGACTCAAACCCACGCAGACAGAAGTGAGACGGCAATGATCCGTAACGGACAGCGCATTAGACCACTCGGCCACTTGGGGTCCCTGATTTCAGTTTGAAATATAGTCGAAGTTATAGTACAATTTTGCAGTGTGTATCAAGTTTTGGAAAGAATGACATGGGTCATATCATTTTTTTGGATTTGATGAACTAAGTACATTTTGAGGATATTCAAGATGCATAAATTTAAGTATATTTTATTGCCATTCTTATTACCAGCTAAAGAAAACATGTTTATTCCCTGTCACTTAAAGTTACTCTGGTTCTCTAACTAATTTCACTAATTCTAATATGAAACCTGGATCCAAATAAAACACAGATGAATCAATTATCCGGATTTTTCAGCAAAGATAATTTTTCTGCTGTTCTTGCTTGTATGCAGCCTGTATTTTAAGGGTAATTTTCATAAGACTTACAGCAAAATCGTAAGAGTTGGCAGGTCTGTATCTGTACACAGGTTCACCTTTCAAAATTAGTGAATGTACAACTACCATGCATTAAATAACATTAACAATATATATATATATATATATATATATATATATGATCCACACAAAATCAGTGCATACTGCTCACTTTAATCCATTCCGTAAATTAAATTGCCAGTCTTAACAAAAATTACTGATCTTTTAAGCATCTTAAAAACATTAATTTCACTGACACCTTACATATGACAGTGAAAATGAGGTGAAAATGAAAAAGTCTCAGATCCAAAGCCTATCAACTTATGTGACAGACCAGAGATGAAAGGGATTTGAAACAAGCTTTGTAAGTATAATTTTACAGAAAAGAATTGAAATACTGAATATAATCAGAATGAAAAGGATGTGACCTCTCCCTTGACAACTCATGCATATCTGGGTCAAAAACAAACTGTAGTTACCTCCGATATATTAAAGATGGGTATGCCATACTGACAAGACAATGCTAATGAAAAGTTTTTAACTTTTCTGGACAAATTAACTTTATTTTCAAGATTTTGAAAGATCGTTCAAAACATTACTCTATGCAGTTCTAACATACCAGTGAAAACATTGTTTATTACATCACTGCTTTTTGCATGTGAATCTATAGATATTCAAGTTTTTTTCTAGAGTCAAAACAAAATAAGATTTCCATTCTTCATAAAACTGGGACATTTCATTCTTAAAACAAGAACCAACAACAACAAAACTTATGTAAAAATTGTTGTTTTAGTAAATTACTGATGCCATGATTAAACTGCATGTAACAGAGAAATTTCTGCTCATCTCTAAGCAAATCTCCGAGTGCCAATTCGGAAATTTTATGTTCCCTACAAACTTTTGGAACTCATATCTCCTCAGTAAACTGTCTCTGCAAAACAAAGCTTTCATACAGTTCTTCATTTGCTTTTTATTCTCTTATTGATGACTTTGGTGAAATAGTAGGTTAAAACACTTATTAATCTTAGACAAATTAATTACATTACATAAATAATAACATATGACCATGACTGCTTACTATCATGTGCGTATGATTTGTATAACTATTTTTAAAAAAATTCATTTCACCCCTTTTACTGAAATGATACCAAGGATGACATTAACATATTAATACAATACAGGTTCACTTTTAATTGATTGTAAAAATACAGCAAACACTTCTGCAAACTAGATTTAAAGAAATGTCTTAATCAGAAAATACTCATGGCCATATCTGTGACTTTCACAGAAGATTGACAGTTTAGAATAAAACACATTTATGATGATTACACTTAAACCAATTTTAAAGACAGAACTAAAACAGGAATTTCACTTGACAAAACTTATGTAATTGGTATTTATTTGTTGAAGTGATGCCACCAGAAGGAATAAATGGGAACTTGTTTGAATATTGTTATTTACAGTTTGCTTGAAATGTTTTGTAAAGAAAACTTCACATATTTTACTTCTTAATAAAAGTTTTGAATATTTTTTTGTTGAATTCAAATTTCCTGGGCACTCACTGCCATTTTTTTAATACATGTATGGTTTCATTTACAGTTTAAATTAAATTTTGTTCTTGTTGAACAAATAAGGTCCAATTCTTTCTATTTTCTAGAAGAAAAAAAGGTATCGCAGTCCTTCATTATAAGCAGATATGTATGAGTTATCTAGGTACAAGTTATTGAGGGAGAGGCGTAACTTGTATCTCTCCTCAAAGAACTTTCTCATCTTTAAGGCAAACAGATCAAGCTATCAAACGGTATCTGTCGCACAAAATACAACTAACTTCTATTTCTGCTACAATAACATTATTTTTCCCAACAACTAGAAAATGAATTATAAAAAAATGATCAGAAATGCCTTGTTTTTAAATCTGATATATGGACACCTTTGAGTTACATTAACAATCCGACTTAACTAGGAAAGTATAAGCAAGAATAGAAAGTTTAGGACTTCTAAATATTCAAGTCCCATTTTAGCAAGGGGTTCTTGTTCTTACATTTAGATGGTGATTGGTCAGTTCCCTGAGGTCAGCGCTGGAAGGGTGCAACCTCTCATTGATAACTGTGTCAGCGCCTTTACATAGAAGCTGGATCTTACCATTTGGATCCCTTACAATTACCTGAATAACAGTGCATGAATCAGGTCAGTTACATCAGTGCTATCTTAAATTTCTTTATACAATTCTTCATATTTACATTTTAGAAATTAACTTTAACTGAAACTCCAAAGCCGTTTTTATACTAACATGCCATCAGATTAAATCCATCCATCCATCATCCATGCATCAATGCATCCATCCATCCATCAGTACTTAACAATTAAAAACAATTATCAATGCCTTAAAAACATATGGTTTATCAGCTGAATGTGTAAGAGAACAATGGATACAGATCAGTTAAAAATATTCCTTGCATAAGATTTATTGTCGGTACATTAGTTATAAGCGATGCAAGTTCATTTTTACTATTTGTGTATTTTTAAGCATGGTGAAAAAGTTACAATCCATTCTAACCCATCCTACAACAAAAGTTACATCCATTCTAACAACAAAATTAAATGTACTCCACAACAAAAGTTACGTCTATTCTAACCCATTCTACAACAAAAGTTACGTCTATTCTAACCAATTTCTACAAGAAAATTAAATGTACTCCACGACAGAAACAGTGAATTTGTACAGTACTTACAGACATCCTTTTTCTGACATTGTCAAAGTCCAAAATACACAGCAAATCATACACCAGTTTATTTCCATGTATTTCTATAGTGATGGTTTTCGGTGTTCTGGACTATAATGAAAAGCAATGCTATTCTTACAAATAAGTCAGTAATGGTTTTTAAAGAGTGGAGGGAGGTCCCCAGATCCCACTTTGACAAATCACGAAAACAGGTAAGGAAAAACATGCTAACACAACACCACCACCCACCCACCCTGAGAGGTATAAGCGTAATTATTATTATAAGTGGCAGAAAAGTGTACTTTGGGCATAAAAAGTGTAATCTATACAATACAGGCCATAACTACATCACATATGAAAAAACTACATTTACATTTGCTATTAACCAAGTTCTGCTGATGGTCAAAATTCTTCTCACGAATGGATTAGAACCAGAATACAACCACAGAATGTACTGAAAAAAATTTATATTCAGCACTCACTTTAACTAGTATAAATATGTAACTTTCAATGAATGAATGGTTGTTGTTGTTGTTGCTGCTGTTGCTGTTCCAGTACATT
Source organism: Unio delphinus (assembly GCA_029339505.1). Taxonomy (NCBI): domain Eukaryota; kingdom Metazoa; phylum Mollusca; class Bivalvia; order Unionida; family Unionidae; genus Unio; species Unio delphinus. The sequence goes on from JAQISU010000278.1 coordinate 4,182,278, forward strand.
ACCATTATTACTATTATTATTTTATTTTATGCTCAGCAGTGAATTACTTGATTTTCTAGTTAAAATAATATTGATATTTCACTGCAGTGAAAAAATAACAGTGAAAAAATAACTGAAAAAATAACAATATTTTTTCACTACAGGAACTACATTTTTGGGTCAGATTTTTGGGTCTGCTCTTTCACTGTGTCACAAACTTGAGGCAGCCAATGTATGTAAGCATAAAATAAAAAGAATATTTGCTTGAAACGAGTGAATAACGGATACATTTCATCTCTTGGATAAAAAACTAGTATTTTCACTCGTGGCTTTGCCACTCGTGAAAATACTGAGTTTTTCATCCACTCGATGAAATATATCCGTTATTCACTCGTTTCAAGCAAATATCCTCTATATAATCCTGGTATTTTTGTCAAAATTGCACATGTTAATGTTTGTTTTCTCTACTATTATTATTATTATTATTATTATGTATGGTCACTACTTCATGCTCATGATGATAACTGTTGCTAGAATGCAAATACCACAATAAAAAATAAAAACAAAAACCTAGAAATTAGAAAAACCTACCATTATTAGTTACAGTTTTGTAGTCGTCTTTGATAAAATGTTGCTTGGAAACCTAGCTAAATTTGCTTGATGTGACCACTTTTTAAATCCTGCTCCACCATGCATTATGTGTGTTCATTATTTTTAGGAAAGATATTCCCACCCTTCTGCAAACAGTTTGGCATGACACATGTTGTGTCAGTCCTTAATTAATAGTTTTTTTTAATTCAAATGTCAAAATACATACTGCTCAATAACAGCTCTACACAAAAGAATTCTGGATGAGAAACCTACTTGCCTGCAGATCTTTCTAAAAATATAGAATGGGAAAACAACTGGCCCTCATTGAAAAAGTTAAAATATTTGACATAACTGAGTAGCAATAATATCCTAGATTTTACCTTTAAATTTTAAATTAGCTCTTCAAAACTTCTGCAGTTGGCAGAAATATTTATTCTGGTTTAAAATAATACTTAATTGCATAACAAATTAGGAAATGAATAAACCAAAGCAACTGATTCATGTTCAATGGTAATGTCTGAAAGCCGATTGGAGTTATTTCAACAATAGAATTTTTGCTCATGTTAAGACCCTAATGACTGTTCTTAAATTTGAAAAGGACTTTTTTTAAATGACGTCTGTTGAAAAATTATTTTGCTATTAAATAACAACAAATATATGATTCAACAGAAAATGCATGCATAAGATGGTAACTGATATGTATCTGACATATATGATACAAATGTAGTTCAAGTTATTACACAAGGCAGAATTGTACACTCAAATTTAAACCCTTAAATTTTAATTTTACAACAGCTTGAGAAGTTGACAGAAAATTTACTCAGCTTTTAAATGATACCAAATATGATTTAAGGGAAGAGGAAGAAATGCACAAAATTGAGCAAATAGTTACGTTTTTGAGAGTTTTGAGCATCAGAAACCTTGAAAAAGTGGCTGTATACAACTGGGGATTGGTTACCAGGTCACATCTTATACATTTTTTACATAGTTTTGAGGATAACATTTTTAAAGTCATCTTTCCTAAACATACTAACATACTCATTATTTCTTCAGGCAATTATCTAAATACCTTAAAAACAAAACCAAAGTTTCTTGTGGCAGACACAAGGGCACCCTCATCTGGAGACTGAGCTTGATACTCAAGACCACCTATAAATAAAAAATATTCTAACATTAAAAGTACATCACAAAGTATTGTTTTCCTATTTTATCAATAAATTTTAAAAAAAAGAATGAACAAGAGCCCAGGATTAACATTAACCAGAAAGTCAAGATGGCTGATGTAATCATTTTGTGAAAAAGCTGTTTTGCTTTAGCAAGCAGTTAGGAAGAAGTAGCATCAATGTGACTTTCAAGATGGCTACTGTATCAATACAATGGATGTCAGTATGTATGCATGTACAGAATTTGACAGCACAGAAGCACAGTATAATGACAGTCAGTTTGTAAAAACATGTACAGAATTTGACAGCACAGAAGCACAGTATAATGACAGTCAGTTTGTAAAAACATGTACAGAATTTGACAGCACAGAAGCACAGTATAATGACAGTTAGTTTGTAAACATGTACAGAATTTGACAGCACAGAAGCACAATTATGGCTACATAGTGCTGTTCATTTAAGACATGATAATAAATCTTGAATGAAAACCATGTCACTATGACCATCTGTTAAATGTATCACCAATGGTTCAGAACCAATACAAAGCATCTGGGAATAGGGTGTTGCAAATCTGACCATATATTCAGGAGTAACAATAACAAGATTTCAAGATGACCATCACAGCTGACTTAAGATTGACAACATTTAAATTTAGAATTAGCTAGATATCACAAGAACTCTTTTGGTTAAAGTCCATGTCATTATGGCCATCCATTTCTGAAAGAGTAGTGATAACATGGTTGTCAAAATCAAAATGGCCACCATGGTGAAAATACTAGATGTTAGATCACATTATTTTCATTTAAGACGAATCAGCAACAGTCTTATGGTGAAAGTCCCACACAATATGACTTTGCATTTAGAAGGAAAGACAATATAAACTTAAAAATTACCGATATGCATCATTTTTGTTTTGAATCAATCAGACATCATGAATCTTACTGTAAACCCAAAGTCAATATGACCATCATTCAAGGAATAGCAATAATATGATTTTGTCATGGTTACTATGGTGACCTTATTGGATGCCAGATCAGTAAAATGTTCATGTAGGACCAACTAAACATCATAAGAAGTCATCTGGAGAAAACAGCATATCAATGTGACTAACTGTTTCACAGGAGCATTGATATGATTTCAAGATACCGTATTTTCTGGGGTATAAGTCGCTACTTTTTTTCGTTTTTTTTCTTTCAAATGACGTGTGCGACTTATACGCAGGAGCGACTTATACGATAAATAATTTTTTTAACGACTGATATGACTGATGCGCAGTGATGCTGTGTTATAGCGAAATATATCTACGGTATACCGGCAAGCCAATTGCTCGAAACTTACATACACGTAAGTATTAGACTACAAGAATATCAAATTAAATAATCAAATAATATATAGTTATAATATATATGTGTTAAAATTTGTTGTTATTAATAAAAAAAAATATTGAAATTACGATTGCCATTGTTTTTCTTTTATTATTCACCACGTGCTTCAAGCAAAGTGTTGGTCTGATGTCGCTACAATATATGTATTTAAATGTACCAGTAGCGCTTCATAATTTACTTCAATAGTTTATAAAAACTCTGGATTAACCCGAGACTGGCTTCATGGAGAGAACTCCAAAGTAATTAATAAAAATAACTGGAAGGCTGGCGAACAATTTCAGTTGCGTATAACATGCCTTTGAAGTTCGCTCTGGGTGTGAAATTGACCGGAATACCGAGACTGGCTTCATTGAGAGAACTTCAAAGTAATTAATAAAAAAAAAACTGGAAGACTGGCGGACAACTTCAATTGTTTTATAAAGTGCCTTTGAAGTTCGCTCGGGTTGTGGAAATTGACCGGAATACCGAGACTGGCTTCATTGAGAGAACTTTAAAGTAATTAATAAAAAAAACTGGAAGGCTGGCGGCTAACTTCAATTGTTTTATAAAGTGCCTTTGAAGTTTGCTCGGGTTGTGGAAATTGACCGGAATACCGAGACTGGCTTCATTGAGAGAACTTCAAAGTAATTAATAAAAAAAACTGGAAGGCTGGCGAACAACTTCAATTGTTTTATAAAGCGCCTTTGAAGTTCGCTCGGGTTGTGGAATTGACCGGTATATAAATACAGACCGTTCATACCATGGAGCATCAAAAAAAGATAGTTTCACAATAACGTTGTATGATTTAAAATTGTTATATTAGCGTAAGTCAATACAGTTTAATCATGGCACCTACAACTACCACGCGAAAAAGTTATGATGCAGAATTTAAGTTAAACGTCGTAGCATTTGCGAAAGAAAATGGAAATCGTTCAGCAGTAAGAAAATTCAACGTAAGCGAGAAGCTTGTGCGTGACTGGCGTAAATAAAGAAGAGGAGTGGCGCTATTATTTACTTAATAAACATTATTTATAAATCTTATTTGCTTATATTTCTATTTTTAAAATTTCAAACAAGAATATACGTACACGTTGTTGGAAATTACCAATTCGTATGCAATGGCTGGCGGTATCAAAAACGTGATTACGGTTAGTGCGCAGGAGCGACTTATCTGTTGAATTTTCCAAAATTATCTGGATTTCCCCCTCCTGCGACTTATACCCAGGAGCGACTTATAGGGCGGAAAATACGGTAGTTGCAATTAGTGATGGGAATTGGTTAGAAATTCATAATCGATAATCGGTTCCACTTAACCAACTGATCATCGATTATAATCGATTACAAAGAGCAAATTTAAATTTTTTAAAAATAGTTATATCTGTGAGTTCAATATGTTTATAAATGTACAGGAGTAATCTCTTTTAATGACATGTATACTTTAAAATGACAATAATATTACATCGTGTATTACTTTTGTTCTATCTCTTTGTTAAATTAACGCAACTTTTTATGACTGATCAGTCATATGTAACTGAAATACAGCTACAATTCCCCAAAATTCTTTTGTTCATATGTGATGTGTCTATAATGTAAAGTATAGAAGGACATGTTTTTCTTGTTTGTCATTGTTTATAAATACTACAAAAGATGTTGCAATTTAACTGAAACAAATATACAAAATGTGTTTAAATTTAACAACTCAACAATTTAACAACTTGATCATGTAATAATGACTATATGTTCCTAATTATGAATCCTATGGTTTTATATTTGTAGTTGTGAAGGGAATTAATAAATTTCAGGTCAACATTAGTGGCTTGGAATTTTACTAACCTTTGTGCTTTGCATACACCTATAAAAGTGTCTCCCTTTACACACAATTAATTATCTTATTGGTTTGCTCAACCAACTGATGATCAATTATAATCGATAATTGGAACAACACTAGTTGCAATGGTGGCTATATTGGAAGTCAGTTTGGCACTATTTTCATTTAGGACAAAAGAATAATCATAAGAATTCTTTTAGTGAAAATTGCATGCTGATATGACCATACATTCAGTAGTATTAGTTGTAATGAAACTTGTTTTTTTTATTGTTTTTTATGGTTTAACGCCATTTTTCAGCACAATATAGGCTATACATGGCGGCCAGTATTAGTGGTGGAGGAAGAAACCGGAAAAACCCCGGAAAGAACCACCGACCCACGAGAAGCTACTGGCAAGCTTTCTCACTTAACTACATTAGCCGAATCTTAGACTCGAACCCACGCAGACAGAGGTGAGATGGCAGTGGTCCGTAACGGACAGCGCTTTAGACCACTCGGCCACTCGGGGCCCCTAATGAAACTTGTGAAAGATGGCAGAGTTATGTCATTTTCGTATAGTGCCAACCAAACCTTAGGATGAATCTATGTACACTTTCATGGCAATCCAAGTAGTGTAGGAGAAGTAGTAATAACAAGCTTGTGACCAAAAAAGTCTATTACATAATCTCCTTGGTCAATGACCAATACACTTGTACATGTTGACAACTTTGTGGGACTGTGATTTTCCTTGAAATATAAAGTTAAACGAAATTTTCTGGATAACACAGAATTATCATAAATATCTTTCATGATAAGATCAGAAATTTAAAAGTGCTTTTATCATCACTGATTTCTTTTTGACAGCCCTAAAACATGCAAAAGTATGACATTACAACCACAAATAATGTTCTAACAAAATTATCAAATGTTGGATTGTTAATTCAGCAATAAAGAAACTTTTTTCCCTCACCATCTTCCTTCTCTTCTGGCATAACTGTGTGGCATAGTGCCAACAATAAAAAGAACTGGTACACTTTGGGATTTTCTTGCCTTACTTCATCCAGCAGTGTGTGATCAAAAAATTCAAAATTTTTCTCAGAATAGGGATTTTGCGAGAAATCAACCTTTAAAGCCCCCTGAAAAAGAAGAACATGAAATTGCAATTCTTTATTAACAAAAGAAAAAGAAATACAACTTCTAACGAACACAGATGCCACACCAGCCTTCTTTTTTTTTTTTTTTTTTTTTTTAATGGTTTAACGCCATTTTTCAGCACAATATAGGCTATACATGGCGGCCAGTATTAATGGTGGAGGAAGAAACCGGACAAAGCCCAGAAAGAACCACTGACCCACGAGAAGCTACTGGCAAGCTTTCTCACATAACTACATTTGCCGAATCTTAGACTCGAACACACGCAGACAGCCAGCCTTCTTTTGCAACTCAAGTGTTATATCCATGCATAAAGTTAGATGTCCTGGTATATCAAAGTACATGGAAAACTAAACAGAATGCAAATGAGTGTCACTTAAGAATGAAATGAATAGTACACTTATCAACTTTTGATAGGCATGTTAAACCTCACCATGATGCATCCACACACAAACTTGTATAATCCTAAAATCTATACAGCACGAGAAATTAACCTGAAAGTAAAACCTCATTACTTTCTGTTCTTGCCTATTAAGTTAAACTATAAACAACACAGACATTGCTCTTCCAACATATAATGCACAATAGGTTTTTGTTGCTTGTTCAACTTATTACTTCAAACAAACTGCACAGACCCAGATCTCAGTCAATGCAGTCTGCAGTTGAATCTGAATTTTAAACAAGTATATAAAGGAGGATGTGTTAGATGAAGGAACAGATGGATAGATGGAAGGAAGGAAGGATAAACAGAATGATAGATAGAAATGCGTGACACCATATGCCCTCCCATGTTCATGACCAAGCAGAAAAATTCCATTTTAAAAATATTTTCATGCTATTATTTAAAACTTTAATTAAAATTATCATCTCGTTAATCTCTTACCATCCAATATGCTTTGAACAACCTTAGATAAACATAAAATTCTGAATTAATAAGGCCAAATTTTTAGAATTACCAATGACATGTCTTTATTTTTGGAGACATCAATATTCTAGAGATTGTGTTAGACACAGTGAACAGTTTACCTTTTCTCTTATGATAGGAATTAATGTTTTGTTTTTTGGACACATGTTTTTCCTAATTAACATGTATCCCATAAACATACTGTAGCAGACCTCATATAACCAGAACAGAAGTCACATTAAAAGTTTAAATGAAATGGTTTTTGGGGATTTCAAAATATACTTACCTCATCTGTGACTGCAATAGGGTTTCCAAACTTATCTATAGGAGTCCCATATGACTTGCCATTAATTGAGCACTTCCTGAATTCCATTATGTTCTGTAATAAAATACAAAAGAAGAGAATACAACTATAAGGCAAGTGATAAAATGAAAAGTTACACATTATGAATAAACTAAATCAAAAAAGTAGAACAATTTTTATCTTTTGATCATCTTGGTTACATAAAGATTGCAATTATCCAACAAGCTTTAATATTTTCAATTAAAATTTGTACAAAACTGGGTTGCTAAAGCCATCAAAATTACATTAATCCTATCAAATCCTATCCATAATCAAACTAATGAATCAGAGACCAATTAGTTTGGTTAGTTTTCTCATTTCATATCTTTACATGCTAAAGCCATGGGGAATAAGGATGTAAAACTCCTGTCAATGGAAATCAATTTTACCTATATGTTTCTTCAAGAATACTTAGCTCTGTTGGACTAGGAAGGTAGTAGTAGTAACCTTAAGGTAATATGATTGGGTAACGTATTTGAAGAAGATTCATGGAATTCTTGAAATCAAACTCTGTTAAGGTCTCTTCAATATAAACCTCTATTCAAAATCTTGTTGAAATAAAGCAGTCTTTGGTAAATAAGATGGAGAAACAAAATTAGGAGGACAGGCAATCAGATGATACTCCTCAAATTGATGAACTGGATGACTGAAATTGACACTATTTTGATGTTTAATCTATAAAGAGCTACTGAGCAGATTTAGTTAAAATCTAACTATTCCCAACAAAGTCATCTCCTGGAACCAAGTTGTGTTGAGCTGATAACTCTAATCAATAGACCTTTAAAATAAAAATTTCACAACGTAAGACAAACTCTAATAATAACTACATTTATTAGCTATAGGGGCAGTGAAAACAACCTAGCTTGCTACAATTTGCTCTCAGGACCTTAACACAAGAATTTTGGATATACAAAATTGGTGTGGCCTACAAAAAATACACCACTAACAAGAGTCCTTTAAGAGAACTGATGCTCTACTGGCTGAAAAGAATTTTCAGAAATTGAAGATAAGACCACTTCTTTCTTTCAATTGCAATGTGTTGAAACTATTTTTGATACTCATGAGTGATAACAAGATTTTCAAATTAGCTGCTGTGGTGGACATACTGGATGTCAACTTGGCACCAGTTTCATTTAGGACCAACTAGACATAATAAGTCTTGCAGTGAAAATTACATACTGATGTGACCATTCATTCAGGTTTGCTATTCAGAAAAAATGCCAAAGAAAGCATGGCGAATGGCCCCTATCAAAGAATATTCTGTACAAGTTCAACAATTGGGTCAATGTAACCTAGATAAAAATCAAATACATTTTTAAGGAATAGAGACAGGCATATTGATTTATATAAGTTTCTTCTGGATCTGATTAGGCACCAGAACTGACTTCGTATCATGGACACTGTCCCTATTGCATAATTTACCATATTATGTTCATTCAACATACAACAAAGGCAAGCAGTGAATATGCTGAAGTCAAGCACTGCCAGGACTGCCCAATGGCTTGCCTGGTGAATATTTGGACTGGAAGCTGGCTGTATAGAAGATGGTTCATGGTACCAGATGCTCCAAAGGTCTAGCTGAACAGACTGATTTCTCAGTGAAATCTCTAATCATAATAAGGACATGTCACAGATGACATGGTTAGACAGACAGATCTGATCTCAATAAATCATAGTTGGTTGGACCAATTTAATGAAAAGGTCCCCATGCTGCAAGTGCCAGACAGCAGGTGACAGAAGGATGGCCAGAAATGGTGTGGTTTTATTATGCAGCTCTCCTGCAATTTACAAAACCTATGCCCTGAAACATATTCATTCACATGGAAGTTTATCAGTAAATAAACACATATTTAACACTACTTCTAACTGCATTTTTATTATTACTACTTCCAACTTTTCTGATCAAAAAGAACCTTCTGTGTACATTATGATGTATATAGCATGGACAAGTCTATGCTGTCATTAGCAAAACCGCAAATACTTAACACACACAGCAAAGCATAAAATGTTGATTATAGTGACCTTCTTTGATTGTAATAATAAAATAAATGAATCCAATTTATAAAGTAAAAAAACTTTAAACACACAATTTCAACAGTCACTTAATTAGCATATATACTCATTAGTCGAATCCAAGTGAATACTCCAAAGACCCAGACAAGCGGTCACATAATGTGCCCCTAGATCTGTGTCTCAGCAGTTTCTTAGGAGTAATTGGTGGAATAAAAAATATAGACCCTGATCTGCAGGTGCATTATGCTATGGCAGATCAGGATCTGTGTTGTTTGCAGTTTGACTGGACTTATAAGTGCGTACATATGGTATCAACTAGAGGTCACAGTGACTTCTTATGCAACAAGAGTAGATTAGTTATAAAGATGTCTTGCCAAGCTTTAAGATAGAATATTGAGTAAACTGGATGCAGTAAAAAGCTCAATGCAAAACATTAACCCAAAGTGAAATTTTGGTGAAGTGATCCTTTTATGAACAGGTGTGGTATTAATACTGATGAATATTATCTCACAGAATGGTCTGTCATTCAAGGGTTGAGTATTGATACTGATGAATAGTATTTGAACAGAATGGTCTATCATTCAAGGGTTGAGTATTAATACTGATGAATAGTATTTGAACAGAATGGTCTGTCATTCAAGGGTTGAGTATTAATACTGATGAATATTATCTCACAGAATGGTCTGTCATTCACGGGTTGAGTATTAATACTGATGAATATTATCTCACAGAATGGTCTGTCATTCAAGGGTTGAGTATTAATACTGATGAATATTATCTCACAGAATGGTCTGTCATTCAAGTGTTGAGTATTAAATATTGATGAATATTATCTGAACAGAATGGTCTGTCATTCAAGGGTTGAGTATTAATACTGATGAATATTATCTCACAGAATGGTCTGTCATTCAAGGGTTGAGTATTAATACTGATGAATAGTATTTGAACAGAATGGTCTGTCATTCAAGGGTTGAGTATTAATACTGATGAATATTATCTCACAGAATGGTCTGTCATTCAAGGGTTGAGTATTAATACGGATGAATGTTATCTCACAGAATGGTCTGTCATTCAAGGGTTGAGTATTAATAATGATGAATATTATCTCACAGAATGGTCTGTCATTCAAGTGTCGAGTATTAAATACTGATGAATATTATCTGAACAGAATGGTCTGTCATTCAAGGGTTGAATATTAATACTGATGAATATTATCTCACAGAATGGTCTGTCATTCAAGTGTTGAGTAATAATACTGATGAATAATATCTGAACAGAATGGTCTGTCATTCAAGGGTTGAGTATTAATACTGATGAATAGTATTTCAACAGAATGGTCTGTCATTCAAGGGTTGAGTATTAATAATGATGAATATTATCTCACAGAATGGTCTGTCATTCAAGGGTTGAGTATTAATACTGATGAATGTTATCTCACAGAATGGTCTGTCATTCAAGGGTTGAGTATTAATAATGATGAATATTATCTCACAGAATGGTCTGTCATTCAAGTGTTGAGTATTAAATACTGATGAATATTATCTGAACAGAATGGTCTGTCATTCAAGGGTTGAATATTAATACTGATGAATATTATCTCACAGAATGGTCTGTCATTCAAGGGTTGAGTATTAATACTGATGAATAGTATCTGAACAGAATGGTCTGTCATTCAAGGGTTGAGTATTAATACTGATGAATAGTATCTGAACAGAATGGTCTGTCATTCAAGGGTTGAGTAATAATACTGATGAATAGTATCTGAACAGAATGGTCTGACATTCAAGGGTTGAGTATTAATAATGATGAATATTATCTCACAAAATGGTCTGTCATTCAAGTGTTGAGTATTAAATACTGATGAATATTATCTGAACAGAATGGTCTGTCATTCAAGGGTTGAGTATTAATACTGATGAATATTATCTCACAGAATGGTCTGTCATTCAAGGGTTGAGTATTAATACTGATGAATGTTATCTCACAGAATGGTCTGTCATTCAAGGGTTGAGTATTAATAATGATGAATATTATCTCACAGAATGGTCTGTCATTCAAGTGTTGAGTATTAAATACTGATGAATATTATCTGAACAGAATGGTCTGTCATTCAAGGGTTGAATATTAATACTGATGAATATTATCTCACAGAATGGTCTGTCATTCAAGGGTTGAGTAATAATACTGATGAATAGTATCTGAACAGAATGGTCTGTCATTCAAGGGTTGAGTATTAATACTGATGAATAGTATCTGAACAGAATGGTCTGTCATTCAAGGGTTGAGTAATAATACTGATGAATAGTATCTGAACTGAATGGTCTGTCATTCAAGGGTTGAGTATTAATACTGATGAATAGTATCTCACAGAATGGTCTGTCATTCAAGGGTTGAGTATTAATACTGATGAATAGTATCTGAACAGAATGGTCTGTCATTCAAGGGTTGAGTATTAATACTGATGAATAGTATCTCACAGAATGGTCTGTCATTCAAGGGTTGAGTATTAAATACTGATGAATATTATCTGAACAGAATGGTCTGTCATTCAAGGGTTGAATATTAATACTGATGAATATTATCTCACAGAATGGTCTGTCATTCAAGGGTTGAGTATTAATACTGATGAATGTTATCTCACAGAATGGTCTGTCATTCAAGGGTTGAGTATTAATAATGATGAATATTATCACACAGAATGGTCTGTCATTCAAGTGTTGAGTATTAAATACTGATGAATATTATCTGAACAGAATGGTCTGTCATTCAAGGGTTGAATATTAATACTGATGAATATTATCTCACATAATGGTCTGTCATTCAAGGGTTGAGTATTAATACTGATGAATAGTATCTGAACAGAATGGTCTGTCATTCAAGGGTTGAGTAATAATACTGATGAATAGTATCTGAACAGAATGGTCTGTCATTCAAGGGTTGAGTATTAATACTGATGAATAGTATCTCACAGAATGGTCTGTCATTCAAGGGTTGAGTATTAATACTGATGAATAGTATCTGAACAGAATGGTCTGTCATTCAAGGGTTGAGTATTAATACTGATGAATAGTATCTCACAGAATGGTCTGTCATTCAAGTGTTGAGTATTAAATACTGATGAATATTATCTGAACAGAATGGTCTGTCATTCAAGGGTTGAATATTAATACTGATGAATATTATCTCACAGAATGGTCTGTCATTCAAGTGTTGAGTATTAAATACTGATGAATAGTATCTGAACAGAATGGTCTGTCATTCAAGGGTTGAGTATTAATACTGATGAATAGTATCTAAACAGAATGGTCTGTCATTCAAGGGTTGAGTATTAATACTGATGAATAGTATCTCACAGAATGGTCTGTCATTCAAGGGTTGAGTATTAAATACTGATGAATATTATCTGAACAGAATGGTCTGTCATTCAAGGGTTGAATATTAATACTGATGAATATTATCTCACAGAATGGTCTGTCATTCAAGGGTTGAGTATTAATACTGATGAATGTTATCTCACAGAATGGTCTGTCATTCAAGGGTTGAGTATTAATAATGATGAATATTATCTCACAGAATGGTCTGTCATTCAAGTGTTGAGCATTAAATACTGATGAATATTATCTGAACAGAATGGTCTGTCATTCAAGGGTTGAGTAATAATACTGATGAATAGTATCTGAACAGAATGGTCTGTCATTCAAGGGTTGAGTAATAATACTGATGAATAGTATCTGAACAGAATGGTCTGTCATTCAAGGGTTGAGTATTAATACTGATGAATGTTATCTCACAGAATGGTCTGTCATTCAAGGGTTGAGTATTAATAATGATGAATATTATCTCACAGAATGGTCTGTCATTCAAGTGTTGAGTATTAAATACTGATGAATATTATCTGAACAGAATGGTCTGTCATTCAAGGGTTGAGTATTAATACTGATGAATAGTATCTGAACAGAATGGTCTGTCATTCAAGGGTTGAGTAATAATACTGATGAATAGTATCTGAACAGAATAGTCTGTCATTCAAGGGTTGAGTATTAATACTGATGAATAGTATCTCACAGAATGGTCTGTCATTCAAGGGTTGAGTATTAATACTGATGAATAGTATCTGAACAGAATGGTCTGTCATTCAAGGGTTGAGTATTAATACTGATGAATAGTATCTCACAGAATGGTCTGTCATTCAAGGGTTGAGTATTAAATACTGATGAATATTATCTGAACAGAATGGTCTGTCATTCAAGAGTTGAATATTAATACTGATGAATATTATCTCACAGAATGGTCTGTCATTCAAGGGTTGAGTATTAATACTGATGAATGTTATCTCACAGAATGGTCTGTCATTCAAGGGTTGAGTATTAATAATGATGAATATTATCTCACAGAATGGTCTGTCATTCAAGTGTTGAGTATTAAATACTGATGAATATTATCTGAACAGAATGGTCTGTCATTCAAGGGTTGAATATTAATACTGATGAATATTATCTCACAGAATGGTCTGTCATTCAAGGGTTGAGTATTAATACTGATGAATAGTATCTGAACAGAATGGTCTGTCATTCAAGGGTTGAGTAATAATACTGATGAATAGTATCTCAACAGAATGGTCTGTCATTCAAGGGTTGAGTATTAATACTGATGAATAGTATCTCACAGAATGGTCTGTCATTCAAGTGTTGAGTATTAATACTGATGATTATTATCTCACAGAATGGTCTGTCGTTCAAGGGTTGAGTATTAATACTGATGAATATTATCTCACAAAATGGTCTGTCATTCAAGGGTTGAGTATTAAATACTGATGAATATTATCTGAACAGAATGGTCTGTCATTCAAGGGTTGAGTATTGATACTAATGAATATTATCTCACAGAATGGTCTGTCATTCAAGGGTTGAGTATTAATACTGATGAATGGTATCTCACAGAATGGTCTGTCATTCAAGGGTTGAGTATTAATAATGATGAATATTATCTCACAGAATGGTCTGTCATTCAAGTGTTGAGTATTAAATACTGATGAATATTATCTGAACAGAATGGTCTGTCATTCAAGGGTTGAATATTAATACTGATGAATATTATCTCACAGAATGGTCTGTCATTCAAGGGTTGAGTATTAATAATGATGAATAGTATCTGAACAGAATGGTCTGTCATTCAAGGGTTGAGTATTAAATACTGATGAATAGTATCTGAACAGAATGGTCTGTCATTCAAGGGTTGAGTATTAATACTGATGAATATTATCTCACAGAATGGTCTGTCATTCAAGTGTTGAGTATTAAATACTGATGAATATTATCTGAACAGAATGGTCTGTCATTCAAGTGTTGAATATTAATACTGATGAATATTATCTCACAGAATGGTCTGTCATTCAAGTGTTAAGTAATAATACTGATGAACAGTATCTGAACAGAATGGTCTGTCATTCAAGTGTTGAGTATTAATACTGATGAATATTATCTCACAGAATGGTCTGTGATTCAAGGGTTGAGTATTAATACTGATGAATATTATCTCACAGAATGGTCTGTCATTCAAGGGTTGAGTATTAATACTGATGAATGTTATCTCACAGAATGGTCTGTCATTCAAGGGTAGAATATTAATAATGATGAATATTATCTCACAGAATGGTCTGTCATTCAAGTGTTGAGTATTAAATACTGATGAATATTATCTGAACAGAATGGTCTGTCATTCAAGGGTTGAATATTAATACTGATGAATATTATCTCACAGAATGGTCTGTTATTCAAGGGTTGAGTATTAATAATGATGAATATTATCTCACAGAATGATCTGTCATTAAAGTGTTGAGTATTAATACTGATGAATATTATCTGAACAGAATGGTCTGTCATTCAAGGGTTGAGTATTAATACTAATGAATAGTATCTGAACAGAATGGTCTGTCATTCAAGGGTTGAGTATTAATACTGATGAATAGTATCTGAACAGAATGGTCTGTCATTCAAGGGTTGAGTATTAAATACTGATGAATATTATCTGAGCAGAATGGTCTGTCATTCAAGGGTTGAATATTAATACTAATGAATAGTATCTGAACAGAATGGTCTGTTATTCAAGGGTTGAGTATTAAGACTGATGAATATTATCTCACAAAATGGTCTGTCATTCAAGGATTGAGTATTAAATACTGATGAATATTATCTGAGCAGAATGGTCTGTCATTCAAGTGTTGAGTATTAATACTGATGAATAGTATCTGAACAGAATGGTCTGTCATTCAAGGGTTGAGTATTAATACTAATGAATATTATCTGAACAGAATGCTCTGTCATTCAAGGGTTGAGTATTAATACTAATGAATAGTATCTG
Source organism: Unio delphinus (assembly GCA_029339505.1). Classification (NCBI taxonomy): domain Eukaryota; kingdom Metazoa; phylum Mollusca; class Bivalvia; order Unionida; family Unionidae; genus Unio; species Unio delphinus. The sequence goes on from JAQISU010000278.1 coordinate 4,197,954, forward strand.
AACAGAATGGTCTGTTATTCAAGGGTTGAGTATTAATACTGATGAATAGTATCTGAACAGAATGGTCTGTCATTCAAGGGTTGAGTATTAATACTAATGAATATTATCTGAACAGAATGGTCTGTCATTCAAGGGTTGAGTATTAATACTAATGAATATTATCTGAACAGAATGGTCTGTCATTCAAGGGTTGAGTATTAATACTAATGAATAGTATCTGAACAGAATGGTCTGTTATTCAAGGGTTGAGTATTAATAATGATGAATATTATCTCACAGAATTGTCTGTCATTCAAGTGTTGAGTATTAAATACTGATGAATAGTATCTGAACAGAATGGTCTGTCATTCAAGGGTTGAGTATTACTACTGATGAATATTATCTCGCAGAATGGTCTGTCATTCAAGGGTTGAATATTGATACTGATGAATATTATCTCACAGAATGGTATGTCATTCAAGGGTTGAGTATTAATACTGATGAATATTATCTGAACAGAATGGTATGTCATTCAAGGGTTGAGACTGGACACCATCTGATGTTATGAATATAATTTTGATAGCTCTGCAACCCATACACACAGATGAGATTTAATACACAATGTAAAATAGATTTCCTTTGATAATATGGTCATATAATGTAGTGAAATGACTCTCAAACATTAATAGATCTATGGGATTCGTTGTCTTGAACAAGGCAACCCACCTACTATGTTTATTAAAATGACACTCAAACATTAATAGATCTATGGGATTCTTTGTCTTGAACAAGGCAACCCACCTACTATGTTTATTAAAATGACACTCAAACATTAATAGATCTATGGGATTCTTTGTCTTGAACAAGGCAACCCACCTACTATGTTTATTAAAAGTACATGAAGCAAAGCCCAAGTTATTGATGGAAACTGTTTGCGGACAGACATAAATTATCATACTATTAATTCAAAGATGTACTCAAATAACAAGTTTGGTCCCAATAGCTGAATATAAATAAAACTTGCAGACAGAACAGGAAGAATGGATGGTAATATTGATGGATGCCAAGATGCACAGACCAGACAGATGAATAAACTGAATCATGTTTAAAAAGAGTACCTTTAGGCAAAGCTGGGTTGTACTAATCATTCCAGGCACCTTTTAATTGTTGGCTGGGTGATACTGTAATATTCATTCAAGATGTATTGTCCTCCTTACCTGGGTGAGAGTTCCAGTTTTATCTGAGAAGATATACTCTATTTGTCCCAGCTCCTCATTTAATGTTGTAGTCCGAGCTTTGGCAGGTGTGTCTTTCTTTTTGTAGTACATTTTATTGTCCCAATTAATCCACAGACTGTTGAAAAGACGGATAATCTCTACACTGTAAAGGAAAGGAAAATTATGAATTCATAATTGATACACCTTCATGGTACTGGCAAATCAATACAATTCATAGTGACGCAGGTATCTTAAACACTATTAATATGCCTTAATGTAGCTTTAAGAAATTTAAAATATTTCTAGGGAGGTCCAATTGTGACGGATTGTAAGATATTATTTTATATTTTGACAGGTTGTCCTGTTAAATTTTCAAGATTTTAATTTTAAATTTTACATCATTTTAAGTTCTACCCTTAAAAATACAGCCATTTATGATAATCTAATGTGTTCCTTATTAACTTAAGTTAAATGTTCATTATAAACTTGTTTTTGTCTTTAATAGTTCTCCTCTATATAATTCACCATTTCCAACTAAAGACCTTCATGCTAAATCCTTGATCAAAGCATTGCTGTATAACATTGTACACTGGCCCAAGGTCAAAAGGTTGAGTGAGCATGTTGCAGAATCAATTCTTTGCTTTCAAATGCTGCTTCCCAAGTATGAAGAAAACAAATTATTGGAAATTGGAAAAGCTTAAACAATAACCTTCAAGTAAAGTTTCTTTTATTGTAATCTTGACCCTATGTCCAAGGGGCAAGCACACTTCAAAGAATGAACTGTCTAAACATCATCACGTTTCAAACTAAAGTATGAATAAATCCATGAAGTGGTTTGAAAATATAAGCCAGTAAAATAACCAAAACCTTAACACAAATTTTCTAAAACTACAACCATGACTCCAAGGTCATAGGGGCAAGTAGACATGTTACATAATGAATTGATATTGACGAAATTTAATATTGGAACCATCCTGTCTTATTTTCTGGAAACCAGGGCAGATTTCAGAGCCATACGAGAGAGTAGTTTTGAGTTATTTACATCTGGACATGTAAGAAAACGGTGTTGAAGTAAACAAATTTAATCCTGACATTCAAAGAGCAGGTTATTCAAACTGTTTCCATGCATCCGAAACATCACTGTAATAAGTGAATTTATAATTTTGGTTTTGAAAGTCTGAATAATTTACATGTAAATTTCAATTATTTAATTAGCTCCACTTGCTGGATTTGGAAAAAGCTAAAAATATCGGCGTCACCGGTAATCGATCTCTATAACGTTCACGGACAAGTACAAAACTATTTATCAAGTTGCAATACTAATACATGTAAAATCATCTCTCCAAGGCAGATGATGGAATTAAATGCTACATCCTTGATTGGAGCGACTTTTGCAACCTATGAAGATACAAGTAGCTGGTTTTTCTTAACGTTTTATCTCTGAAATATTTCTAACAACAATGGACGCCAATTTGTTATGTACATATACCCACCAGCGTTTGATTGGCTGGAGTATAAAGTGACTCGGGAGGTTATTCGGATACTTATGGAGAAACTCGGTTAAATCTGGTATGAAATGGTCTATAGACTGGGTACACAGTGAATCCACTAAAACCAAAAGCCTGCCTCAAATGTGGCAGACCTGAATACTGAATGTATAGACAAACACACCTCTTAAGAAAATCCAAAATGAAATGTAGAGGTATAAGGACTTGCCTAAAGTAAATACTAATAGGCAAGGTGCTTGAAATAATGAAAGTGCCTCTCCCACAGCAATTTAAAGGAATTTGCTATGGCCTTCAATTTCCGCTTGAAATACATGAAGCACTCCCAACGAGGCCAAACCCATCCTAACTGAAAAAAGATCAGAAGCTGGACACTGCATCCATCTCACTTTAAAAAAGAGAAGGAGCCGAACACTGCATCCATCTCACTTGAAAAAAAAAAAAGGAGCCAAACACTGCATCCATCTCACTTGAAAAAAAGAGCAGAAGGTGGGCCCCAAGGCCAGATCATTATTTCCAATAGTTGTTCCTTTAGTGCAATACCCTCTGAGTGCTGGGAGAGGTCCACCTTTTTGATTTCCATCAGTACTTTTTCCTTCAATGAGATACTAACTGTGTGCTGGTGGAGATCCACCATTTTGCTTGGATTGAACTTCATATAGTTTCAAATTCTAATCACTTTGGTCAGGAAGGTAAGGTGTCAGTCACCAATGATAAAGAGGGTAATTCATGGGGGCTCTCATCAATCAGCAGCATACATTGAAAAAGTTTGCAGCTACCAATGAGAAGAGACAAATAGAAACAGAGTTACGATTCAACCCTCTAAGCTGAGGATGGATATCAATGAGAAGATCAAGGGAAGTACTTTGGGTGACTCAAGGAACTAATTAACATATTTTAGTAAACCTTTGAAATACCATCAGAATCAGTGTGAGACATCCACAATGGCAAAGATAACCAGATTTCCTCTGGATGAGAGAGGTGTTTGCCTGCAAAGATTCAGTCACATGAAACTTGGCAATTATACTGATGATGTCTACATCCTTATGACTACATTTCTTGGCTCTCATAAGCTTGTGTCAATTAACTGGTTGTGACAGTCACCCATTTTTCATTAGATCTTTGTGAGCAAACATCACATGTTTGGTTGAATTACACAACTAAAACAGCAGGATAATTATCCCAACTAAATATAATGCTTGCACACTTAATCCTGTCTATTGTTGTTAATACCCGTAAATTAGAAAAGGACAATGGCATATATAAGTGAAACCAATCAAACATTTTGCTTAACTGTAAAGTGGGTACAATCAACAAAGATATGTATCTGAACATATCTAAAAAAATTAAGAAATTATCTTTTTACATTGAATAAATGGTTATTTATTTGACATGCTGTTATGATCAGCACCATTATTATTGAGGACCAACATTTAGAACCATGAAGATTTCATAATAAGTCTTTTAGTAAAACCCTGAGTAGGTAAAGTCATCCATTCAAGCAAAGGCAAAGTCATCCATTCAAGCAAAGGTAAAGTCATCCATTCAAGCAAAGGTAAAGTCATCCATTCAAGCAAAGGCAAAGTCATCCATTCAAGCAAAGGCAAAGTCATCCATTTAAGCAAAGGTAAAGTCATCTATTCAAGCAAAGGTAAAGTCATCCATTCAAGCAAAGGCAAAGTCATCCATTCAAGCAAAGGCAAAGTCATCCTTTCAAGAAAGACAAAGTCATCCATTCAAGCAAAGGTAAAGTCATCCATTCAAGCAAAGGCAAAGTCATCCATTCAAGCAAAAAGCAACAATAAATACTGACCAACTAGATATTATAACAAAAAATCATGGTAAGTCTTTTGTCAAAGCATAATGTCAATAAGACTATCCATTCAGGAGTAGTAGCAACAACAACATTTTCAAGATGACCACCATGTTGAGGTCATAAAGAATATCAGATCAGCACCATTTTCATTTATGACCTACCAGACATGAGAAATCCTGTTTAGCAAACATTGGTATGACCAGCTGCTCTTCTGGAGTAGTAATAACAAAATTTTAAAGAAATCCACATATGGCCCATGCTGGCTCTTGAAGGGCACCATTTCTTACAACTTCTTAACATTCTGGTAAGAACTCAAAAAATGTATCTTAACATCTGTTTGATTAAGACTCAATCATGTATTTGTTTGCTGTCATCAAGTGCAGCCTGCACATTTCCAGTTCTTCCCCGACCATCAGTAATATTTGCAAAATGTAAAAGCTTTTCATGGTTGGAAAGAAAATTATTCTTTCTCCCAAATGCTTTCAGGTTTTCAAGTAGCACAGGAACCTGCATAATAGGGTATATTATCAAGAATGTGCATATATATATTTCCATGGCCACACTCCAAGTTTTCAAGTAGCACAGAAACCTGCATAACTGAGCATCTTATCAAGAATGTGTATACCCATGGCCATACTCCAAGCAGTATAATAAAAGCAGATATAACAAATCTTGTGCTATGGGAGAGATGACTGAACATTGACAGAAAACAGGCCATCACATAGGTTCTTCTAATCTATGACCTGTAGTACTGAAAACCCTTTTTTCCCCTTTCAGAGCGACCTTGACCTATGAGCCTCTGACAAAAAAAATGAATAGCTTCCTTCTTCTTTCTCACCTAAACTTTTATTCAAACTCTGGTGAAGGTAAACAGTTAAGAACTGAAATTTCAGCAAAACCCAATTTTCTTCATTCATTCAATTAAACCCCAAATCAATAGGCCTCTTTCTTGTCCCAAGTGCAAGCCATCCATAAAGTCTAGGTATGTGATGCAGAACTGATGTTATTGTGCAGAATCCATTCTTCATCTGTCAGTCAGTGACTCTGATCTTGAACCACAAAAACGGACTTTTTCATGCCCCCAAAGTACATGCCTTCCACAAAATTTGACAACTTTAGATAGTGGAGAACTTAAATTAGTGTGTGGAATCGCAAAAGGGAACTAACAGACAAATGGGCACCATAACACCATAAGCTCTGTCTTATGTTATACATATAATATCAATCAAAAAATATTTTCCTTGGAATACACACCTGACATATAATGAAATAGGCACTACGGTGTTCAGGATGATGATATATGAGAAAAACACCAAAAGTGAAATCACAGTGGCACCCTCTGCTGTGCTTCCAGGTTTTGTTCCCTGACTGGTGTTAGGAACAAAGGTTTCCCATGGGAGATAAACCTGGAATCTGTATCCAAGCAATGTCTCCCATATTCCACATGCAATTGTACAGCCTAGGCATATGGATAAAAGGAAGATAAAAATCTGAAAGAGAGAACAAAAAATTTCAAACACAGTTCTAGTTTTCAGTTTATGTCTTTCATAAACCAATCTTTTTGCCAATAATTTTTTCTGTACAAATTATTTTGTTCTTCGTCATTCCCCATTAATCTTGTTTCCACTTTATACTCTTTTATAAAAACCTCTTGAGTAGTCATGTTAATTCGTCGGCTAGCATAACCTGCATACAGTGGCTAGATGACTACATTTTATAAACCTTACAAATTAAAAAAAGATAACTAATGTAATAAACTAAATGCTACATCATGTAAATCTCTTAAATAAGATACCAAAGTGGAAAACAGAAGATAAAAATAATAATAAATTAACGTCTTTATGTTCATTCATTTAACAGCAGGCAAGAAACTTTCTGTCCATTCAAGTAATGTAACAGACAACTCAATGATAATCAGGGGTTATATGGATGCTTATATTGTTTGTGGCTGACATATGGATAGCTTTCTGTTTATATAAGTGTGATGGGAAATATCAGGATATTGGGATATAAGCTTTATTTTAGTATAACACACAAAGTACAGTTGAATACACTAACTAATGTAGTTGATTTAAGGCTTTCAAAAACATAGACACAGTCATTACAGCAAATGATAAATGAAAAAACTGATACCTATGTCTCAACACTTGACATGAATCCAAACAAGAATTATTATCATGTGTAATTTTCAAAGTGACTAATTTTGTTCAAATACATTAAAGAATGTGATTTTAAATGACTCCAAGCCCTTGTCACAGAATTAGGAAAAAAATTTAACTTGATTATGCCTAAGAAATATTTGACTATTTTTCATTGTACATGTGTATGTTATATAGGGTGGATAAGTGTTTTACCAGGTAAGCGATGGAACTAACATGTATCTCACCGGAAATTACTTGCAACGAGGGACATTATAATCATGAAATGCACTGGTATTTTACCCTGAATATTACTCACTGTCCTATGGATTTAGGCAAGATCAATTCATAACTGACACACAGGTCATTTTGGATTTTGTCGAGGAGTGCATGTTCTCCATTGTGTTCTTAAGCCATAGGGATGAGTGTTACATTTATATTCATTTGATATGCAAAGCTTATCGAGATTGTAATGTCATACTGTGTAATGATTCATTTATTACAACGCAGATTTGAAATGTTGTGAACTGTGAATAAGTTGCTATTAGAGTTTAATGTATTAGCAAATATCTAGATGAGTAGAGCTGTAGAGCTGTCTATTATGTATGTACATGTCTGTACATGTGGTGGAGCCATGACTGTAGACATAGCTAATTCGAGCTAAATAGCTAAACGTATATGAAATCCATGAGGTTTCTTGAATCTGTATTTCAGATTGACATGTTTTTGGTTTATTTTTAATGTGTGAGTGTTTGTATAGAGTGACTGGATCAACTGTATGTTGAGAGCATGTGAGAATCATTATATTTATACATCATACATTTTTATTTACTAATTAAGGTCCTAAATTTCCATCTTTCACACATTGTGTTTGAGTTATTCATTTAATCCAAAACCCACTCTGTTTCTATTCTGTGACAGCCCTGTGTTCTTGAATTTATTTAATAAAAAAACTCAAGCAAGCTCAAAACATCAAAATAGTATAGGATACTTCTGGTAAGTTTACATAATTGAAATATAGTATTCAAGCAGAAGAACCAAAATTGAGAAGATTTCATCAGTTCTATGATTCTAAATTCATTCTAATCTCAGTGACAAAAAAGGTGAATTTTTGAAGCTTCATTTGGAGCATCATGCTTAAAAAGTTTCAAAATTATAAAGCTGGAATGCCTGTCATACTAACCCCAATGATAAGTACATTCATCAATCTATCAATATTGGTCCTTTTAAAAACAGTCTTGCCACTGTTCATCATCAGCTTTGTATCTTTGCCAGCAAATATCACAAGGCCATAGCACCATTTTGTGTTGCGAAGCACACAACCACGAAGTAATAATTTATCATTGTCCAGGGAGTACTGCTTATCCTTCCATTTCATTCTTCCCTCAAACTTGCTGAGACGGTTGTTTGGAATCTCACACACAAGTTCAGCTGTAAATATAGATACAATTTATGTATCGTATAACAATATATATTTCCAACAAAATACTGTGAATTCATTACTTTGTTGGGGTACTAATTTTCATGGATTTTATATTTGCTACAAACCATGAGTTTAATTCTATACAAATTTAATTTCTGATAAAAATATCGTTTTTTCACACAAAAAACCACACCAAAATTAACAACCACAAAGATACAGTAAGGATAGTAATGTATTTATCCATGTCAAATTATCATCCAACTCCAAATATCTTACACAAAACCTGACCTGAAATTCAAACAACTTTCCAGTCTGAGATTTTGTGTCAGCCAATAAAAAGATCTCTTTTTTTAATATCACTTTTGATTGGTTCTCAGTAAAAATGCAAGGTAAGAGTTTCCCAATCTAAAGGTCTGTAGCGGTGATTTATGTATCATAAATAAAATAAATAACACATACCCTGATATGACAACGCACTAAGCCACTAGGGTTCCAACCCTGGGCTTTTTGCTGCAGAGTGTAAGTTACTGTTTATTCATAGAAATGCAGCATAAAAGTAACTGAAACTGACTTCAACTACTGCATTGTTTGTATAATACTGTTATTTTCTTAAAACCTATTCTTTTTTGTACAATGGCTTCTTTAATACAGGGTCCAACAACACAGACCATGGCATAAAGGAATACGTTACAGAGGGTCCTCTGAAAAATTAAGGGAATGGACATCGGCAGAGTAAAGGGGTTAATACATAAAACTGAAAATAATTTTTTTTATTAAAGGTTTCAAATTCCATAATGATGATGAAAATGTCCAGGGACTAAATGCCAATTTCAACTACAAATTGAATAAAATATCGAAGTTTTATTAACTACCACCGCTCTCTTATAAGTCAAGTCAAACAGCAAACAACAAAGATCATGATCTGTTTGGTAACATAATCCGCCTGCAGACAAGAGTCTATGTTGTTTGTTCTACTGATTACTCCTAACAAACCGTATCAACCCAGATCTGCCATTGAAGTATGCGATGGCAGATCTGGGTCTGTGCAGATTGTGGTTGGACTGATCTTATCAGCAAGTATATAATGGAGGCCTTTACTTTTGGTATTTTCTATAAGATAAATATGTTATCCACATCAGCCTACATATTACAAGCAGGACCACAAGTCAACCAGGCATGTTATAATGAGTGGTGTAAGCAAGAGTGTAGGAAATATCAAAACTAAAAATGATGGTAACTAGATGGCAGTCTGGTATGTGCTTGAATGGCAGTCTGGTATGTGCTTGAATGGCAGTCTGGTATGTGCTTGAATGGCAGTCTGGTATGTGCATGAATGGCAGTCTGGTATGTGCTGCAGTCTGGTATGTGCATGAATGGCAGTCTGGTATGTGCTTGAATGGCAGTCTGGTATGTGCTTGAATGGCAGTCTGGTATGTGCTTGAATGGCAGTCTGGTATGTGCTGCAGTCTGGTATGTGCATGAATGGCAGTCTGGTATGTGCTTGAATGGCAGTCTGGTATGTGCTTGAATGGCAGTCTGGTATGTGCATGAATGGCAGTCTGGTATGTGTATGAATGGCAGTCTGGTATGTGCTGCAGTCTGGTATGTGCATGAATGGCAGTCTGGTATGTGCTTGAATGGCAGTTGGTATGTGCTTGAATGGCAGTCTGGTATGTGCATGAATGGCAGTCTGGTATGTGCTGCAGTCTGGTATGTGCGTGAATGGCAGTCTGGTATGTGCTTGAATGGCAGTCTGGTATGTGCTTGAATGGCAGTCTGGTATGTGCTTGAAATCTACCTTTCCTTTCATAACCTTTTAGGTATTCTTTCTAGTCAAGACAATATTTGCCATCAACACAAAACATACAGTAATTAACAAACATGATGTTGCACAATTAAAAAAAATGGGATCCAGTGAGATTGTGAAATAGTGGACAAAGCACTGCATTATGCAATTAAACTGAGCTTTTATACAGAACCTCTGCATATTAACTAAGCTGATGCTAATTGGGTTCTCAAACTTGATTGATCTGATGGAAGTAGGGTCAATTGTCCTTCCCATTACTTACTGCACAACAATCTGCTTTTAATCAGATCTCCACTGTCCTGCATGAAGAGTTGACAATGGCCACTTGGAGGTCATGTTTTGGTGACCTTTGAGTTAGCCAGTGGAAATGCAGCTTTCAGGAATCAAAGAGTAAGTCAATCATTTGGCACATATTGATGCTACTCAGCCAAACTGTTCAGACTCCCCAACGCAAAGATATAAGACATCATATGACTGGCTGATAAAATTAGTAATTAGGTCACCAGAACATGACCCAAAGCAGTTGTCAGAAATTCACATAGAAAGGTGGAGATCTGATTTCAATAGACTGAGATGCACAAGCAGGTCTGAGATCATTCACCTGGCTGATATATGCCAAATAACCAAATGCAAAAGGCACGGCATCTGGGTCAGTAGGATGCTTTCTACTGAAATTTCTTCCAGTGATTATGCCTGTGTAAGTTATGAAAACAATTTTTTCAAGATTTCTCTAGTTTTTCTCACTTGATCCATACTTGGAAGAACTAAATCTTTTGTCCTATACTGAAAGGTCCATATGCTTGGATGCTTGATGTCAAAATTGGTCAAATCCTCTTCAGCAATATTTTAAAGCTGTGTAAATGTGTTTCTACTTTCAGTGGTGGATTGGTATCATATGTACAAACTTGAAAGTCAATGCCACAATGCTGTCATATCTGGTCAAATTCAACTGGGAGGTTTTGAGAAATCATTTAAATATTTTTCTGCTTTTAGTATTGGCAGCCATATTTGATGATAGATTGGCATCATTTCTGTAATTCTGAAATGCCTGGATGTTTCCATGAAGATTGGTTAAATTCTACGCAGTGGTTTTGATGAAGACATTTAGTCTTTTCTAGTTTTAGTAATGGCAGCCATATTTGATGGCATATCAGAATTTCTAACTTTAAATATGAATTGTCTTCAACCCATGATATTTTCTGTCAAATAAGTTAAAGTTCTGTTAAGCAGATTTGGAGATGATGTTCAAAGGTTTTCTATTGTTAGTTATGGCAGCCAAATTTGATGTTGGATCAGAATCGTTTTGTACAACTTTAAAATGTGTTTATGACAATATATTTTCTGTAAAGTCTAGTCCAGTTATATTCAACAGTTTTAGCAAAATATTTAAATTATTTTCTCTTTTTAGTAACTAAAGGTATATATGACTGTAGATTGGCATCATCTGTACAAATTTCAAAAAGGTCTTCATGCATGGTTGCTTTCTGTCAAATATGATAAAAATACCTACAATGCTCTGTGCCAAATTCACTACTGTTGTTGGATGGATGATACATGACTGATGCAGGGTCATGAAATAAGCTCATCCAGCCTTAACATGGTATCTTTTATCAACTTTCACTATCTTACCATAATTATTCTAAATATTTTATGCATTTTTGAACCCCTATTAAGTCTTGGGCACTTGTTATAGATCCATTTTAAAGGGGTTTAAAATTGGAATGTGCACAAGGTTTATATTTTTTAAGACAAAATTTTTAATGATTGACTTAAGGTCAAATTCCATCCCAATATCCTACTTTAAATAAAATAAACATTTGCTGTTTATTTTGCGGTGACCTTTTCTTTTCACTGCAACTTCAACCTATTTAATCAACTTCCCAGCTACATATTATTGCTTACATGTATATTGTGATCAATAAAAACTAAAAATGTTGAGTCAACTAACTTCAACTGACCTAATTTTCAATGGCATACATATATGCTGGTCATGGTTTACTTATCTGATAACATCATCTCTTCAGACTCCAGTATCAATAAAAAGTTGGTTCTACCACATGTGAGCATCATTACAATTATATGTACACAAATATTTCTATATGTGTGTGTGTGCACGCGCATTGTGTTATTTTTCTCTTTTTTCTCCCTTTATGGTAGCCTCATTTCCCTACTGATAGCCCCACTCTGTAGGCCTCTTGCACTCCATTCCAGTCATGACTAGAATTAACTGGAAATTGGTTTCAGCAAAATCTTTAAGTATATTAACTAACATATAACTACTCTGCTTTTTGATGGGAGGCTTCATAATTAAAACAGGATTTAGTTCTTTGTATGTGCACGTCTACACACTGAATATAACTGTGATAGAAATTAACAAAGATTACAATTGCCTTGAAACCTCCCCCTCTCTGTCTTGGCTCTCCACTGCTACATAATAAATCTACAGCTACAGAAAATACCACTCGGAATACACACAAGATGTTACTGTTTCATCCTAGACACATGCAAGAAATAAAATGCATAGATACATGTGCACATACACACATACTCACGCACCAAAGCATGCATGCATTTGCATATACACACATGTATATTCACATACATGGATCATTTATCACAACAGAATTCATTTGTTGCATACATATTAGCTTTTGAATTTCTTTAACTGCACTGTCAACTTAGCAATGAAAATAAAAGTGAATCATAAATTTGAATCCTTATAGTTTCATGGGTCTTGAGGGCAAATCAAAGATATTATTGGCTATATCATGGAGAGAAAATGGAAGCAAGTGAATTTCCAAGGACACAATGAGGCAGCAGAACCAGGCTGATCTGGGCGGATATTGAAATCATGACCACTGGAATACGAGTCAAAACACTCTACCAACTGATCTACCATGGTTATGGTATCTAGACAACTGTTTTCATGCTTCTTAAACCAACCTTCAAATTTTCCAATGAGATCTTCATTATTGCCCATTGCAGCCGTATCCACTAAGGCTTGCCGTACTTTGAGATTTGTTTCCCTGGAGAGAAAAAATGAAGACATATTTATTTTCATGCTATTCATGCTCAGTTTGCATAAGATATAACTACAACCATGATGATTACTTGTATTTGCATATTAATTCCTTAGGTATATAGTTTTTTGTTTTGTATTTGGGGATTAGGGGGGAGTTGTTGTTGTTGTTGTTGTATGGTTTTTGTCAGCACAAGATTGGCTATACATGGCGGCCAGTATTAATGATGGAGGAAGAACCCTAAGAAGTAAACAAGTGATTTACATCAATTAGAATTTAAGGCCTAACCTTGTTTATGAGTTTAGAAGGTTCTGAAAGCAAACTCGTTTATAGTTTTGGTGTAATTTTCCATTATCATGACTGGATTTTTCCAGACCAGTCTAATGCTATAAAGGTAAATCGAAATATGCATATAAAGGATTGGGTAAAATTTCTTATTAATTCCTGTTTTATGATCAGTCAGTGGAATCACATATAGCTGTGTCTACATATAATCTGAGAGAAATTATTTAAATTATTCATTGGAATTACAAAGTTCTCATCGACTTTTTGGACCAAATCACTTTTTTGTGACTACTGAGAAGTCATTCAAAGACATTCATCATTGAAACATTCTTAGTATGTCAGGACATTCAAGATTATTGGAATTCATTAATTCAATTAATTAATTAATATTCAATAATTTAACATTCTAAATCTCAAACTTCTTAAACAGTTCGAGATGGTAAAGAATGATAGAAAACATTTGAGCTGTGATCTTGACCTTGAAAAAATTACCTCAATCTGGTACTGAAAACACATCTGCTGACGAAAAGCTTTAAAATTAAAGACCAGAAAGGAATGTGTGGTTGAAAGCAAACTTCTGAGCTGTGAATTGAGACCTGAATACAGGACCCCAATGTGGTACATGTCATGCCTATTAATTACAATGTAATACTCTACATGTTACTAATTATGATGTAATACATTAAATTTCAGCCATTAAACTGGAACGGCTTTAAATGCCTAGAGCAGAAAGGAAATTGATAGAAACATTAAATAATGAACCATGACCTTGACAACACACCATCTATTCATGGTGTATAGGTTATCCAAGTTTTATTCCTTAGTCGCAAATGGCTACAAAGTAAACTAACAGAAAGGAAACATGACTGACAGAGGGATTAGCAGATGGAAGCATGTTCCCAACCTTTCTTTAAAAAGGTATTTGAAAAGAAGATAATGATATACAAATTCTGAAATATTATTTCCATTCATGTTATCACCATCCCTTGACAAAATCTCAAAAATAAACAGCATTAAAAGAAATTAAATTTAAAGTGAGAAGTTTCAAAAGAGTTTTTTGTTATACTTGGGCTAGTCATAAATGGTGAGTGTGTGTTTCTTACAGCATCCAACAGCCGATTTTCAAGGTCTTCAAGCAGTATTCAAGAATTTCAATGTTTTCAAGATGTCATGTTTCTTATGTAAACTAAATTTATTCTTCTCTAACATTATGACCAGATACTGTATAAAAACATACAAAAGTAAATGAAAAAAAACAATCTTACAATCATGATACATTACCAAAGGGACACTATTCATGGGTCAGTTAAAAAGCTTTCAATTGTATCTCATCTTATTTATTCATTCATTATTTATGAAAAACATATTAAAGCAAATTCTACATTTTAACAGAATTATTTTCAGTCTTAATAGTTTGTACTCCCCCAGATAAATTCAAGCTGTTTTAGGAACAAGTTAAAGAATCTTTTCAACAAATTCAAGGCCTTTTCAAGGATAGGGTAACCATGTGTGTTGTTCATCTCCAATACCTACCCATCCAGCTCAGCCGTCTCTATGTAACACAAGCTGTTTGGTTCACTGGTGGAGAGAAGTAGCAAGTCAGCCTGAAATTGAATGATACACTGATGAGAACTTCAAAACTGACACAGAGAGGACTAAAAATTGAATTTATTCATTGCAGCAATAAATAATCACTACAAATATTTGTGACCAGAAAAATTCAAATCCTGCAATGGAATGTTAATAACCAAGCAGATTTTAAGTGTATTGTAATTTTATTCTTCTGAACTAACATTATATAAATTGTGAGGGAAAACATTTTTCATTTTCTCAATTGGTTGACACTGATAGAACAGCTAAATAAAAAGCAGTTGGCCAAGTAATATGGGTTAGTTACCTGCCTTCTTTTCAGTTCTTCAGCAGTCTTTCAGAATAAGTATTGTTTAAAATGATTAGTGTTTGTAATAACAGCCTTACTGATGGTGTATCGATATCATTTACAAACTTTCTATCATGTACTGAAGAAATTCTGTTGAGGCCTTAAAGTAACAGCAGACATCGTTAATAACAAGAAAATTCTGTCAAGTGTATTTGAGATTGAAGTCATGTAAACATATTTATAGTGTTAGTAACAATGGCCATTTTATGTCATTTATACAAATTTAAACGGCTTTGATGCAATGATCTTCTCCAGCAAATGAAGTCCAGTACATTGAAATGGTATCTGAGAAGTTATTTACTGGTTTTGAATTCTACTTGTCCTAAAAAATACTGGTGCCAATCTGATATCAAACATATCAATCACAGCGGGTAATTTAATTTATTGCCAAAGTGGTTTAAACACTTAGCAGTTAAAAGGAAGAATGGTCTTCTATTGAATTCCTGGAAATCCTTTCTTCCCAGTGAAGAGCGAGTCCCTTTTGGAAATCCAGTTATATTTTTATAACTGCCTGAGTGGCCTAAGTGGTTAGAGCATCTACCTCAGATGCAAGAGGATGCAGGTTTGAACCCTGGTCAGGAAATACCAAAGACTTATAAAAATGGTACCAGCAGCTGCTTCACTTGGCACTCAGCATTAATAGGTTAGTGTTAGGCCTGGTCGGACTGGTGTCAGACTAATGTGACTGTGTGGAACAAGTGCTGCATATATGCGACATGATGCCCCAGTGTTAGAAATCACTATAAACTGTCACGCTGCAGACATTGTAGCAATATGACAAAAGTTGATACCACTCAAAAACCACATATGATTATATTTTTATAACAATGATCATATTTGATAAAAGATTAGCATTTTTATTCCATGATGCTTTTTATCATGATGTAAGAATGTTTCCTGTTAAATCTGGTTTCAACTGGTCAAGCCATTTTAGAAAGGCATTTCAAAATAGCAAATGCTGATACTATACCCAGTTCAATATCAATCTGCAAGGGTTTTGTTAAACCTCATTATCTTGCCTGCATAAAGTTCAATGATGCATCAATGATGTACAATTTTGCAAAACAGTTTAAGACCAAATTTTGAACACAATGAATCACAATATGCTAAAATCAGTGGAAAGTAAACCCACCTACCCCTTTGTTAATGAAGACAAGACAAATAAAAGTCCTTCATTAATAATAATAATAATAATAATAATAATAATAATAATAATAATAATAATAATAATAATAATATTATTATTATTATTATTATTATTATTATTATTATTATTATTATTATTATTATTAATAAAGACTTTATTTAATTATGGTAACTCAATCAATTAGAAAACAGAACTAATCTACCTTGAGGCCCTCCAAGATAATGTACAGATACATACAGAGTGCAATCAATCAGAATCCATCTCACACATATATTTTCACATAATGTTGTCCATAGATATTAGAGACTCCGACTAGTTAGCTATAAACACACTAACACATAAAGTTTCTATCAGTGTTTACTAGTCAAATTAAATTCTTGCATAACACATACCAAAATATACACACAAATGTAGCTGTGAAGATGGATAATGCATGTTTTATCAATAAAGATTTAGATTTTCATCCATTCAGTATACCTATGGTAAAAAGCTGACATGCTAGAAGAGATTTTAAATTTCTTTTTAATTACAGTCTAGTCTTTTAAGTTCCACATTCATTTATATACAGCTTTCCACTGCCATATTGTTTTAACTGGGGTCTATAACTACCACCCATATAGTCATACTAAAGTAAAGACAAACAATTTGATCAATATGTGCATGTGAGTGGGGTGGGGTGGTAAAGGACAGACTTTTGACAATAATTTTAGTCTTATTATAATTTTATTTGTATTTGTGTATTTAATTCCACCAAATAATAATTTTGTAAAAAGAAATAAATATGCAACTAAGTTTCATACATCAGTTAAGTTTGATATATTTACTATCGGCAAATAATTTAAAATGAGTAAATTGTAAATTCTTCTCATCTTACTAGATCAAATTTTAAGGTTTTTCCTGGAACATATATAGATCATGTCAAGTTATCAGCATCAAAACATCCAGATTACAATGACATGCAAAACATAGAGCCATAACCCAGAATTCTTATATTGACAAGATTTGCTTTAGCAATTAAGACCGAATTGTTGTAATAATGATACTTCTCTTATATACCTATCAATACTCTTATATACCTACCAGTATTTTTTAAAATCACTATACTTAACAAAAAACAAAATAAAAGATGCTTAATATTTTTACCAAAAACTTCACACTAATTCATCGACCATATTACATACTGATCAGCTATTCATGAATTATGAATGAAGCATGTGAAACAACTGTCACTCATTTCACTACAATAGCTGTTAGTAAATTAAATGAAAAAACTTAACAGGTGTATAACAAACAATGATTTATTACAATAATGGGGAGGGGTTTGCATGAGAGCAAGTGGTTTACAGCACTCACTTTTAAAGGAACTATGCCATCTGACCTCAGTCCATGTGGGTTAGAGTTTCTGGATTGGCCAAAAGGGTATGTGAGAAAGTTTACCAATAGCTTCTAGTGGGTCAGTGGTTCTTCCCAGGGTTTTCCCAGGTTCTTCCTGCACCAAATATGCTAGCCACTATGTACATGTATTGTCTATTGTGTACTAAAATCTGATGTTAAACCCAACACAGTAACAATAACAACAATACTGTTTTAAAAGTGTTCTGTACAAGTTAGGTCATCTTACACCAAGGTACAGGGCTCTCACTGAGAGCTGGGGGCTAGGGGCTTCATCTGGCAACTTAAAACTCTACCATTGGCTGCTCTAGGCTATAGTTATTCCATCTCAAATACCATTTTAAAATATTCAACAGCAAAATGAAAGAAAAAAAAACACATGTGGGTACAATGTGTAAGAATGAAAAGTCTTTCTTTAAATTTGGCAATCAATGGAATATTTTTCAGTCCTGGTCTTTGTGAAAATGCAAATAGTTTTACTTAAGTTTTTCCTTGAATACTTACCCAATCAAATTAACATTCAAAATATATGCCATACTTCCTTCTCAATTCAGCCCTCCTAAAGACAAAATTAGTCATTCTGTCTATAATACATAGAAGGTAATAACTCTTGCCCATAATATCGTTTTTCCTTTTGCCACCTACAGTTGGTACCAGTTTAAGCTAAGCAGAATATCATGTATTAGGATGCCCACATTTTGGGGAAGATAGGATGGTAGTAAAGTAATGTGATTGGGTAAAAATTCCAGAAAATTTATTATACAAAAATATTTGATTACTCCTTCAAACATTTTGACCAATCACAGTAACATTAGGAGAATAGGGTTGTGTAAATACAGGCGGTCATATGATACATTTTTGAACGACTATAGATGGCAACCAATTTCTAGCAATTAACCAAGTTGGATTATAAGGACCACCAAGCCATCTGATCAAAACTGAAGGTAGCCTGGGCGAATAGAAAGGGCATGTAATTCATTGATTCTTCAAGTCAAAGGAAACACCATCATGAAACAGGTTTTGAATGGGAGAAACTTCAGCAAGGTCCCCAATATAGGGGCATTTGTTTGAAATCAGCCAAGTCAGAACCCAGAAAAGATTCCAATTCTGAAAACAATTTGAGTAATTTAGGCCTTATGAATTACAAGATGGAGAGCATGTCTGAGAGGTCTTTGTTTTGGCTGAAATCCTTCCTAACATAATGACTGGATGTGCCCTTAATTGTAATCAAAATGAACAGGCAAAGAAAAAAGATAGGTACCATATTGCATGTATTTTTTGGTACCCTTTAAATTTTTGTACACAATAAAGTTATCGAAATAAAAATTATTTAAATGAATAATATTATTTAGTACATATCCCTCTGTATTTTTCTAAAAAAATTAATTAAATTATTTAATGGGTAGATGCGCCTTGCCTGGATATGAAATTTGGTCAATTAGAAAGTGATACTGAATTTAAAAAATACAAACTTTTTTATTTTGCATTTGTACAAATTTCTGTTGGCACAGATGGCTTTAGAGTATTGAGAAACTTATCAATTGATATCAAATGTGTCCAAAATGGTGGTTGTTTATGATTTGTATGACTTTTCTGCCTAGACAAATAACAATGTTGTATGAATTAAAGCATTTGATGCACAGATAGACAAACAATGACATACTTAATAAGATACATACATGTATACTGTTGTATAGCTTGACCTCTATGCTTCATATCTATAGTATTATCATCTACTGCAAAACAGTGGCACTATTGCAAAACAGTGGTACTATTGCAAAACAGTGGCACTATTGCAAAACAGCATGGGTAGATGCACGTAGAAAGGACATGAAGATCAGTAACATTCATACAGGAAAGCATAAGGTGAACAGACAAATGAAGTAATTAATAACATACCTACACATATTATATACTGTTGTATAGCTTGAATTCTATTCAACAAGATGTCTATTAATTACTAAATTGGATGTTAATGATATATGGGACAATTCAGACATCATTAAATGCTATTCACCAAGGTATCCAATAATGATATATGGGACAATTCAGACATCATTAATTGCTGTTCACCAAGGTATCCAATAATGATATATGGGACAATTCAGACATCATTAATTGCTGTTCACCAAGGTATCCAATAATGATATATGGGACAATTCAGACATCATTAATTGCTGTTCACCAAGGTATCCAATAATGATATATGGGACAATTCAGACATCATTAATTGCTGTTCACCAAGGTATCCAATAATGATATATGGGACAATTCAGACATCATTAATTGCTGTTCACCAAGGTATCCAATAATGATATATGGGACAATTTAGATGTTATTCAATGGCAATCAGCAAGGTGATTATTATGGAGAGGAAAAAAAAACATTACTGTTTAAATTCCTGTTTCAATTTTTGTCTGAAAATATAATACATATAGTTTAGTTGAACAATTTTTTACACAGACCTAACTATAATGTAATATTCATATAAGTAAATCAATATCTGAACATTTTACATGAGTATGGAATTAATGTTAATACAGTAGAGCCTGTCTTGAGACCACCTTTTTGCCTAAAAGATATGGCTTCTCAAGACAGGTGGTCTCTCATAACAGGTCATACTGCTATAAATATAATCATTATATTGGTGCACTGAGAGTGTGGTCTCTCAAGACCAGTGGTCTCGCATAGCAGTGGTCTTTCAAGACAGGTTTTACTGTACCTAGCCCTATGTTCATGAAACTCGCCTTGTGTACACACTTTTTGAATTAAATTTTGAAAATATAAATCACAAAAATTAAATTACCATCATTACTTGCTTATAAGTCAAGAACAACTGCAAACTACATAGATCCAAATATATCATATCATTTATCTGATCTAAAGTATATGTCAACCTTGGAATTTTACTAATGAATTGATGAACTTGATACATGATTCAACTTACAGTGCAAACTTAATATTGATAATAAATTTGATATTTCAATTATTAACTATTCAAACTATCATTATGAGTGATAATGTGCATAATACAGGTATACATGACTGTGTGCATTCAATCTGAGATGCTTTGTGACTTAGGAACCTCAAAACATAGTCTAGGATTGACCATGTTCTATTTTTGTTTGTTTGTTTATTTTTTATGGTTGAATGCCATTTTTCTGCACAATATAGACTATACATGGCAGCCAGTATTATTGGTGGAGGAAGAACCCGGAAAACCCCTGGAAAGAACAATCGACCCACGAGAAGCTACTTGGCAAGCTTTCTCACATAACTACATTAGACGAATCTTGGACTCAAACCCAAGCAGACAGGTGAAATGGCAGTGATCTGTAACAGACAGCGCTTTATACCACTCGGGGCCGAGACCATGTTCTATAACTGCTCTTGCATTATGCAAGTGACACCGCATGTTCTAGGGTAGGCACTTTCTTTGTAGGGGTTGTCACAAAATTATAAATCACAATAATGTGTATCATTGTCATATAAACTATCTTAGTATATCTGTCAAATATTTTTTAACAAACTGTCTTGCTAAGTATCATCATTAGGTCTTAAACAGAACAGCACTATCACTGTGACCATAAGAACATTTAAGATCTCTCTGACATCCTGAAGGTCAAACAAAATGACTACGACAAAAACTTAAGAGCTGCAAACACTTTCTTTTCGCCTTTATTTAATATACAATAAAATAATGAAAACATTTAAGCTTTTAACTGGGAAAAACTTGCCAAAAATAATTTTCATCAAGCCTTCAGTCCCCCAAAAGTGATGCTGCCTCCTGTACCCGTGCTGAGAAAATACACCCAGACACCCCCTTCTAATTTTCCATTATAACTAAGTACTTCAAACCTTATCCTTGAGTTAAGTTCAATATTACAACAATTATAATATAGAAAATCTTGTGTTATATAAGGGACAACACAATGCAGAGGTGTGTTACTGAGTGAAGCCACTATATTTTCTTCTGCTTTTAGTGGAATGTTTGTGACATCTTGTCCTTACTCCCTAGTGATCCATGATAAACATGGAAATAAAAATACCTCACTGTCCTAAGCAAATACTTAACCTTCATGTTCTAAAATTTAAGATAAAGTTCAACATACAGCAACAAATTGATTGTTCTCCATCTTGATAATGTCTCCAACGATAACCTTGTGCCACCTCTCTTGCACCAGCTTTCCATTACGTAGTACACTGGACTCCCGATTATTGACCTGGGCATCACTAACGTGTCGTCTCTAGGAGGAAAAAATATGAAGAAAAAAAAACAATTTAACAACATAATCTTCTTGTGAATGGCATAAAATGCCATGCTCCATTTATTACATTTTTAACTTATTTTGAATAAAACATTAAGGCAAGTTTTTACACTAATATTTTTCAGTCATGATTAGACTTATCAATTTTCATTTTATAAAGTTGGATTTTATGTTAAATACTGTATTAATGATACATCTCATGATCAATTAGAACTTGTTTAAACATGCAAACTTGATATGAATGGTATGGGTCACCTGCAGGCAAGTTTCAAACAAACAGTCATCTTGCCAAATTGGAACACCAAAATGCCACAATATAAATAGTGCAAAATATATAGATTCTACAAATTATGGGGTTATATTAATATCAGACTATGAATTAACAGGATAAAAAAATATACATGTAATATTTTGTTTGCACTTTTGTGTTTGTTTTTTAATGGTGTCATTATCCTTGACAGAATGATCAGTCTTTTTAACTTGCTACAAAATAAATGAATTAACATGTCCGTTTCCTATAAAAATTTTATTTGATAAAAAAAAAATGACCCAGTACATTTTCAAAACTTGTGTGTGTGTGTATATATATATATATATATATATATATATATATATATATATATATATATATATATATATATATATATTGTTAAACTCTAAAACAGGAAAAAATTAAAATGACCCAGTGCATTTGGAATATATATATATATATATATATATATATATATATATATATATATATATATATATATATATATATATATATATATATATATATATATATATATATATATATATATATATTCCAAATGCACTGGGTCATTTTAATTTTTTCCTGTTTTAGAGTTTAACAAACAATATGACTCAGTAAAGGTCATGGAAGAGTATGGTCTGGGTTTTTTGGTACAACTAATTATTCAAAGCAAACTGCATAGACCCAGGTCTGTCAGTGCATTGTGCAATGGCAGATCTACGTCTTTGCAGTTTTGGAGATGTCAACAAAATCCATCTATTAAATCAAAGCTCAAGACCAAGTGCAAATTGCAAAGACTCGGATCTTCCACTTCATGCACTGACAGACCTGGGTCTATGCAGTTTGTTAAGAATAACTAGTTAAACAAACAACATAGACCCTTATCTGCCACCACAATTTGTGACAGCAGCACAGGGTCTATATTGTTTGCCGATGGATTTTGACTTATAAGCAAGTATTTACATTCTTCTGCATGTTCATTACCAGACTACCCTCAGAAAAGTTTCATTCATGTATGCACATACTTGGTCTGGTAGTTTCCTCCTAACTACATTTGGCCTGAAAAGCATTTTAGTGATTATCAAGTGTCCACACTAATAGGGTCAAAATGACACATGAACAATTTTTGGACCTTCTCTACATAATAGATATTGCCACAACAAATCTATGGAGAAAATATACCAGTGTTGTAAATAAATTGTACTCCACCACTAGGGCCAAACCGAGTAGATAATTTTTGCCTAGTACCGAATCAGAGTATTTGGATGTACTATTTGCCAGATCTGGGCACGAACCGAGTAGTAGGTGAGACTCCGGAGAGTACCGTTTGTTTCATTATCGTATGCGAAGCTTAAACATTTCGGGTACCATATACTGTATATATCGCCTATAAGATGAAATCTTTTATTATTAACTAAAATTATTATGTATTAAAAAAAAACTTTTTTTCTTCAAAAGTTCGATATTTATTGAATTATTTTACTTGTAACCATTTGTGCGTGTATTATTTGCCGAGGCGAATACTTCCGAATAGTACTGAAAAACCTGATATTCGGCCAAAGCGAATGTCCAAGGTGATTTCCGGTTAGGCACTATCCATCACCCTGCTCCAAATATGGTAGTCCTATGGTTACATGTACCGGTACTCTAACAGGCCTTCTTTCCATTTGAACCGAATTAATACCACAAAATCTTAATCAAATTTCCATTAAAACAACAACAAAAAAAAAAGAATTTTTGTGTAAAACACATGTGCTCTACTACCCACTGCAGAACAAAAATACATCTTAAGAGTTCACATTTTTTATGAATGGGACAAATTACTTCAGTGATCTGAAAATTCAATTTTCAACCCCATAGTATAAATTGAAGCTGCTGATGCTTACTAAATTACTTTATCTCAATTACCACTTATGTAATCACAATTTTTTTGTTGATATAATAAAAGTAAACAATTTTAACAAGCGTAACCTGAGAATCTAATTAGGTTATCTACATATGAATACAAAGATTATTCTAAATTTTTTTTGTCAGTGTTGAGTGATGTTTTCCCAATCTTGCAGACATGCCTCTCGGCATTGACTGATGGAGCGGTGGATGCAGTCCCGGATTACCCATTAGGCAGAGTAGGCAACTGCCTATGGGCCCCACGACTTTTATGGGCCCCATCAGGGGCCCCCATGAGACCGTGACCGTGGGTCTGGGGCCCCAAAAGTTTGACTGCCTATGGGCCTCCACGGTGCTTAATCCGGCGCTGGGTGGATGGATGGACAGACTGATGAATGAATAGAGGCAACAGGGGCATAACAAAAAAAAACATTAAGCTATGATTGAAGTTAATCATAAAATGATATTTCAATTTTTTGCAGAATGACATCAGTCCTGATGATCATAAAACCTACGTGCTCGAGTCAGAGCTTCTAGATGACATGTCTGCCAGTCAAGGGTTGGAGATTTGAAATGTAGCTTTTGAATGACTGGGAGTAAAAACTAGTTCAACACCAAAATGAAGCTCCAAGTTGTATGATGTCCAAGACAGAATATCAAAATTACATGTAGCTCTGATATATTGCAGCTATATAATAAAATAACATCACTGAGCAATGCAAAAGGCATGCAGTTATAAAACAAACCAATAACAAATATTTAAATAATGCATGCAGTTGTATGATAAACCAATAATATCATACTCAAGTCCATTAGATGTCAAGAAAAATAAAAGCTTACTGAATATAAAAATGCATCATAAAATTCTTCAACTCGTTCCAAGATTTTAAAATCCTCTATTTTTTTCAATATCTGTTTCAAATTTAAATTGTAATGATCTTCAGAAGATGATTATCTCAAATTGGGAGTTTGAATTAATGTCAGAATTAACAAAATATGCACCCACCCCTCTTTTATCAATGTATCTATTCCTTTAAAATCACTGTCTTTTCAAACTGGGAGTCGGATTTAATCGTTTAATTTATATTTTTTAAAAACTGCAAAACCTTCTTATTAGTGTATCTATTCCTTTACAATTAGTATCTTGTCAATGCTAGAGTTTGATTTAATTCACAAAATTTATAAAAATAATGCTAATCTATTCCTTTAAAATCAGTGTTTTTCTTTTTGAAAAATATTTAAAGTGAACCACATGCAAAATGCAAAAAAGCTGTAAAAGTCACTAAATATGAGACAAAACAGTAAAAACTTATGAAGATTTAAATTGCATATTTCATGTATATATGAGAAAACACATGTCTTACTCTTGTATTAGTGAGATAACATGTACTAGTAAGTGTTTATAGAATGATTCATACATAGGTTGTAAAGAGATAACTGGTATATAAAATCAATTTGTAGGCTGATCAGTGGCAGTCATTTTATCTTAAGAAGGTAATTCCATGATAGGGTGGTGCCATTTTCTGTGTTGACATGCAATTTGTATTTCCAGTATGCAGATTACAGACAAGTCATTCTCATCCTTGACAAGATTAAAAAAAAAAAAAAGAGTACTTCCAAACAGATTACCTGTTGTGTGTCAAAAGATTTTTTTCTCAGCCTTTTGGGTTATTTCATTTGGCTTCACTTGGTGATTCTGTGTTAATGATGTTTTAATCCCATCAGCACTTTCAAGACTTATTATATGCTCATTTTTTTCTCCGTTAACTTTACATTGTCAGAATCATGCAATATTTTACGATATACTGAACTTGCATGCAATTTCATATTGAACTTGTGTGTGCCCAATAGTGTATTAAAAGTTTTTCTAACCCTACTTGTATCTCGTCTGAATTCAAAGTCTTTTTAGCAATGTACAGTCTGCACATCGCCCTTGCCACAGTACTGAAACTCCTCTTCTGAAAGTAGGTAATAATATTCTCTCTGCTTTGGAAAGCGGAAAAATTATAGTCCTCACCCTCCTTGATTTGTTTGCAGCATATGACAGAACAGACCATGATATATTACTTCACCATCCCCAGCATGTATATGGCATCTACAATACTGCTTTACTGTGGTTCAAGTCATAATGGGTCAGCAGATTGTGTCCGTAAATAGAATACACTCCTGCCCAGCCGATATATGTTGAGGTGTTCCAATCATACACTTATTATTCCCAATATGAAAACAAAGTCATATGGACGTTCTTTTGCAAACCAGAGCCCAGCAAAGTGGAATAAATTGCCCACTGAACAACACAAAGACACATTGATGTGATTCAAGAGTGTTCTTAAAACTCACCTATTTTGACTTCAAGAACAAACCTAAAGACCTAATATCGTTTCTTACCTTGAATATTTTCAGCATGTTTTATGTTTTGTAATTCTATGGTGTTTGATTTTTGGTGGGTTTTTTTTTTACATATCATTATTTATTGGTTTTTTTTAAGTTGTAGGTGTTTTTAATTGTTATAAAGCACTTAGAGCTTCTAGAAATTAGGCACTAAACAAAGTCCTCATTATTATTATTATTATTATTATTATTATTAGGAACTACTTTGTAAACAAATCATATACACTCTCGTAGTAGATGCTTTACGTTTTTGTTGATTATATTTGTTTCTGAATGACTTTAAGCTGCAAATATTTTACAGAATGCCACAAACCAGCTGCATCGGAACATTCCGCATTAGCTTTTTTGATACAATGTTTCAGATTTAGGCTAACTATAGACACCAGACAGGGTCCTTACAAATAACATGCAAGTGACAAAGCATAAACTGTCTTCTTCAGCTGGTAATAAGACAGGCAAAATTATACTTACAATTTATATCCTGAATTTCTTCAAAATGTACTTTCTTAGTTCTGCAAATCCAAATTACATGAGCCATGTCATGGGTTCTCAAGCTTGATTACACAATTGAAATTGTATTGTAATTTTGACTATATTGATAATTCCAAGTGCAATTACATCCTCCTTACTGCACTCAAAATGAAACATTATATTTCATAACATTGTTTTTAAAACTGCAATTGAAAGCCTTTATTTTTATTACCCACATAATTATTTCAAACATTCAATGACAGAACAGAAACACACTTGCATATGTCAACATGTTTCTCCCTCGCTGCTTCAATCCAATGTATTTCATGTAGAACTGGCACACATAATCCAGTCCATAATCATAATTTTATTAGAATCAACAAAAATATCAAAATCTATTCATTCCAGAAAAAAAAACAGAAAAGTTGTGCGCATTCATTCACAATATGACTCCAAATTTCAATTTTAAATAGACCAAAATGTCATTTTCTTTCAAAAGTTATGTCTAGTGTGTTTGAATTTGGTTTGAAATATGGCATATATTCTGTTGTTTTGTTTCCTGTAGTGTATTTTTGTTCGTATAATTAAGCCTTAGGTAGAATAAGAAAATGAGCATATAAGAAAAAGGTTACTGCATTTGTATGGGAAAATATTAACTTTTTGTCAGATGGATGTACTGCAGTCTCAAGGTCATGCAGTATTTCCATCCAAAAAATCTGATTACATGTATTTTCCCATACAAATGCAGTAATTTATAAATCCCAAACTTGTTCCTTATGTATGATTTAAGTATTTTAAAGATCATTTAACAGCTACATTGTATGTAAAGTTTGTCTATGACTTTGAATCTAATTGGACTGAGTTTGAATGCCAATACTTCTGATGTCATGCAGTGAATATGCTACAGTTGGTTCTGATTGGTGGTTATTGTTTTACTTTGGACCTGAACAAACTATCAATCAGAACGGAAATTAACATATTTTACTGCATGACACACTGGAAATAAAGCCTTCAAATTCAACTCAAGAAGAATAGATGCAAATTAAGTGCTCAAGAAACGTCACGTAAAAGTTGTTATTAAATAATCACTGAAGTACTTAAATATTACTCTGGAAACAAATCTGGAATGTCTTTTTTAAGCTGATGTATGTTATCAGTGATGGTTTACAGGTTAAAATAATTAGTATGGAAGGGGTGGGGCAAACTTTTAACCACACAAATTAGTCACCTTGTGTCAATTTGTAAACAAAAATGTGAGCATGTGCCTGCTACAGCTGAGATGAATTCTCAATTTAAAGAATATGAAGGTAAACAACTGAAAATTACGTAACATATGTAAGGTATCATTTTTTATCGATTCTTCACCTCTTGTATCTATGTGGGTATCAATATGGAAATTTATCAATATACTGATCCCCTACAAGGAGAATCTCCTTACAGCACATTGTAAGCAAGGACTACTTAAGATGGAAAATAGTTCAACAATTTTTCTCAATGGATTTATTGAAGCTGATAAATGAACATTTCATGTCTACCTTAGGACATATTTTATCAAAACTTCAAGCTAAAACAATATGCAACTCGTATAATGAATAACAGCTGTAACTGATGGTTGTTGTTGTAGGGTTTAACGCCATTTTTCAGCACACGATAGGCTATACATGGCAGCCAGTATTATTGGTGGAGGAAGAACCCTGAAAAAACCCTGGAAAGAGCCACCGATCCACGAGAAGTTACTGGCAAGCTTTCTCACATAACTACATTAGCCAAATCTTAGACTTGAACCACGCAGACAGAGGTGAGATGGCAGTGATTCGTAACAGAGAATGCTTTAGACCACTCGGCCACTCAGGGCCCCCATAACTGATGGTAAGTTTGTGATAAAAACAAAGATTTAATCTCTTGCTACCTGTTTAACACTATCTGATTTCCAATTGTTTAAAAGCATATTTGTTAAAATTTTACGTCACACTTTCAATGTATGAATGCATCCCCTAAAAATATTTTTTCTTTTTATCGCCCCCTAAAAACATTGTTATAGGGGGGGGGGGGACTGTACCACATGTTAAATTACATTCACAATCTGATGCAAATCAAGAGACACAATCATTAAAAACCATTCAGATACAACATAAATGACATATGACAAGCAAAATTAGACTGGAATCTCTTTTCACAATAAAATTATATTCTAGTGCAAATTGTTTTAATGATTGAAACTTTATGAACTTTAATGCAAAAGTACATGCAAGGTTTCACACTACCATATATGCTGATTTCAAAGTTATGCCAAACTACAATCAACATAGACCCTTTCCTGCAATTGCATAATACACCAGCAGATCAGGGTCTATGCTGCTTTATTCAACTTAATAATCCTATCAAATAGAATAGACCCAGATGTGCCAGTGCAAAATGTTACATTAAATATGTAATTATGTAGTTTGTAGTTGGACTCAATTCACACATCAGTATATCCTTTATTTAACAGTAATGGGGAATCACAATTATTCTGAAAATAGACCTGATCAAAAACTAAATGCACACATTATTATTTGACCAGATAGGGTCACAGACACTTTTGAATATATCTGACCTTACATCCATTCTGGTTATGATATACCGAAAGACTACTTGCTCCCAGATCCGAATTATATTCCTTGATATTCATACACAGGAGATTTATACCGCTTTATTTTTAAAGCCAAAACAATGGCAATCGTTATCTGTGTGCATTTCTTTCTTTTTTGACCATATTAACTTCTACTTCAATATCCAAGATCTCTGCTACCATGAACAAATTCATACAGAGAAGCATCTACGGGTATATGTATCTTTCTGTTTAACACTAAATTGCAGTGTAATACTAGCAACAAGAAAGCATGCAAGCAAACAGATGTAAAAAAAAACAATCCAAAACATATCACATGAAAAAAACAAGGGAGTAAAAACATAACTTCACAGATGGACTTGAATACAGTATTTCTCCAATGATAAGCCCAATGGCGAGCCTAGAAACTGTTAAAAAGACAGGGGTGGGTGTATTATCAGATAAGGGCTTTACACCATGATACCTAAATCCATCTCTGCGTGATGTCCATCACTAATTTTTGTATGCTGAAGACTTCTAATATGATAATGACTCTGGAGGAATTAAAGGGACTGGACCTGGGGACTCATTAGGATTGACAATAAAAAGAAACATATGGAATCATAGTGGATGCAGAACGGATGTGTAAAATCGTTACTGAGTGATGAGAGCATAGAAAACTCGTTAAAGATTACCATTTCCTGAGAATCAAAACTGTACAATTAAATATTTTACTGATACTGTATCATTTATACAAGTCCACCAAGGTGGCAGTTTTATGCCAAGTGGAATTACAGTACTTTTCAGGGAATATAGGCTTATATTTGAGCATGGTCTTAGAATTAGAGAAATATGGGTAAACATATGGAGATTCTGAGCTTATCAACATCCAAGAAAACATTAAAATGCAATAAAATTAAAATGATGGAACACTCACAACATCATCTACAAGATCCTTGATTGATGACACAGCGAGCACTACCACCAGAGGGATGATTGTTGAGAAGGGAGCCAGCGAAGAAATGGCTGGTATCAACTATGAAGTATGACAGAAAGGGGTGGATAAATAAGATGAAAGCATTTTTTTCTGCTGGCAACAAAACTAATGTAGCTTCCACCTGCAAACAGGCTGGCACTTTGTGATGTCCACTGTACCACAATGCTATAAAGGCAATGTTCTCCAATCTTCAAATATCACACAACTGGTTTAAATTTTTTGTAATCTTCTAGTACCATTACCAAGAAAAACAAATAATTAATTTATAAATCTTTTTCTTTCATTTTCATGAATTGATGACATTAGTCTATATTTGTTTGTTCCTGAAAAAGGATACACAGAATTTAATTTTCACATTTAAAGATTGGTAAATGAACTAAGCATCAAAGCACACTTCTCAGTTCATCTTGAACAGGTCGAGCCCATGGAAGGGAAACAATCCTACTAAGCCTGCAGAGGAAAATTATTAGAAGATAAAAAAAGGGTGGGATGTCAAGCTAACTGAAATCAAAGGAATACATTGATAAATAATTCAAACAGTAGTACTATATATGTTTGCTAAAATATAGTCCAAACTGCAAAGACCGAGGTCTGCCATCACATAATCTGCCATTACATCTGGGTCAATGCAGTTTGTTAGTTTTGATCAGTAGAAGAAACAACATAGACCCTGATCTGCTAGCCCATAATGTGTTGTTTACAGTTGGACTCCACTTATAAGCATGTATTAGAAGTACTGTGCGCTTTATACCAAAAGTGAACAGAAAAACAACCGCGATATCAGTTTTAAAGAACATATTCAAAGAACCCCAGTGCCTGAACAAAGCCAAACCTGGACATACAGACATGCATCTGTTGTGGTCTGGCAAACATAAAAACAACTAAAATAGTTATCACAATCTCGCTGCACATTGGAAGTGGGTTAAACAAATGAAAAGATATAAAAAGCATCACTGCAATGATTGTGTCTGCAGTCTGTAACAACCAAAAATGAACAAAACATCAGTATCTGATGACAAATTTGGAATTTAAGCTACATTCTACATGTCATCAGCATTCCTGTACTTCAGAAAAAAGAAGAAGAAAAATTAGTCTTGTGAAAATTTACAAATTATGGACTATCACTGAGACTTGTACATAGGTAAATACTAAGAAAAGTTGAAAATACCAATGGCTGCTTGAACATGAAAATAGTATCATTCTTGTATTTGATAAACATGCATTATACCTTATGCATTATGTACACTACCCTGAAGATGAGTGTAGATTTATTAGTCATTGTTCAAATAATCTCACATACAGACACTAACAGCTCATTTTTTCATTAAACAGTCATCTCATGATACTGCACTGCTTCATACTCAAATCACATCTAAAATAGATTAATACATTTGAAACTATTTTTGATTGTAAACAAACAATGTACACTCATGTAGTAGACCCGCCATGTTTAATACTTTTATGAAGTTTATTTAATTATTGTGCAAAAAATACACTTTTTTTTCTTTCAGTCAGATTCATCATACTTTTGCTTAGACTTCATAATTGATAGGGTCATTTCTAAAAGTGCAAGTTGCACAGTCTGGTAGCAGTAGCTTGTGGAGGATTTGTTATTCTTGTGCCAATCACACTCACATTGAGCTTGATCTTTGACCTTTTAACCCAAAATCGATATGGTCCTTACAACTGCAATCCGTCAAGAAAGTTTGGTACTGTAGATGATGAACAATTAGAATTATTGTGTGGAAACCTTTTTTAATCTTCAGTCTTGGAGATTTTTACTGCAAACATGATAGAGGTCTTCCTTACCTCAAATGTAAGCTATCCAGAAAGTCTTGTAACTGTAGTATTGTGCAGAAAAATGAAATTCTAAGAGATGGATGGATGGACAACATAACATAATGCACAGTGCATGCATGAGCAGCAGACTTTTCAACTGACTGATAATGGTAACTGTGGTGATGAATCCTTTTCAACAATGATGATTGCTCACTTGATCTAGCAACATTAGGGATGAATTTGAAGGCCTCGATGTAGAAAGTAATGCATGAGAAATTACTAAAGCCTCTTCTGCAGATTTTGCGAAAGAGCTGTCCAGGTCTATGAACTCCATGACCATATGGGACATGTAACCACTGATAAACTGGCAACTGTAATGAATTTCGGCATAAAAGCCCTTAAAAAAAAACTTGATAACTCGCACCCTGTTAACACACAACCTCCTTATAATGTAGAGTCAAGTCTGGATCACATATTTTAAACCTGAAAATACCCCAAAAAATGAATCCTTATTTGTTGAACTTGAAGAAAATTGAGATCAAATTGGCAACGGAAACTTTGATGTATTGCTCATTTTATTGCCCAAAACGTTAGAAAGGACCTGAAATTTCAATCAACATCATGAAATATCAAATTTAAAAATAGTGCATACAATTTTTTTTTTCTCTTTCAAATGACAATTCTAGTTTACAACAATTAAAGATATGTAAGGAAATTTCAATCAATGAAAATGTAACTTATGCCGAGTGGAGGCAGTACTTTAATAAATAATACAAATTTAATAAATTTTTTTTACAATTGAAATTTGTGTTCTAGTTCTATCTGTTAGTTCATTTTTAAGTGTATTCGTCATAAATACAATATGTCCTCCTGTAATAAAACATAAAATGAGCCAATCCACCATAACAGCTATGTCCGTGAGCATTTCTCTGTGAACCTAATTAAGTGCCGACCATGTTTTGATAACTGTCTTGCAGAAATTTTTGTTATAGTGTTGCACTGAATTAAAAGCTGGCCTCCATTGTATCATCACATTATGACTTTTGAATCAAAAAAAGTAGGTGGAATAATTAAGAAAAAGTTAAATGGCACAAAAATCCTACAAACTTAAAATCTAGCAGCCCTGGTCATGTCAGAAGAACTCACTTAATTTGAGCAATCGAATGCTGTTATAAATGCTATTGTGTATGTAAATAAACTAGCTTAAATTAACCAACTCTTTCATAACTGTGATCAAAGATAGCAAGGAAGGCAAGCAAACTGAATACTTCGTAAAATAAACAGCTTGATTTCACAGATATGGACTATTGTGGGCAAGCAAGTTTCAGAGAATTCTTCAACTATCCAAAAGGATGATATGAGGTTTCATTATTCCAATGAAATGACAACATCAATATTGTACTAACTGAACAATCCAAAAATTGAGTTTCCACATTGATAATTGTCTCATGAAATTGCATGTTTTTGAAAAAAAGGAATCTTGTTTGGTGGTGTATCAACAGTAAGTTCTCTGGCAGGATAATATTAAACACCACTACAGGAACCAGACTCGGCAAGAAAACAAAAAGCAGTGACATAATACACTGATTTTTCACTTACATATGATGGTTGTTGAAACCAGTTGTACCGATCTTTCATGTGCTGGACATTTTGAAAATAAATGTTATTTAAACTGAATAGCAAACAACTTCATTAGAAAAAGCACCTTTTTAAAAAGTATTATTGATGTGATGTAAATGAGGATTCAGTCATTAAACAGCCCAGTTCCCTAATGCCCATATCCCCCTGTTTTAACGATGTGAAAGCAAATTTTTTCAATTTCTGAAGGTCCCTCTGTAACTTGCACCTCACTTATAGTGTGGTCTTTGTTTATGGACCCCATTCTGCACGAGTTATCAAGGAGGAGGTCTATTAGCTGACAAGATGAAACTGTTATGAGATCAGTACTTACAGCCAAAGAGGTGAAATAATTTAGAAGTGCTGACGGAAAATCAGGGTATTTGGTTAAAAATGTCTGACCATAAATGGTATGCAGATATCCAAATTCAAAAGGTTAAGAGGAGCAACACCATGATTATTTCATATCATGAACAGATATTTTATCTCATGCATGAAAGGATCAAGATGATACAGAGAGTCAAAATTGGTTGGATTAGCATATGACTTACTAAGGAGCAAGATGCCCCCAGTGAGTCGAAATTGGTTGAATTAGCATTTGACTTACTAAGGAGCAAGATGCCCCCAGAGAGTCAAAATTGGTTGAATTAGCATATGATTTACTAAAGAAGCAAGATGTCCCCAGAGAGTCAAAATTGGTTGAATTAGCATATGACTTACTAAGGAGCAAGATGCCCCCAAAGAGACGAAATTGGTTGAATTAGCATATGACTTACTAAGGAGCAAGATGCCCCCAAAGAGTCGAAATTGGTTGAATTAGCATATGACTTACTAAGGAGCAAGATGTCCCAAGAGAGTCAAAATTGGTTGAATTAGCATATGACTTACTAAGGAGCAAGATGTCCCAAGAGAGTCAAAATTGGTTGAATTAGCATTTGACTTACTAAGGAGCAAGATGTCCCAAGAGAGTCAAAATTGGTTGAATTAGCATATGACTTACTAAGGAGCAAGATGTCCCCAGAGAGTCGAAATTGGTTGAATTAGCATATGACTTACTAAAGGAGCAAGATGCCCCCCTGAGAGTCAAAATTGGTTGGATTAGCACATGACTTATTAAAAAATCCTGCCCATTTGGTTCAGGAAAGATTTTATAAAAACGGAACTGAAAACAAGTTAAAACTTCATTCAAGTAACAATCCGGTGATAAAATAAATGTATTCAGCGATGACTAAGTAAACAGCTAAGTTATTCATATGACTAATATGTGTCAGGAAGTCTTATTTACAGAGATTTTCCCAGAACTCTACATCTCACTGTGATTATTTACAGAGATTTTCCCAGAACTCTACATCTCACTGTGATTAAAAATAAACATTTAAAGGTGGGATTAGTTCAGTGTCAACAATTATGGCAACCACTATAATATAAAAGTACCATGATGAACAAAAAGACGACTAAAGAGGGACATTAATCTTGACAATGAGAAACTGGCATCAATGATGATTGTGTGATACTTCCTGTCTTATGCTTCCCAGCAAAATGTAGACTCCCTAGTGTTATTACCAATCCTTGCGATTAAAATACAGGCAAAACATTTTTTAGAATTTTACAAAACTGACTTCAGACACCTGGATTTTAAAGATAAGCAATTTAAATTTAACTCATTTTAGGCTAAGACATTTCATCCAAGAAATAATTTTATTGGGAATAATAATAAAATCCAGTTCAGGAAAAATAGTCTGCTGCTATTACCAAAGTTGTAAAATAAGCATCCAACCTGATATCCAAATTTCTCTATGGTTTTTTCTAAGACTCAGGAAGGATTTCACATACAAAGACCAACATTAATTAAAAATGAAAACTTTTCATACTGCTATCAATCTAATTAAGAATGCCTGAAGGCTTAGCTGTTTCTTTATACTACTCTTTTTTCCATTCATGGGCCCTAAGTGGCAAAGTGGAATAAGGCACCCACCTAAATGGATGACACACATCACACCTACATCTGGGTGATTTAGAGTCCTGGCTTGACCACTATGGGTTATGGGTATATGAGAAAGCCTGCTGGCAGCTGTTCATGGGTTGTTCGTTCTTCCTGGGTTCTTACTCTATCATGTATATGAGTTGTCATGTACTGAAAAATGGTAATAATTAAACTCCACAAAACCAAAACAAGCTATTCCTATTTATGCTTTGCACAGACAATAGTTACGACTTTGTTGGAATAACAGTCTGTGAACTTCACCTGACTAGAATGGAGTGTCCTCCCACTCCTCATGTATTCATGAAGTTATTTAAGCCAATTTTTATATATCTGCAAAGTTGTGAACATTGATGGTAGCATATTTTACAAGCATAAAATTATAATGCCAGAAATGTACAGGACACTAGTTTTAGCAGACACCTTAGGATTCACTATTCACCACGAAAATCTTTTTTCCAACATGTTATTGTGTTTTGAGGCTTCATCCCTAATTTTGTTCACATTGCTGTGCAAAAGGCTAACAGATTGCATATTGACAGCCGACCGTTGCAAAGGTGATATTCCTTTTGCATTTGTGATTTGCCACATTAATTGTGAAAATGGAAGCCATTGAACCTCGAGTGCCATATATGCACACTTATACACTAAAACCCTTAAAACTGAGAAAGATTAATGTCTGAAATTATAAAGAGGTGACTGCCTATCAGAGTGGCAATCGATGCACATATGTTCAATGGCAGATTTAAAATGTGCATTTGCCATTTTGCCCCGTTCTGCAGCATAACATGGTTCTTAGCAGTGACAGCACTAATGGTGTGGGGTGGGGGATATTTTGACACAATTCAAGATTATTAACAAAA
The DNA here is from genome assembly GCA_029339505.1 of Unio delphinus. Taxonomy (NCBI): domain Eukaryota; kingdom Metazoa; phylum Mollusca; class Bivalvia; order Unionida; family Unionidae; genus Unio; species Unio delphinus. Next base: position 4,234,719 of record JAQISU010000278.1, read on the forward strand.
GGCATACACACCCAACACCATTAAGGATTACATACCCACTCCTTATCCCTATCTCTCTCAACATGTACACTCTGAATTAGCTAAAGATTGACTAGTCATGTGTTATGTATCATCTACCAGCAATACACATTCAGTGAATAATCATAAATCTTCAACTCAGTATGTACTGTATAAATGTTCCCAAGTCAAAGAAAAAACTGAGACTGATCAAGTGGTGGCTTAAGCACATGTGATGTAAAACATAGCAACTGCTTCTATTAATGCATTAAATGGAATATTATTTGTTCAAAAATCAAAAAATCTTCAAGCATTTCAAATTTTTACCACAAGGAAGTGGATAAAATCTAAGTCTTTATACCACAAGGCCTATCTTCCTCCTCTAACTACTTCACTGCATATAAATATACAATTGTATTGGTCAAGGACAAATTGAACTTTAACTTATGCATACCTGCCATAACATGGCATGTCACACCAGAAACACATTTTTAACTCCCAAAACCACTCAAAACACAGTTGTGTTTAGAAAAACATAATTTTCAGTTTCAAAAAGAAAAAAAGAAGCAGAAAAAGCCCCATTTAAAACTGCCTCAGGCATGTTTTAAAAGGTAGACAGTTCTGCATTTAGCTCATGTTAAACTATTCTTTATGGCAGCTTACACTGCAAATTGTCATAAAGAAAACTAAAAAGCAAATAGGTCAGGTATATAAAAAAAACACCATGTCACATGTTACTTTACTTAACTGGCTAACAATAGTTAAGATGATGTCTTAAGTCCTTTAAAGAATGCTGTGGGAGCCCATTGTGCTAATTTGCATAAATATATTTAACAAGTAGAATAATCCAATTAGCTGCATGTAAATCAGTGAGATGCTAAACATGTACTGAAGAACAAACATTATTAAACATCAACGCCCTGAAAATGAGAATGTTTAGCCATTTATATTCAAGATTATTGGCAAGTTTGTAAATAGCAGCATTTCACTGAAGTCAGATTTTACTCTGTATATAAAATGCAAAGCATTATTATTTCAGCTGCCAGAATAGCGTTTAAACATGATTTCTATTTGAAAGGTGACTTTCAGGAGGTAATAAGCTATCAGCAAAGCAAGCAAAGCGCAGCAAAGATAAAATTTCAGAGCTTCTGGATAACAAGAGTTTTGCTCTGTGAGGCACAGCAAAAATAAAATTTCAGAGCTTCTGGATGATGGATTTTGCTTTGTGAGGCACAGGAAAAATAAAATTTCAGAGCTTCTGGATGATGGAGTTTTGCTTTGTGAGGCACAGGAAAAATAAAATTTCAGAGCTTCTGGATGATGGAGTTTTGCTTTGTGAGGCACAGGAAAAATAAAATTTCAGAGCTTCTGGATGATGGAGTTTTGCTTTGTGAAACACAGGAAAAATAAAACTTCAGAGCATCTGGATGATGGAGTTTTGCTTTATGAGGCACAGCAGTAATCAAGAGCATACGATTCTTTGCACATACTGCAACTAACTAAACAACATACTAGTCAATACAGAGTCTATGATGTCCGTCAAAATAGAAGCATCACCTGTAAAATATATTCAACACACTGAATTTAACATTAAGATTAATGCACTCAAATTATTATTTTTATATTACTCTTATTAAATATTATTAACTGACCAATATTTTTAAAGTGATTTTAGCCATTAAATAGATTGACTGAAAGACAATAAGAAGCACATGCTTGTGTTTGCACAATTGATTTATGCCGATAAATTGTTAATACCTATAATACCTATACTGGACAGAGGTATCTTCATAGGTTCTACTGAGCTTTTATGAGCTGCAAAGACTACATCTACCAGTATTATGCCATCCAATATATTTCAAAGACAGAAACCTAATGTTTTTTTTTAATGTCATTGTAGTTGCGATAATGTGATTGTCTGCACATATATGTATATGTATGGCGATGATGCAATGTTTTATGCAGCTGAAACACCTATGTAGTGGCAAAAAGATCCTGTAAGGAGGTGAAAAAGTTCAATGATGTGTGAACAAAGTTCTGGGAAAGGATTGGATCCAACTTCACCTCATTGAAGATTAAGTCCAGAGTCATTCTCTTCCAAATGAGAACATTTATATCAGTCTGCCATTGAAATAATGGATGATATGGACCCCTAAAGACTTCAAGTGTGCAGCTATTACAACCATCACCCTGTTAATGGATCTATAGGTGGAAATGTGGGCCAATGGAAGAGCCCAAAACTGAACAAAACTGCAGTATTTCATGTGAACCCAGATCTAGAGAGATTCCCCAATCAATCAACCATATGGCATTTCTGACTACAATAGATGTCTTCATCTTGAAATGCTCTTCCAGAAGAAACTTGTTTCGTGGTAAAAGACTAATAATGAGTCACCTTTAGGTGGGTGTACACCTCTACCCTTTGGATAACCAGCTGAAACTAGTGGAACCAAATGAGGATCCTGAAAGAAGTGGTAAGTCCTGGAAGTAAAACCAGTAACCCTCCTTTGTTATGGAAAGGTCACATGCATCATCCATGATGTCTGATCAAATCTAGGAAAACTGGACCAGTGTGATCTCCTGGAAGAGGATAACTTGGCAGGAGAAGGTGCGACTCCCTAGGGCCAACTACCTGCATTCTTTAATTGTAACTTTCCTACTTGACATCATGTGTTTTTCCAGCTATCTGACAAATTAGGATTAGGATTAGGATTTTATTTTTAAATGTAGCTTTAACAATTTTTCAGTCATATCATTACGATGTTTGCAGTGAGGCAGTTTATAGTGATGTCTAGCACTGGGGCATCATGCAGCAGACATTGAGCATGATGTCCCACCCAGTCACATTATCCTGACACCAGTCCTAACAATAACCTCTTAATGCTAAGCGCCAAGCGAGGCAGCTGTTAGTAACATTTTTGTAAGTTTTTGGTATGACTTGGCTAGGGATTGAATCCATGACCTCCCACTTCCGTGGCAGACGCTCTAACCACTAGACCACCAGATCGGTTCTCTGCCAAATTATAGCAAACATAATCATACAATGTTTTAATTGTTCACTTAAATACACTTTTCACAGAATTTTAAGATCTTTGACTTCTATCTTTTGTCTTGCTGTTTAGAGCCCTGGGGTTACCCAGTAATCCAAGTTGCTTACCATTACAGATGACTCACACATATCACATCTGTTCAAGACCTAATCAAGTGGGCTATGTGGTTAGGTCATCTGCCTCGAATGCAGGAGGTCACAGATTCAAACCCCCGCCAAGTCATATCATAGACTCAGCATTAAGATCTTAGTGTTAGGACTGGATGGCATGGTGTCTGGGTCATGTGACTGTGACATGTCTACCACATGATGCCCTAGTACTAGACATCACGATTTTGATCCCTGTGAGTCAGTGGTTCTTCCCAGGGTTTTCCTGTTTTTTTTCACCACCACAATTATTGGCTGCTTTGTATAGCCTATCATTAGCTGGAAAATTGCACTACTCTCTACATCAAAAGAAAGTGTTCTTGTTGTACTACATTAACATTTATTTGGATTGGTTTTTATTTCTGAAGTTTTTTTTAAAGAAATCCTACCTTAGTATGTTCTAGTCTGATACTGATGTGGGCAACTGTGGATGTCCCTCTCCAAACACAAAAGATTTTTTAAAATAAAAAGAACAGAAATGGGTTCGCATGACACAGATATCCCACCAAAGTGCCTAAAACTAGCCAACAAAAATGCAAAACTAAAACATGGTGGGATGGATGAATGGTCAAACATGATAAATGCTACACTATATGCTAAATCGCTAGTTTGGGATTTTAAATAACCTAGATTAACCCTGTGACCGTGATCTTTTGTTTCAGTTTAACATCATTTCTCAGTGCAAAATAGGCCATATATCGAGGCCAGTATAACAGGTAAAAAAAGAACCTGAGAAAAGCGCCTTAAAAATCCACGACCAACAGGATGCTACTGGCAGCTATCTCACATATCTAAGACTCAGATTCAAGTAGACAGAGATGAGATGTCCATGACTGGTAAAGATGTGTCTTTAAGATCACCCAGCAATCTGGGGCCCCCACCTTGATTTTGAAGCATGGGGATAAGAGTGTGACTACTTGAGACACTATCAGATCAAGATATATAAAATCACCAAGTTTTTACTAAATATCTTCATTTGTTAAAAAATTACACCCATACATGGCCAGAGCTTATCGACTTGTACTTTCCCTTTCCAGGCTGTGACCTTGAAGCAGGGAGAGTGGTTAAGGTATGTTACAAACTGTCTAGTCATGACATATAACTGATTCAAGTGTTTATACTTAATACAAGGATGCAAGTCACAAAATTCCGTTTTCCCATGCCATGGCCTAGACCTATGGCATTAGACATAACACACCATCTATACACGATATATAATTGGCTAAAGGATTAAAATGTTTTCAGTTGTTTCAAAGTAATGGTCTGGGCAAGGGTAAAAGTCTTAGAATTACATTTTCACTTGTTGTGCTGTGACCTTGATCATGAGAAAGGGTGTCTGGATATGACTGTCAACACTTCATTTAGTTATGATGTTAACTTGGTCCAAGTTTCACAAAAATCATTCATGAGTTAGACAAGCAAAAACGTTAACAGACGAAGGTACAAATAGATGGACTATAACACAGAATAATACAACTGACTTATGACTGGTGAAAAATGAAAAAAATAATGCATTAATCATTAGTACAAAAATGTTATTTGCATATATATGATACACAAGTCAAGCAATCCAACTTTTAGTGAAATCTGCTGATAAGTAATACTACTCAAAATTGCATGTGAGAAAAAGTGTATTTGGTCAATGTCACCCAAGGCAAAATTTGCAATTTATTTTCTCAATTGAAGGCAAATTGTTGAAACTCTGTTTATAAAATGCAAACATTCTAAAACTTTATTTTTTTAATCAAAGAGAGTTATACTGATGTCATAATTATTAATATTTATCATATTAATAGTTATAGTAACAAAGTGTCTTTTCAAAAATGAAAATATCATTTGTGGATTTTGTTTTATCTTGTTCACTGTCTTAAATCTCTTAGATCCAAATATTAATTTAAATATATGAATAAATAATAAATAGCTCCATTTATAACACTACTAAAAAATAAAAATAATCAATACACTCTACAAGAGATGTACTTGCCATTAATGAAATTTACTACACCCACTTCATGCCAAATAATAAAGTTACCGACCTAATTCAGGAGAAATAATTTTTTGCATGACAAAAACAATTACAAATTCTACCTTTATGTGACATCTCACAAAGAAAAAGAGAAATATGGAGAAATGCCAAACAGTAGTGTGGTAAGTGACAGGACTGGAAAAGATATAAAGACTGAAAGTTAAAGACCATTAAAGCCACAGGTGTCCCCATACATGATGACATCATCAATCTACAGCTGATTCACTTACAACATCATCAATAGCATCCTTGGTGGCACTCAACGTCAGCACAATCACAAGGGGGACTACTGTTGAATAATATGGAAGGGAGCTAATCTGTGGAATAAGCTATATAAAACAAAAGTAGGTTTTAAATGATCAACATTCAATATATTTTACAATGTGATACTGAAATAATAAAGAATATGGAATATGAATACATTCAGGCATAATAATCATGTAAACAATTATGCAAAAAAGGTGAACATTATACATCATAATATTTCATGTTATGTCACATATTATTATATAATAATTATATTCTGAAAAGAATACTAAAGTGAAAAGTGAGCACAACAGGTTTAAATAATTCTATATCACCAGCTTTGTATACTGGCTGGTCATTAACCAAATACATTTCCATCAGTCTCAAGTCATGACAGATTAAGTTCAACCAATGTTAAACTTAATAGGAACCAGTCATTTTTTTAAATGTCCACATGATAAGTTCAAACAAATTTACAGCATATTTCCTTTTTGACAAGACAATTGGTTTACAGCATTCTCACCTAAACAATCCCTTGAACTGAATAATAAATAACTACAGTATAAGTTTAACAATTTCATTATGAGATAAATTGACTCAAAACCCTGAACATAATCGGAATTTAGATATTAATAAGCTTTTCTACATGAGCTGGAAACATATTCATGAACAACAGAAGCCACTCCAATGCCTGAAATATTTCACACATATAGACAAGGGTAACGATACTGAGTCTGCACCAGTTGACACATGGAAAGAACTCCTACACAATTCATAATGAATGCTATATTCTGTGTCTGCAATTGAAAAAGTACTTTATCAAATTTAGAATAATTATGTGTGGTGTGTGTCTGTGTGTGATTTAGATTTTTAATGTAGCTTTAACAATTATTCAGTCACATCACTACAATGTCTACACTGTGACACTTTAAAGTGATGTCTATCACTGGGGGCATCATGTAGCTGGACCCTGATCAAAAAGCAAAACAGAGCAGACGCAATTTCATTTCCACTATTGAATAATAAGCTGTTATATCATGATGATCTGTCTGCTTGAATAAGAACAGGAATGAAGAATAGCACTGATCCTGATGACCCAACCAGTATACAACAGCAGGATAAGGTCTATATTGTTTGTAGTTAGGTGCCTGTGACATATATAAAAATAAGTTCAAGATTCTGTATTCTAGTTCTTGCCTCTTATTCCTATGCTTACTCCACTTGCTGAAATAGGTTCCTTTAAAGGGAAAGTCCATGTTATCATTTATTAGTCACAAACAGTATTATATATATATATATATATATATATATATATATATATATATATATATATATATATATATATATATATATATATATATATATAAAGTCAAAGTACTGTATTATCACTGTTATTGTCAGTTTCGATAAGAGACTGTCCAGCAAAATTATAATGGCTACATATACTCACTAAAACTTGTGATTACAGTACTTTCATACCTAATGTAAGAAACTATTCAAGTCAGACATTCCTTGGTGCTGATGCTAAAAGAAGAAGCAACATTTGTAATATTTGGCCTTGATAAAGATTGATTTTTGTTTTCCAAATGTGGTTCCATGATCACCGATTAGATTTTCTACTGTTATTGGGGTTGAAAATCATCATAAACATAAGTCCTTGTTGGCAGAACCAAAGCCATATTGAATTATAAGGAAAAAATACTTGAGGTAAAGCTTGGTTAAATTTCTGATTGCATGAAAATGTATCACTTGAGTGATATTCTTTGCTGAAGTATAACTTAGCACTGCATTGAACATATACCTGCCTCACAATGAAAAGAACATTGAGAGTATCCTTTTATGTTTCATAAAATTGACTCTTTCATATTTTGTAATATAGCAGTGCTGAACATGCAGCAGTGTTTTCTCTATAATAATGCAGATGTGCAATAATTACCTGCTAAACTGAATAAAACACCCTTAAAAATGAACACACATTTAAAAATCATGCAGTCATTTTGTCTGTAGCTATGAAACCATAATGTTCATTAATATTTTTTTAAAAACTCATATAAACCTTCATTAATATTTTTTTTAAACTCAATCACATCATAAAAGTGCTTTCATTGATATTACAAAACTCAATCACATCATGCAAGTGCTTAACTTTAAGATCCAGTAATAATAAAGAGCTTCTAATTGACTTTTTGCAATTGTGCACTGAAGAAGCTTTCCAGTTATTCAAAGTGTTTAATAAACTGCACTTGGCAAGGCTGTACACTGGATGACATGCCATTTTCAATATATGGCAGTAATGAGTCTGCTATTACATGCCATT